>OX387356.1:0-394000 GCA_947563465.1 Archips xylosteana | reverse complement strand
CTGTTCTACACCTGCTTCAACATCACTAACTACATATGACATAAACTATATCATAACAGTGATAAAATAAATTAGAAATTACTGTTATGCTATTAAAAAACCCTATACAACCAGAAAGGAAACCACAGCAGGAAAATTTAGGGCACTGATTAATTATTCAAACGATTGCAGCATCATATAAGTACTGATTTAGTTGCAGCGGTTATCATTCATTCGTTTGTGTTTGAAAAAATTACAAGGATTATATAATTTTATTATCTTGCTTCTCTAAAACAACAATGACGTAACAGCAACTTTTTTCAAAAAATTACTTATGATTCAGAACGTTCGAAAATCGATGAAACTTTTGAGTGCGATATCGACTTTTAACTAATTCCTTAAGATGCCGCCAGGGGGAGATTATGTCCCTGTGTTATTGGAACAATCCTTGAAGAGCATCGTTTGCATTTGCATTTATCTTGAAAAGTTAAAATTTGCATTTACGTCATTAATGTTTTATAGGTGTGATTTATTTATCAAAATAAAGGAATAATAAAGGATAAAATGAAGGATTCTTATGCAGGACTGGTTCTAAATTATACGCGCAGGCAGATTATTACAAACTTTATTGGTTTTCACCACAATAAGTATTTATTTGTAATTAAATAGTCTAGAGCGACGTGCACAGCTTGGAAGCCATGAGAGAGAGAGAGAGACGGCAATAGCTTCCGTCTTATTCGGAACATTTTCCCGGGCTTTATTAGTCGAAACTTAGTATCTCAAGTTAGTTATACAAACTTAGGGATACATCGTCAAAACTTAACTGTATTACTAATCTATAAATCACTTCAACACATTAAGATATACATTTTCCAAAATGCATTGAAGACCAAAATTAACGTGAAATTCTAAACAGGGGTTGCAATTAACTATAAGTATATAAATGCAAGGTAACATAAGTATTTAATGCGAACTAATGCTTACAGTTTTAACGTACATAAGATAAAAGTTATAAACAGTAGTTAAACTGATTCAATGTTAGGCAACAAAATAAGCTTATGAATAGGCCTTGTGTACTCGCCCTTGGTAGTCTTTAGTAACACAGATCTTACTAAACCATCCTGAGAATTTATATTTACCGCCACTACTTTTCCTAATGCGTAGGGATGTGACGACCCCATCGCCCGCTGGTGTTGTCGTGTCACCAGTGCAGTCAGTCATCGCAGGGCGGCTTGTGGCGAGCTGTTGGTGCGCAGCGACACCACGAACCCGAGACCTCCAGGGGTACACATACACACATGCGCTTATACACACACTCACACACAGTTACACACCCACCCCGCCTCTAGTTTGCCTTTGTTGGCCGCCTAGAGTGGAGCGCAAGAGCTAAATGCTCGAAGGATGGATGTGTTTGGCCGTAAGTGGCGAGTTGGCATTTTGAAGTTTAAAGTCCAGGGACACCTCTCCATCCTTAGCCGTTCACACCAATGTTGCCGCCTCGTTGCCCCGAGCGGGCAATAGTTTGAGGGGCCCATTTAGTGAATGGCGAGTCACCGCCTACCAAAAGTTCAGTTTATGAGATATTGAAATGGTAGGTGTCCGTTATCTCACTCCATAGCCCGGTAATCCTGTCCACAACATCCCAACCCCATAGCCAATTCCATGTCGCTTCCTACCTGGCAATAGTTTGGCAACTGTGGAGGACTGTCCGCTAGCACATCCTCATGGTGTATTAGGGGATAGACCTCCATTGTTGCGCCCATCTCATTTATATTATATGGTACCAAAGGCCTCTTCATGTTGGCTTCGGCCCCATGAATGCCTTTCAAATGACCGGGTCCCCATGGGCCCGTGATCGGAAATCCGTACCAACATAATAATAATAAAGTGAATGGCGAGTCACCTCCTACCAAAAGTTCAGTTTATGAGATATTGAAATGGTAGGTGTCCGTTATCTCACTCCATAGCCCGGTAATCCTGTCCACAACATCCCAACCCCATAGCCAATTCCATGTCGCTTCCTACCTGGCAATAGTTTGGCAACTGTGGAGGACTGTCCGCTAGCACATCCTCATGGTGTATTAGGGGATAGACCTCCATAGTTGCGCCCATCTCATTTATATTATATGGTACCAAAGGCCTCTTTATGTTGGCTTCGGCCCCATGAATGCCTTTCAAATGACCGGGTCCCCATGGGCCCGTGATCAGAAATCCGTACCAACATAATAATAATAATTTATTTCAGACATTAAATATCCATAATGTGTTAGTAACAATTGTAACCTTAAACCTATGTTAGTAAATACATCAAGCTAAGACACAAAGAAAAATAAAAATAAAATACTAATAAAAAAAAACGCTTCAACAATACACTAAAAAACCCTACTCAGCTCTCGCTGAGAGATGCAAGGCATCCCATGCCTGCAGGAATGGGCCATCGGTCCTCTCTGCAACAGTGGCCAAGATGCTATTGGCGCTGCCACGCACGCGCCGCAACAATGACGTTACACGCTTACGCATAATGGCGTGAAAGCCATCTGTCTGCGCCTCAGCGAACATTCCCGACGCACTACAATGGCGCGGCAGCCCCAACAACATCCTAAACGCATTGTTGTACTGGACTCGCAAGGCGCTGTAAGCCGTTCGAGTAAAGTTAATCCACAGGCTGCAAGTGTAAAATGATTGACAGTACGCCCTGAAAAGGGTAATCTTTACGTTCTTGGTACACTTTGCAAACCTGCGAATCAACATATTACTCCTGACTGCCAGCGCCCTGCGCTCCCGCTCCAGATCCACATTATCCTTGAGAGATGCATTGACCCAGTGCCCCAGGTATTTAAATTCCATGACACGCTTCAGAGGAGTGCCGTTGAGATTAATAGGTGGTACCTGATCGGCCAGACTTGCTCCTTTTGCCTCAAATATTAGCAACTCACTCTTCGCTGTATTATACCTGAGGCCATGTATCTCTGCATACTGCTCACATATAGCTACTAACGTCCTGAGGGCACTGATTGAAGGGCTCAGCAACACCATGTCATCCGCATAACTGATATTATTTACGAAAGTCCCATCCACAGAGCACCCTACCATGGCATTGCTGAGATCCTCAATCAGCCGATTGACATACAGGTTGAAGAGCCTAGGTGACGTTAACCCCCCCTGCCTCACCCCACACTCCAACCTGTATGGATCAGATTCCTTATCCGCCCATCTAACAACATTTGATTGGTGCCCATACCAGTACTTCAGTAATTCCACCAACTCCCCAGGAAGTGTCGTGTCATCATAAAGCTTCTGCCACAATCTCTCATAAGACACCAAGTCGAAAGCTTTCGACAAATCCAGAAAACATGCGAAAATAGGTGTTTTTCTGTCAGTGTAGTATCAAGTATACAGTAAGTAGTATAAAAAATTGCGGTTTACGGTTTATGACGTATTAAACTACTTACTAGATCTCGTTCAAACCAATTTTCGGTGGAAGTTTACATAATAATGTACATCATATTTTTTTTTTTGAATGAGTCGCCAGAGGGGCCAAAGACGCGAAGTCTTTGCTGTTTTTTACTTTAAGGATTGGAAGGGTGACTTGTGCTCGGGAAAAATCCCTTCGGACGAGCTGGGAATGGAGGGCCCAGACAGTGTCCGACTTGCACGGACTAAAAGACCCGGTCACAAGTCCCCTTCTCTATTGGTTATCAAAACAAAAAACGTGTACTTTAAATTTTGAGGAGGGGAGGGGTAGGGAGGGGACTTAATCTACCCACAGTGTCCTGCCTCAGCCATTTGCTGGAAGGCCGGGAGAAGAGCATGCATTCTCCCGCTGGGCACTGGGGGTGCTTAGGTCGGTCTTTTATGAATTTACCCGTTGGTTACTTCTTTGACCGACCCTCGCCCGTTTCTGTACAATTACTTAGTACTATTGGTTGGGTTGGTGGGATTTCCTGTCATATGCATTTATCTATAACTACGGGCTTCCTTTCTTTTGCCCTGCGATGGAAGGGTGGGTCAGAGATCTTTTGGACCCATTGTGTGGCTTTGGATGCCATCTTTTGGGTGGGGCTACCCTTTATGCCTGGTGGTTTTTTGGCATGCTGTGTGCTTTTTTGCGCTTGTCTCCTAGCGCTACCATCTTTTCGTTTCCGCTTCCATCGATAGTTTTTCTGCTATAATAATACGGAGGGACGAGGAGTGTCCCCCGGACGGCTGGACGCCCCAGTGTCTTAAAGGGATCATGTGGAACTCGGCAGATCCTTACCCCAGCCAATGCTGAAGGGCCAGAGAAGAAACTTTTAGTCTCGATTCTCTGTTTAGGCTTCCGCCGTTGCTCCCACGAGGTCCACGCTGGGACTACCGGGTGCGTCCTCCGTCCGGAGCTCACCTGTCGTATGGACGGGAGATGCATATGTCAGGAATTCTTAGATCTAACTACATACTAATCAATATTATACAGAAACCAGTATACAATTTAATAAGAAGAAATAATAATAAGGGTCTCCCTTAATCTATCGACTCGGAATCAGCTCCAACCGATCGGAAAAAACTGTATGTCAACGCAATAAGTGCGAAAAAGACGTCGATCGGCTCGGCTACGCGGGCCGAATGGAGCCGAGCCGATCGACGTCTTTTTCGCTCTTATTGCGTTGACATACAGGTGTTTCCGATTGGCTGAAGCCGATTTCACGTCGATAGATTTGGGGAGACCCTTAGTGTCACTTGTCCCGTGATATGTATTACCTAGAGAAAACAAAAAAAAGTGCATGATTCTTGCGCATGCGCAGTGTGTAGCTCGGCGTAACCCCTCTACGTGCGTAGCGCTACGTTAGCAATAGCGAACCTATTTATTTACTTGTGTCTTGTTGGTTCCAGTAACCAATCGAATGCCAAGTCGTTGCTTGGTAATTGAGTAGTCATCATCATCGTTCGTTCGTTAGTGTTCTGTGACTGTTCGCCTATATTTTTTAAAGTTTCCTATTAAATCCAGGTTAGCTCGAAAAGATCAATTTTACGGATAAGTTCGATTTTGTACTTATCCGTTTATTATTGTTTTTGTGTCATATCATATGTAGAATAAAGAATTTACATACATACATACATAATACATCAACGTACATCGTCGTCAGCTCAGAGATGTCTAGACGTTCTAGAACGAAAAAATAGTGCGTGCAGCTCCTCCGCGCGGAAGAAGTGAAACTTCGTAATGTGGAAATGAAAAAGGCACTTATACATGAACCTTATTGCAATAACTTAAAGAACTAAATTTACTTATGCATCTATGTGTTTAAATTACTCACTAGATGCCGCTTTTATCAAGTCTCATACAGTACAGACAGTATGAGTTCTGCATCGCACTATCGAAGTTTTTAACATCCGTTAGTAACAATGCGAGATGTGTACCAAGTGTACTTGCTTCGGCAGTACATAATTACTAATGCTTTCATACCCCCTCCATGGTAGCGTTAAACGTTTAACGCAACCTTGTTGGAAGTCGCATTAGAAGTTTCACTTCAAAAATACTCGTAATACGACGCCCTGACTACGGGACAGCTTAGTAGTTGTGCTGGCTGTGAGTGAAGCTTGAGGTTTTAAGTTCGAATCCTGAGACCGTATTGTCTAACGCTTCTGAGGCTTGCCTTCGCTTTCACCATATTTTTCTGTCAACATTTTATACCATTTAACTGAAAGAAATAGTGAATGCGAAGGCAAGCGTTAGAAACATTCGACAAGCCTTCCCGCTTATTGTCTAATGCTTCTGACGGTTGCCTTCGTAATCACTATTTATTTCTGTCAAACGGTATAAGATGATGATGATGACAGAAAGAGATGGTGAAAGCGAAGGCAAGCGTCTGAAGCGTTAGACAATACGACCTCTGGTCGAAACAAATCATTAACATAAAAAATTAAGGAAGGAAGAATTGAAAATTAACAAATAACCCTTTATTTATGATGACTAACAAACATCGCAGCAAGTAAATAATGGTTTCGGTGAATTTACGCGATTGATCATGATCAATGATTAGTCATTACATTAAATAAAACAAATCACACGATAAATAAATAAATATAAATATTAGGGGACAATCTTACACAAATCGACCTAGTCCCAAACAAAGCAAAGCTTGTACCTAGTTATGTATGACCCTTAACCCTATAACTATAAGTTAGCCCGTAAGGACCAGGACGATGGTTCGCTGACGCAATCTCGTGACATTGTAGCCTTATCAAAAACAAAGTCATAAAGTATTAACTTTATTTCATTTTATTATATCGACTTATCAAAATTGTCCCATTAGAAAATGACTTATGATCACAAAGTAGTTAAAAAGTAGTAATCTTCAATAGAATCCTCATTAGATTCAGCAATAAATTAACAAATACGTGTCACAAGCGTAGCCGGCCTAATAAGTTCCGGTGCCCATTAATATGGATAAGGCACTGTTGAGGTAGGGGTTTCGTGGCAAGAGTTGAGATGAACAAAGACAAGGTTCCAGTTTGCAATGAATGTTTAATGTAAAACGGGCGTACTTATATACTATAGGAAACAAAGAATTATGAGACAGAAGTAAAAACTATTGCTATTTCGTACAACATGCAAAATCATAAATTGTGGGTGGATTGAACTCTGTCGTTTTCAGTTTACCTGAAAAATATGTGTCTAGGGTCTAGCTGGGGTCCTATCAGGAAGGAGCACAAGCAAACACGTCCGTTACTTAGCGATTTTAATCCAGCAAGAAGGAAAAGTAAAACTACCTTACATTATAAAATTTAGAGTCTACCCACATACATCACACCTCCACCCTTAATCACTAACACGACTACATATAAGGAAAAGGTACTTAATTTACAATGCTCTGTACCATTGTTGTTATGTACTAACAAAGACAATAAGGAACTTACTTAATAGCATTTTTTTTATTAACTTAAATCATCATTATTTCACTCAAACCCATATCTTTTTACTGGTTTCCTGATCCGCTTGGGCCGGTTCATCTGGGATGTGCCTGGCTCATTCCTTGGGGACGTGGACGTGGGCGATTGTGCTACTTCTTGTTGCCCCTCCATGGAAGGAGTGTCTATAGGTTCAGACGCCACCTCGCGCGGTGATGCGCACGGCTCTTTGGTAGTTGCAGTTTCGGTAGCAACGGGATGCTGACTATCAGTCACCTCGCTGGGTATTATGTCATCCACCTCCGACAAGGTCACGCCGTAACTAGTGCGCCTTTTTTTTAATTTGATCAACGTGTCTTTTTATAGGTGGACCACTTTCCCTACTAATGACAAAATTACGGGAGCCCACTTTCTCCTCTATCCGTCCCCCTAACCATTTCCCTCCTGTAAAATCTCGTGCCCACACGGTTTCTCCTACGCTGAAATTTCTAGGCGTTCCCCCCGAGTGAGATACTTGTCTACGTTGTGCTTCATGCACCCTAGCTTCTACCTGCCTATCCGTTCTCAACAAGTCTAACCGTGTTCGTAAAGTCCTCCGTTGTAGCAGCATTGCCGGTGAGGCCCCCGTGGAACAGTGTTCCACATTCCTATACATCATGAGATATGCCTGTAATGCTGCGTCTACATCGCAGCCATCTCTCTGGGACTTCTTTATTGCTCGCTTACAAAGATTGACCGCGTTCTCTGCGGCTCCATTCGACGATGGATGGTATGCTGCTGTAAACGTGACTTTTATCCCGTTTGTTGACATAAAGTCGGCATACTCCCTGCTAGAAAACGGTGGACCGTTGTCGGACACGATCTCCCTTGGTAAACCAAAACGAGCAAATGTCTCCCGGAGTACTTTAATAACGGCACCCGCTGTTGTTCTTTGCATTTTAAATATCTCTAACCACTTGGTAGTCGAATCTATGATAATCAAAAAAGTTTCGCCACCCATTGGTCCCAGGAAATCGATATGTAATCGTGACCACGGTTCAGCGCTGTGTGGCCACGGCTGTGGAGGCGCGCGTGGTGGCGCCGTGCCCTCCAGTTGGCACGTAGTGCACTGCTTGCACCACTCTTCGATGTCCTTATCGATACCGGGCCACCATACTATACTACGAGCAACACTTTTCATTTTTACAATACCTAAATGGCCTACATGCAATTCTTTTAGTAATATTTCTCGCAAAACCGTTGGTATTACCAGCCGATAACCCCAAATGATACAGCCCATCTCATTATAAAATTCGTTACGTCTCGCATAATACGGTTTTAACGCTTCATTTTTACATTCATCTGGCCATCCAGATTGTACGTACATGTAAACCCTTTTTAATAATTCATCTTTACTAGTATGCTCTTGAACAGTTTTTCGCGTAATAGGAAGATAATTTTGAATAAAATTAAAATATGTAGACTCTTTACCTTGACGTTTTTCTTTACCCACCGGTAATCGCGATAATGCATCGGCTGCATTTTTTTCGCTGCGCACATACTCTATGTTATAGTCATAGCCCGACAGGATCACCGCCCATCTCTGCATCCTGCTCGCAGCCATTACCGGAATTCCGGTTTTATCACCGAAAATGGTTACTAACGGTTTGTGATCCGTTCGTAGCGTAAATTGCCTACCATACAAATACTGATGGAATTTACGCACGCCGTAGATAATAGCTAGTGCCTCACGCTCTATTTGCGAGTAGGATTTCTCTGCTGCGTTAAGCACCCGCGACGCGTACGCCACGGGCCGCTCGGGGCCGTCCGGCGGCAGGTGCGAGATCACGGCGCCCACGCCCACGCCGCTGGCGTCCGTCGTCAGCACGAGCGGCAGCGAGGGCGAGTAGTGCGCTAGTATGTCGCTCGAGATCAACATATCTTTTATCTTTTCAAACGCGCTCCTGCATTCTTCCCCCCATTCGTATTTAACGTCTTTTCGTAATAACGTATACAGCGGTGCTAAAATGGTACTTATGTTGGGTACGAACTTCGCGTAATACATCACTAACCCCAGAAACGATCGTAACTCGGAGACGTTTTTCGGTGCTTCCACCTTCTTAATTGCTTCGATCTTGTCCGGACACGTATGCACCCCTTGTTTACTAATTACGAAACCTAAGTACGTGACGGAATTCGCGAAAAAAGTACATTTTTCCCTTTTTATTTTTAATCCAAACTTCTGCAATCTGTCGAATACCTTATGTAACGTATTTATATGCGACTGGTCGTCTTCCCCGGTAATGATTAAATCGTCCAAAAAAACTCCCACTCGAGGCATATCTGCAAACAACTGCTCGAGCTTTCTCTGGAAGATTCCAGGACTCGACGCCAACCCATAAATCAGCCTATTATACATGAACAAACCTTTATGCGTATTTATCACTGTATATTTTTTTGAATCGTCGAGTTCAAACTGTGCGTAAGCTTGAGACAGATCTAACTTTGTGAACTTATCTCCCCCGTGCAATTTAGCGAGAAGGTCTTCGACCTTCGGTAACGGATAGTGATCCACCTCTAAACATTTATTTAATGTTAATTTATAATCTGCGCAAACCCTTATGGAGCCATCCTTCTTGACGACGGGGACGATGGGCGTGGCCCAGTCGGAGGTGGCGACCGGCGTCAGGATCCCGTCGCGCACGAGTTGGTCCAGCGCGCGCTCCACCGGCTCGCGCAGCGCGTACGCCAGAGGGCGCGCGCGCAGGAACCGCGGCCGGGCGCCCGCGCGCAGGTGGAACCCGACCGTGCCGCCGGTGAACCGGCCCAAGCCCTCCGCGAACACCTCACAGTATCTGGAACTGAATTCCATCTCGCTGAATACGCGGCTTACATCTTGAATTTTATGACAAGTCAACAATGAGCCATCTATTTTTAATTCGCTCAGCCAACATCTGCCTAGTAAACTGGTTTTACCACTTTCGACTACATACAACTCTAATTGTTTACAAATATTTTTGTATTGAACTGTAGGTATAATTTTCCCTATGGGTTTTAAAGTTTCACCTGTATAATATCGCAACACTAAGTTGCTCTTTTGTAATACACAATGTTTAAATAATTTACTATAGCATTTAAAACTTACACAAGAGATTGCACTACCCGTGTCCACCTCCATGTTCAATAACTTTCCGTCGATGTAAACATCCACAGTGTATGGTGCAAAAACATTTGATGGCTTCGTATTCAAAGAAAAATTGTTTGCCTCTTCGCTACCGGTACTGTCCGTATCGTCCGTAACAGCTAGGTTTTCTTCTGTCACGTGGTACATGGACGGCTTGCCTCTTAGTCTCGGGCATACCTTTTTTAAGTGGCCCTCTTGATTACACAGTCTACAAACATATATCTTAAATTTGCACGTGTCCGATTCATGCTGATTTCCGCATACTTTACATCCAGCTGTAGACTGCGTATATTTATTCCCGCCGGTGGCGCGGTACTTTCCGCTAGTCGCTCCGCTCGTGCCACTTGGACCGCCGCCCGGTCTGCGCGGCGCCGCGCCGCTCGCGGGCGCGCCGGCGGCCGCCGCCGCTCGCTGCCTGCTCGCTTGCCTGAGCTGATGCACCGATGCCACCGCGCCCGCTGGTACACTGTCGCCGGTTCGATGCCTGGCACAGCCTTCTACCAATGCCGCGTTCGCCTCAGCCGCCTCCATCGACACCGCGAGTTTATACGCTCTGTCGAACGTGATTGTGTCATCTTCTGTAAACAGCTTTTGCCTGATGTCTTCATTTACTAAACCGCACACAAACTGGTCTCTTAAATTTTCCTTTAAACTGTCCGCTGTAAAACCACAGTCTTTGCTCAACTTTTTAAGATCGGTAACGAAATTTGCGATGTTCTCGGTATCTTTTTGAACACGCCGTCTGCACTTAAAACGTTCCGCTAATAAGCTTGGCTTTGGATTAAGATGCCCTTTCATGAGAGTTACGAGCTCGGTGTACGTTTTGGTCGCCGGCTTTGCGGGCGTGCACAGGCTCACCATTAGTTCATACGCGTCGCCACCTATCACCGTTATCAACGTTGCCACTTTCACTTCACTTTTAACACTGTTCGCAACGAAATATTGTTCTAGACGGTCAACGTATAACTCCCAATTGTCATTAGAAAGGTCAAAGGGTCCGATTTTTCCCACTGCCATTCTTGCGGTTTTACGCAAACACCTAACTACTATTACTTATTCACACGCGTGAAGTCTGTTCGTCGCCACTGAAAAATATGTGTCTAGGGTCTAGCTGGGGTCCTATCAGGAAGGAGCACAAGCAAACACGTCCGTTACTTAGCGATTTTAATCCAGCAAGAAGGAAAAGTAAAACTACCTTACATTATAAAATTTAGAGTCTACCCACATACATCACATTACCCACCGAGAAATTTAAGATGATGATGATGATGATGACACAAATATAATTTAATACATATATGTGCGGTCGCCACAGGCACAATTTTACGACTTTGCTTATCTACGCAGTTTTCCATGTACTTGTCATCCCACCAGTACTGAAACCAGGAAAATGGCGGACTCCGCGTATAAATAGTTAAGCACAAAACCAGAGGACCATTCTATCCTCCACCTTACTAGTGTTAACGTCTAATTGTAAAACTAAAGGTTAAATAAAAAACCTAAGTTTGTATTGAATAATTTATTTCATTCTGTACCGAACAAAGTATTTAAAAAACCCTCTAAGAAAGTCTACCACGACGTTGACTGAAATTATCGCGCTTCGAGCTCCGTTCCAGTCGGCGATCCAGAGCTACGAGTCATACCTCTTCAGGACCAGCACCAACCCATCTCTACCTACTATGGGTACTAGACGACGATAAACATACTTATATAGATAAATAAATACTTAAAAACATAGAAAACATCCATACCTCAGGAACAAATATTCGTGCTCATCACACAAATAAATGCCCTTACCCTTAATTTGCACCCAGGACCTCTTGCTTCGTAGGCAGGGTCACTACCAACTAGGCTAAAGTGGTCGTTAAAACGATACGATACGTACGATGTGACGCAGAGCTTAACCGCGATTCAAAATAAAGTAAGAGCAGGATTTAGAAATAAATAAATAGCAATATTATATTATACCAGCTGTTGCCCGCGACTCCGTCCGCGAAGAATAAGGGTATAAAAAATAGTCTACGACCTATTCTCAGACCTACCGAATACAAAGAAAAAAGTTTTATGTAAATCATCATCATCATCATTTCAGCCGTAGGACGTCCACTGCTGGACATAGGCCTCCCTAATTGATGCCCAATCATTACGAATGGAAGCGATTTGCATCCACCCTGAACCTGCGGCCTTCACCAAATCGTCCGTCCATCACGTTGGTGGACGTCCCACGCTGCGCTTGCCAGTCCGTGGTCTCCATTCCAGAACTTTTGGCCCCCAACGGCCATCTGTTCTACGTGCTATATGGCCTGCCCATTGCCATTTCAATGAGCTGATCCGTTTGGCTATGTCGGTGACCCCGATTCTTCTACGGATCTCCTCGTTTCTGATTCGATCCCGTAGAGAAACTCCAAGCACTCTGAGCCTAAGCTATTCATCAGGCCCATAGTGAAGCACCACGTCTCGGATCCATATGTCATCACTGGCAACACACACTGATTAAAGACTTTTGTTTTGAGGCACTGAGGTATTTTGGACGAAAAGATGTTGCGGAGCTTCCCGAACGCTGCCCATCCGAGTTGGATGATGGATGTTGTTGGTTTTATGTAAATCGGTCAAGCCGTTTCGGAGGAGTTCGATAACAAACACCGTGACACGAGATTTTTATAATATTAGACTAGCTGACCCGGCAAAAGTTGTTTTGCCATATTACGGGTATAAAAAATAGCCTACAACCTATTCTCAGACCAACCGAATACAGAGAAAAAAGTTTCATAAAAATCGGTCAAGCCGTCTCGAAGGAGTTCGGTAACAAACACCGTGACACGAGATTTTTATATATTAGATTAGATTAGACATTATTTCTATTTTAAGGGTTCCAAACGGGACCCTATTACTGAAACTCCACCGTATGTCTATCTATAATATCTGTATGTCTGTTTGTCTGTGCGGCCGTCTGTTACACGACTCTATGCTGCGATTTTAGTGCTTACATTTCGACGATTTTTTACTAACTGTTTTTAAATCATTGTACGGAGGTACATACGATGTAACGAGTCCGACTCGCACTTGACCGATTTCTTTTTAGCTTTCTGTCACTTTTTAGAAGATTCTAGATTCTATTCATCATCATCATCATCATCATTTCAGCCGAAAGACGTCCACTGCTGAACATAGGCCTCCCCCAAGGCTCGCCAAACAGATCGGCCCTGCGCCATCCGCATCCAATGCGTTCCCGCTACCTTCACCAGGTCGTCGCTCCATCTTGTTGGAGGCCTACCTACACTACGTCTTCCGGTCCGCGGACGCCACTCGAGAACCTTTCGGCCCCATCGGCCGTCAGTTCTACGGGCGAAGTGCCCTGCCCACTGCCACTTAAGTCTAGCGATTCTTCGAGCTATGTCCGTGACTTTAGTTCTTGCGCGGATTTCATCATTTCTGAATTTGTGATGCGATCCCGCAGAGAAACTCCAAGCATAGCCCTCTCCATCGCCCTCTGAGTGACCTTGAGCTTCCTTATAAGACCCATCGTTAGCGGCCACGTCTCAGTGCCATAAGTCATCACTGGCAACACACACTGGTCAAAGGACCAGAAGGAGAAGCAGGCAGGCAGGAAGGAGGGTCTGATTCTATTCTTTTTAGAGAAAAAGGCAATTGCCCAGAAAATAAGAAAACTTAACGACGGGACGACGATGGTGATGGATGTTTAGATGTTGGCCTTGCCGGATTCTTGTTTTTAGCCCCCGACACAAAAAGAGGGGTGTTATAAGTTTGACCGCTATGTGTGTGTGTCTGTCTGTCTGTGGAATCATAGCTCTTAAACGGGTGCACCGATTTAGATGCGGTTTTTTTTAATAGAAAGCAGGTTTCTTGGCAATGGTTCTTAGATATGTTTCATCAAAATCGTTTCAAAGTTATCAGTTCTTTTGTTAGCTGCGGAACGGATCTTAGACGCATAAGGGGCATTTACTTTATTTACAAACTATGCGTGAACTATCGCGTTGGGGGTTTTTAACAACGCCAGATATTAAGGAAAACCATATCGGCCTAGGGTCACACCGGCATGATACGGTGGGGTTTACGCAAGCGTACCTTGATAAGGAAATTGTCATCGCTTTTAAATATAAAACATTATCTTAACCGCGCTTTTACCCAATTTTTGTTTTAATAAGATTTTTAATTTATAGTTATATTCAATGAAAGACATGAAGAAGCCTAACTTAAATAGCTAGTTTTATCACGATTATGTAATAGTGAGGTCAGCTGTGTTTACTTGTGCAGGTAGTTACATATGATATCAAATTAATGGTAGCATTGTTCGGCACAATGCCATAGTTAAGGAAAACTGTAGAAATTCCCTGAAACAACAAATAAATATTCAGCTAATGATTTACATCTGTCACTTTACTCTATCACTTTATCTATAAATATTTCATTTGATTTGAAGTCACGAATATGCTGGAATATGGAAGTTAAACGTTACTTATTGCCAAATTTTATTGTTATGTTGATATTATACTTGGTTTTTACATGTTCTTATATTATGCTATTGTAGCGTAAAATAAGTTTTGAAAAAAGATACTTCATACCTAACTTGTTTAGAGTTGCACAGTAGCGCCATCTCTTGGTCCAGGTGAGCGGTTAGTTCCGAAGGAGTGTTAAAGTCTCTCGGTAGAAGGCATAACATAGATGCGCGCTTTATCACTGCATAAGGTGATTATAACAGACTGGAATGTACGATGTATGGGAAAAATTCGTCGCTAACCTCTAGACCAGTGATGGTGTAGGGGTAAGCACGCAGCACGGAACACTGAGGACCTGGGTTCGATTCCCAGCATTGGTCTTTTTTCTGGGTTTTTTCTGTGCATCTATATTTCAGTTTGTATTTAGTTTGAAATATATGGTTTTCACGGGATGACCGTAAAAGTAATAAAAATGAAGTTGAAATATAAATACAGAAAAAAGATACTTCATACCTAACTTAGTTAAGGCCTATTGGAACTGACATGTTCAATTTAAGGTGCGACAAAACCGCCGCTTAAAAAACGGTGACGTTACGGAATCGCGGTGACGCACCGTTAACGTCAGAATTTACCGCATGCTCTCCATAGTAAAGTTTTGACGTTTACGGTGCATCACTGCGATTCCGTAACGTCACCGTTTTTAAAGCGGCGGTTTGGTCGCACCTTTACTATGGAGAGCATGCGGTAAATTCTGACGTTTACGGCACGTCACTGTGATTCCGTAACGTTTCCGTATTTTAAGCAGCGGTATGGCCGAACCTTAACCTGATCAAAGTTCCTTAAAATAAACATAAAAAAGTACATTATATATATAACCCAAGCCTATGTAATCCAGAGCAGTATTTAATCATCCATCATTGTATCAAGACGACGGGTTTAATTTTGCTTCCAGTTCGCACCCCACACTTCGTTTGTAAGACATGTAAATTATTTTCAAATCGTGCAAGTGGAGTTTCACCCATTTTAATACGATTGAAAATGGATCCGATTTCTATGAGATAATTGCCAAATGGAAATTTTCGGGGCGAAAAATCGATCTAGATTGGTTTCATATTGGATCGCATAAAATTTTTACGGATAATAGTCTAAGATCCGAACCTACATCGACCTTCACCGAGCTGATAATAGAATGAAACATATTTTATAATAAATTTGGTGTATTAGAAAATATATTAAAAATGGGTTGGCTAAAAAAATCCTGGACAGACTATTTTTAATTATTTAAAAAATATATATTTTTAATTAAATGCTGCAACATCAAGAAATAAGAAAATTTTGCCCTGACTTAAATTAAAGTACATATAAAACGTATAGAATGTGCAGTAGTTGGGTTGCCTATTATTTACCTGGACGAACTACTGGGATGCCAGGTATAAACAGGTATGTCGACGCCAGTTACTTTCACTTGAATGGATAATAGAAAAAAAATTATATCATCATAATATAATATGTTATATTTTCTTATTATCTTGATGTTGCAACATTTAATTAAAAATCATTTTATTTTAAATAATTAAAAATAGTCTGTCCAAGATTTTTTAAGCCAACCCATTTTTAATATATTTTCTAATATACTAAATTTATTATAAAATATGTTTCATTCTATTATCAGCTCGGTGAAGGTCGATGTAGGTTCGGATCTTCTACTATAAGTAAGTAAGTAACTTTATTTTGCATTCATCATTTGGCGTAATTCATCATTTTGCATAACTCTTTTTTCCCAGAAACTATTATAATTATTCAGAATTGTTATAAAACTTATAAAATAAACATGCCTTAACCTATAGAAACCTACAGGATAAATATTTATATTGATATTTCCATTTCAATATTCCTGAATAAACAATGGTTTCTGAGAAAAAAGAGTTATGCGAAATGATGAATTATGACCAAGGATCATATAGACTGGATTAGCAATCGCCTTAGTACAGATCGTCCGCAGAAAAATAGTTCGATTATTAAATCTAGATGGCGCTGAAATATAGCCCGAGGCTTTGAAAGCAAAACAATAAGACTACAGATGTTTCATATTATTACAAATGTATTATTTTTCAAAAATATTGCATAATAATACATTTGCGGTAATATGAAGTATCTGTAGTTTTATTGTTTTGCTTTCAAACCCTCGGGCTATATGTCAGCGCCATCTAGATTTAATAATCGAACTATTTTTCCGCGGCCGATCTATACTATGGCGATTGCCAAATGATGAATTTTGCGTAAAAATTGTATGCCACCAGACAATGATATTTTTGAGTTTTAGCTCGAGCGCAGCTTAGTGTCCCAACTCAGTTTAAGAGGCCACCAATACTGCCCGACAATATTATGGCTTCGGCGTGGCGCAAGCTTTATACTTAACAAAAAAAAATTGGAGTTGAAAAATAAAAATACAAAAAAGATATTCCAAAACCAATTTTGAAAAAGATGACTTAAGAGCGACATCTCTTGGTCCAGGTGAGCGGTTAGTTCCAAAGGAGTGTTGACGTCTCTCGTTGAGAGTATTAACATAGATGTCGCCAGTATCGCTGCAATAAGTGATTAAGCGAGCTAAGATGTGTGATGCATAGAAAAATTACGGTGTCTATATTCCGACCAGTTGTGGTGTAGGGGTATACATATATAATAGCATGCAGCATAGAATGCTGAGGACCTGGGTTTGATTCCCAGAGCTGGTCTTTTTCTGGGTTTTCGGCGCATCCATGTTTCAGTTCGTATTTAGTATGATAGAAAAAAACCACAAATAAAATTCGTAAGTACAGTAAAATTACGATGTATATTTGAAAAATGAAGCAATAGGTATAAATTTTACGATTTGTTTGTAAATCAGACTTAGTAATTTGATTATAGTGCCATAATAAATAACGGAGTATTTTCGGATTCAAAATCTATTGAGCCAAATTTGTTTAATCTTATTTCGGAACAAACACAACTCCGGAAATACAATCAAGATTATCCTAATATTTTTTTACTTCCACAAAACAAACCGATTTCATACAAATTATTTTTAAAAATAGTATTGTACGGCATCGGTAGACTCTTAAAACCATAATATTCGTGTGTCATTTATTTAATTGTGTGCTGCTAATTTCGTGATTCTTTTGTTTGCTGGCAGATAAAGAAGTGGGCTACTGATTGGGGCTAAGCATACGGAGCATGCTGACCCGTTTACGAAGCATCCGATATTAACATTTAAATACGGTTACGGCTTACTTGGCTTTCCGTTCGAACTGACCTTGAAAAAGAGCCACGGAATGGGTCAAAATGCCCGACATAACTACTTCAACTGCTAGTACGTGAGAGACCTATGTTTCTTATTTTAGTAATCCTATCTTCTACTTCTATCTTCTAATAATATAAAAATCTCGTGTCTGTTATCTAACTCCACCGAAAACGACTTGACTGATTTTAATGAATTTTTTTGTCTAAAAATCAAAATCAAAAATCTAAACGTTTATTCTGCAAGTAGGCCGCAAAGGGCTCTTTTACATGTCATTTTTTTTAAACTACCAGCGCTTTCGTAAGGACCATCATTGCCAAGAAGAATGTGCTGCAAGAAACTTGGCAGAAAGTCATCTTTTCAAATTAAAATATAATAAATTACAAATTAAAAAAATCATACAAATATAGAATTAATTAAGACTGCTCTGGAACTGCAGTAGAAAGTTTATGGGCAGGCGGTAGTTGGCAGGTACGTTGCGGTTAAAATACAGCCCGTAACGACTCTTCTACGTATAGATTAATTTTAAAACACCTTGTATGTTCTATGGGCAAGCAAGACAAAGCTCGTCGTCACTACTTGTCTAGCGCAGCATTGTGCGGCGCAGGAAGCGCGCGCGCAGTTGTTTACAAACAACGTCTGCCGCCGTGACCGCCGCCATCGCTGTGAGGCCGCGGACTGGACGCCAGCGGACAGCGGGGCAGGCAGCGGAGCGGCGAGCGTGTTCCCTGTTCATTGCGCGGCCGAGACGCTCGCCGCACAGTAGAGTCGCGCCCGCTTGGTCTTTTCTTTAAAGCTAGCGTTCCAATCTCGGTCAATCGGTCAAATAAACTAGTCCGGTCTTTTAGCTCCTTTACCTCCAACCGAAACAAAGTTTGAAATCTGGGAACGAGTTAGGTTTGATTCGATCATGAACTAAGAATTAGACGGCCGGATAGCCTAGTGGTTAGAGAACCTGACTACGATGTTTGAGGTTCCGGGTTCGATTCCTGGTCGGGGCAGATTTGTGTGAAAAATACGAATTTTTGTGCTCGAGTCTTGGATGTTTAATTATGTATTTATCTGTATAAGTATTTCCGTTTTCTAGTGCCCAAAGTACAAGCTTTGCTTAGTTTGGGACTAGGTAAATTTCTGTCAATTGTCGCATGATTTATTTATTTATTTAATTACTTGAATCTGTTTCTGTGGTCCGGAGATCGGGTTTGGTATAGTACAAGCATGCCGTCAGCTCCGCTCTTTATTTGTTCCCTCGTTCACTCCGTTTCGCTCATGAATACGTTCACCGACTGGTTGCTGCGGAGCTAAAAGAGCGTAGACCCAGACCGAGACCGATTACGGTCGATTCCTTTCAGTCTGTGATGGGAATTCATTTCTTTTAGTTTTTAGTTGACCGACTCCAGCCTACCGCGCAGTGGTTAGCCCGCCCCGCTGCCCGCTAGCGAACAGTTCACGGCCTTACTGACGCACAATATTGTGATAATGCCTGCCTGTAATCTTGATGTTGTAGCGATGACGGAACTAATGATGGCTTGTGATGTACTCGACTAAGTAAGAGCTAGCAATATTCATACAAAATATTATATCATCAAAGTAGCTAGACTTATTATACAACTACTATCCTAAACCAAAAGTAAGTATATTAATAAAAGGAGTCTCCTTTGACAACGTTCCAAAGATTCCGGTAGCGTTCTCTCTTTGAATAGCAAAGCTAATTCTGTGAAGTCGACTACCATCTTTGCTATTTCTTTATAATAGCCTCGTAGCACTAACGCTGCCAGTATCTTCAGAACGATGCCTGAGGCCCTTTCATAGCATGTTTTAGTGTTACATGTCCAATACTATAAAATCAAATTTGGAAAGCTTTTACCCATCCCAGTAGGTATTTTGCGTGGTGAAGATGCCACGCGCCTTGCGCGGGCGCCGGCCGCGGGTCACATGATAGCCTAATCTCTTCGCATGCGTGAGCAATAAACTATAGCCAATCGCTTTGTTTGTCTGCCCTTTACTCCGTCATAGGAAAAAATCCGGGTATATATTTACTATCAGAAGTACGAAATTATACCGAAATAATATTAAAATATCGAATGGGTCAAAGTAAGGAAAAGTTTTTTTCTGAAACCGTATAGGTACTTCTCAGGACTTATTAAAACAGTGTCGTGTAGAACCGATTAGGTTATGTTAGGTGAGTTTTATAAAAATCTTAAAAAGTTTGCGAATTAAAAGAAAACTTTCCCTTTAAATGTCCCTTTTAATGAACTGAAACAATTACTTTGCTCACCCGCGAGCGCGTTTGCTTTGGTCAAAGGTGCAAAGTATTTTTTTCAGTTCATTAATATATGGATATCCGCAAAATAACCCCTGATTCAATAAATGATTTGTTTTTAAAATGAAACAGAGACTTCACTGCTTTTAGACCTCGTCTATTAAATTCCATGTCGGCTAAGGATCTATATTTTTCAACTTCTGATCACCGATTAAAAATCATAGTGTAAGTTGGTACGTTTTGAAACGGACCGACTATCATCAACCTGTCCACGTTTATTATTTTGGCTCCAATATCTATGGCACTTTCCTCGAGAGTTTAAATACACCTTGGTCCGGGTAAAACTAGTGCGTACTGCGATCTGTTTATGAGCTAAGACTATTATAAGACACTACGTAGTTGCATCTCGTCGAATTCTTGTTTTGGCAGATAGATCATTCGCAGTGCGTAAGTCAATCGCTCTACATCTCTCAATGGAGTTCTTTGAGAACGATTTGCGGCATTGAAAATAACCAAGAAACAGCATTACTTTCACTAATATCTAGTTATTTCAATAAACAAATATACAAAGTTCTTGGCTCTGAGTACAACTTTGTTCCATTCGGGGTCGAGACCTTAGGTCCGTGGGGCCCCAACGCAAAAAAACTTTACAATACTTTACAAAGACTCTTGTAAAAAAATATTTCTAAACTAAGATTGTAATTTAACCGCCATTGCAACAAGCATTTTTTTTCTTTAAGTACCTATAAGATCACGCTAACAGTGTCTTCTTTCAAATAAAAAAATAAAATTGAA
Organism: Archips xylosteana; assembly: GCA_947563465.1. Taxonomy (NCBI): domain Eukaryota; kingdom Metazoa; phylum Arthropoda; class Insecta; order Lepidoptera; family Tortricidae; genus Archips; species Archips xylosteana. The sequence goes on along the minus strand of OX387356.1, from coordinate 373,178 downwards.
ATCGGTTAAGAATTCCAACCAACCAACAATCGGTTAAGAAAACCATCAACATACTAGTTCTAGTAGACTGCAATTAGATTAGTTACCCAATTCGCCGATAGATGGCGCTGTACCGCCGACGTTGGTATTCTGCGCGCGGTGGGAGATGGGTGGGACCAAAACAACCAATCTACATCTACACTAATATTATAAAGAATAAGAATAAGAATAAGAATAAGAATAAGAATAAGAATAAGAATAAGAATAAGAATAAGAATAATTTTATTGTTGAACTGTGTACAAAGGTGTTAATTATTATATATATTTAGACACAACAGTTTGTCCATCACGGACATACAATATAGAGGAAAGATTTGTACCTATTTTTGTATGTTTGTAATGAATAGGCTCAAAAAGTACTGGGCCGATTTAAAAAATTCTTTTACCAATAGAATGCTACATTCTTCCAATTTGACATAGGCTACATTTCATTTTGAAAAAAATTAGGGATCCTTGGTAAAATTTGAACAATGTAACCGAAGGTGTAGAAAAATGAGTCTTAAAATGTCTTTCGTCGAATGCGCTGCCGAAACTATTAGCGGTAGAACAAAATAATGTAGAACAATATTGAAGAACATCATAATGTCTACAAAAAACTCCGCGGTAGCATATGTTCAACTATTGTAGTTATGTCACTACAACAACTTTTTTCATTTTAAACATTAATGAAAATGCTAACCAAATTCAAACCATGCTATTTATGTGTTTATATTAATCCTTATCCAAATAAATTATTTTATGGTCAAGACCATTTAACTACCTATAAAATAGTTTTTAAATTATTTAAATTGGACTTTCCATTCAAAAGATATTACGAATTAAAAAATTCAAACAGTAAACAAAACCGCCATAGCGCCGTGGCCGTTGTTTGCGATGCAGTCTGAAAAGCGCGCCGGGCATCGCGCCGGGCATCGCGGCGGGCGGGGTGGAGGGGGCACTGAAATACAGGAGTGGGGCGTGCACGTCTGTAAGATAGGTAGCCGCTAAGATATAACTGTGGGATTTTTTTAATATATAATTAATAAATAAATAATAAATAATAATTTTTTAATAAATAAAAATATTTGTAAAAAAAGTGTTTTATATCCAAATTTCCAAAAATAAATAATTGTCTACCCCGTGCGAAGCCGGGACGGGCTGCTAGTGAATAAATAAAGTATGCAAAGATTTTTTCGTACCTGCTACGGAACCCTATCTTGGGCGTGTCCGACACGCTCTTGGCCGGTTTTTTTACTTTGACGGTCATCCCGTGGAATCCATATATTTCATACTAAATACAAACTGAAACAAAGATGCACAGAAAACCCCAGAAAAAAAACTAATGCTGGGAATCAAACCCAGGTCTTTGGCATTCCGTGCCACGTGCTAAACCCCTGCACCAACTGGTGACTGGTGACTGTAACTGGTGGTTACTGACCAGTGGTGGTGTAGGGGTTTAGCACGTGGCACGGAATGCCAAGGGCCTGGGTTCGATTCCCAGCATTGGTCTTTTTTCTGGGGTTTTTTCTGTGCATCTATGTTTCAGTTTGAATTTAGTATGAAATATTAACTATGCAGTAAATCTATCACCACATTCTTAGTTTATCACGTGCAAAACATACTGTATTTAGTAAACACGTGATAATTGCTCGTAAATGCTTTATGGTTAATTCCAATCTTGCATTAAAACGAAAAATGCTTTCGCATACGCAAACGTATGCTGCAAACATAGGTATCTAACTTAGGTATGTTAGTTTCCTCGCACACGGTATCAGCAATCAGCATTGCTAAACAGCGAGGAAATGCTGCCAGTATCTTTGGATTCATACCACGGAGATATCTTTTTAGGGTTCCGTACCAAAAGGGTAAAAACGGGACCCTATTACTGAGACTTCGCTGTCCGTCCGTCCGTCTGTCACCAGGCTGTTTCTCATGAACCGAGATAGCAAGACAGTTAGAAATTTTCACAGATGATGTATTTCGGTTGCCGCTATAACAACAAATACTACAAAACAGAATAAAATAAATATTTAAGGGGGCTCCCATACAACACACGTGACTTTTTTTCTCATTTTTGCTCGACATTGATAATATTTGTATTCACAGAATATTTAGTTATATATTCACTTTAAAAATAAATAATTAAAATAAAACAAATACTTCAGGGGGCTCCCACACATCAAACGTGATTTTTTTGCCGTTTCTATAGATTGTACGGAACCCTTCGTGCGCGAGTCCGACTCGCACTTGGCCCGTTTTTAATTTATTCACGTTTTAGTTTAGTTATTAGTTACTTTTCGTTGTTTTCTAATTATAGTTTTAATTTAGTTTATAAATAAATACTGTTTAATGATGAGAGGAGGCCTGTGTCCAGCACTGGGACGTATATAGGCTGGGATGATGATAATGAGGAGGATTTTAATTAATTAAAATATAGTCCAGTCAGAAAAATAATAGTATGAACGTAATTTTTTTGAGGACGGATGTGTGGATGTTTGTTACTCCTTCACATGGCTAAACGGATTTGGATGAATTTTGACACAAAAAGAGTTTATAAGCTAGATTAACATAATATAGAAGACTTTCGTCTCGGAAAATTGTACAATTCCCAGGGAATTGTGATAAATGCTTGCTAATATGGGATACAATTATAATTATAAGTTGAAGATCTGATTTTATATCAAAATTTGTTGATTTGAGCATGTGGAGAAGATGGTTGAAGGAATTACGAGATATTAAAGGGTGAACACTATTCAATTGTCGCAGGTCAAACATGCTACAGAAGAGAAAATGAAATTCTAAGCGTTCAAAACTCTTTATATGGCTAATTAAGTGTTTAAAACTCTATATGGCTAATTTTAACCCCCAACGCAAAAAGAGGGGTGTTATAAGTTTGACCGCTATGTGTGCGGGTGTGTGTGTCTGTCTGTCTGTTTGTATGTCTGTCTGTGTGTCTGTCGGTGGGGGTATGTATTACAATACCGAAGTACGAAAGACCGAATGTATTAAAATATCGAATGGGTCAAAAGACCGACACGATTTTTTTCTGAAACCGTTAACTTTTTAAGATTGTTATAAAACGAACCTAACCTAACCTGATGGTTTCTGTATGATGCCGTTTTAACAAATTCTGAAAAGTTTACGGTTTCTGAAAAAAATCGTGTCGGTCTTTTGACCCATTCGATGTTTTAATACATTCGGTCTTTCGTACTTCGGTATTGTAATACATACCCGTCGGTGGCATCATAGCTCTTAAACTGGTGAATCGATTTGAATTCGTTTTTTTTTTATTTGAAAGCAGGTTTCTTGACAATGGTTCTTAGATATGTTTCATCAAAATCGGTTCAGCCGATTCAAAGTTATAAGCTCTTTTGTTAGCCGCAGAAGAAATCTTAGACCCATTCGGCATTTACTTTATTTTCAAACATAATACCTATGTGCGACGAAATTGCGTTGGGGGTTTTTAAAATTTTTAATTTATAGTTATATACAACGTAAAATCAATAAAAAAACTAATGTGGCTATTTCAACGAACGACGAGAAAATTCCCGGACATTTTTTTGAAGTGATTCATCGAACTTTGCACGGCATCATCGGTTAACAGTTTGTGCATTTTACCCATTTTCGTTGAAAATCGGGCAAAGAAGTGGCAGGTTGGCAAGTTTTTCTAAGTTTAGTTTTTATATTTATAAGGCGATTGTAGATTAAAATGTTGGAAGGGGAGACCAAGAAGGACATTCCATGATCAGATAGTCTTGAAAAAAGGTCAGGTCAAGAGTATCCAAAACCAGCGAGCATATTATGTGGCACCTGGTCCAGAGATGTATGTCAGGATCGTAGCAGGTAAACAAGTAGTCTCTGCTTACCCCTTTGCTGGGAAGGAGGCGTGATTGTGATGTATCCAAATTTAAAAAAAGCGGTCTAAATTTGGTATTAGCGTCGGACGAAGCTTCCTTTGTTTTCGTGTTTATTGTTACGGTGTGCGACCTGGAAGACTACTACAAAATTCGAAATTCGAAGTTCGTATGGTGCTGTCCTTTTCACTCTTCTGTTAAAAACTATTAGCGTATACGAAACGGCACGATACAAACTTCGAAAATCGAATTTCGTAGTATAAGGCCGGTGTTGAACACGTGCCAGTATCTTTCTTTATTAAACAAAACCAGTCATCACGTTTGTTTACGTTGGCTCATTGACCGTTTTCCGAAAATTCAGACGTTTGTTCTTTAACATTTAACCCGATTTGTAATTAACCTTTTAGTCCCACTTCCCGATTACCGATTGAGCTGCAATTTTGCATGCATGTGTAAATTATTATGACATGGAGCTGATCTGATGATGGAGCTGGAAGGTGCCCATAGGAACTCTGTAATAGAATGACACGATCCCGTCGAGTTTGGGCTTGTTTGATTCGTCTTGACGAGAACTTTGGCCGTAAATGGTAACCAGGGGAAAAAAGTACAGTCCGTAAAAAAAGCATGTATTAAAAATGGAATTTTTAGTAAAAACTTATTTCATACAAATATCTACCCAACGCGGAAATCGAACTCGGGCTATCACGCTTCGTAGTCAGGTTCTCTAACCACTATGCCATTCGGTCGTCATTCCCATGTGAATTCAGAGAAATTACATAGTGCTCTTATATTTACGTTGTATGTATGTATGTAACGAAGACCCGTACAAAAATTGCATGTGTCTACCTATAAGTATAGGTACTTAGCGGTTGAGAGTTTAGTTTTTTATATGGATCCCGTGAAAATATTAAGATGAAAACTTAATTAAAAAGCCCTATTTAATGATAGGGCTTTGGCCGTTCCCACGGGGACGCAGTGCAGATTGGGAACTTGACACACACCATTGAATTTCTTTTCAGGTGTGTGCAGGTTTCCTCACGAGATGACTGTTTTCCCTCACCGTAAAGCACATGGTAAGCTCGTGGTAAATTTCAAATGTAATTTCGCACGTAAATTCCGAGAAACTCAGAGGTGCGAGCCCGGATTAGAACCCACGTCCCTCTGCTTGAGAGGCAATTGGTCAAACCACTAGGTCACCACGGCTTGATAAAAACTTACTGTACTTTATTGTTATACATTTAATTAATTCTGAAACATTAATTTATAGTATTACCTCTATCTCTCATAAATGCTGCGTTAATGAGTCGCCAGAGAGGCCAAAGACGCGAATTCCTTGCTGTTTTTTACTTTAGAGTAGGAAGGGTGACTTGAGTCCGGGAAAAATCCCTTCGGATGAACTGGGAATGGAGGGCCCAGACAGTGTCCAACTTGCACGGACTAAAAAACCCGGTCACAAGTCTCCTTCTCTATTGATTATCAAAAAAAAAGAAAAACTTGTGCTCCCAGTTTCATATTGAGTTGTACCTACTTATTGACATGTGAATTGTATTTAATAAACAACAAAACTACCCTCTGTGTTATGGGTCATATACTAGGGGAAGAAACAAATGGCGTCTCTCCTGTGGACACAAAATTAGTGACTCCGAGTCAGCAAACTTAAGATTTATATAAAATGGCCGAAAGTTGGCCTGGCACCCCACACGCCGGTTAGACTTGATTGAAAAATATTTGCTATAGACCCTTAACTTATGCCATGTAGAGACGCGAATGTATATGACCCTTATTCCAGAAGTTCAGGTATGTAAATACATACGAAATTTCATCCAATTCCACCCGAGCGCTTTAGCGTGAAAGAGTGACAAAGAGTTCGATGTCTCTATGCAAAAATCTCAAATTGAAATTAAAAATAGCTCCAAAAAACCTAATCAAGTAGGGAGGTAAATATAAAAAAGAAGTGTTGTTCATAATACTAGGTAGGTGTATGAATTGCATTAAAATAAAAAAGTATACGTGATATTCGGTAGGTCTGTACTAAAAACTTTTACCAAAATGTAAGTAAATTATTAAAAAACTTCGCAAAGCAAGGTTTAGAAGAATCATAAAAACTTACTGTTTCCATATTGAATTAAATTAATTACATTATTTTCACTTAACTTCTTTAAAATATTTATAATACACTTTTCACTCAAAAATCTTACGCGTATGTCATAATTTCCCCACTAGATGGCATTAGTAGCGGAGCGCGCGCGCACACTGCCTTGGCGCGAGACTTGCCGCGTCTGCGTAACAGTCGCCAACATTACTGCGGCGGCGAACAAATTTAGAACTAACAATTTAAACGAACAATCTTCGACACTCAATATGGACACTAGCGCCACACCCAACTACAAACGGAACATTGCCCGAGTTGTTACTATGTTCATACTGTGACGCTCTATAATAGCGATAAATACCTACACATAAAATGTCACATCACGCTAATCAATGCGTTTATACACAACTTAGCGAATATCTAAGCAGATCTAAAAGATTTCTGTGTGTACTACAAATTTGAATATACTTAAAAGTAACAAAACCCACAGTAAGTGGGTAGAACTCGCAAATTTGCGTTTACTCGTCCTGTATGTGAGATGACATAATAAAATTAGGTACCTAACAAGTTACACAATCGTTATTGTGTACTCAAAATTGAACAAGCCAAGCTTAACAATGAGTCCGCTCATATAACGCCTAACGCCTTACATAAATGGAATAGAGCTGTTGAGATGGTTCTAAGCTCGTGTGCTTGTGGGATGGAGTGTTCCGATAGGCCAGCTTGGCCGGTATCACGAGCTTGTTATCTAAGGCAGGCGGGATCACAATCATTTTCACCATTTCTTTCTGTGATACTGTAAATAGGAAGAGGGTAGAGAGTGATGGTGAATGTTATGACAAGCGTCCGCGCATATATTTAAAGATAACTGACGTGAAAATTTGCTCTTATGTGAATATTCGCATCGAGCATTTCTTCTGATCCGTTTGTCCTGGAACAGCTGCTTGGGTTGCTGTACTACCGTGCCGAATATTCGACTTGTAACCTATTCACATTATCGAGCAAATGCTGGCGTCAGTCCCCACCATTAGATATATGACCTCAGTACTCCCATTGTAAGCGACCACGTCTCAGTACCTTATGTCATTTTCTTTTGAATAAAAAAAATAAACACGTAGTCTGTTAAAATAATAACCCTGCCTTTTGGTTTTGCCGTTGTCAGGTACCAAATGAATAACGTTACCTAAATTATTAACGTAACATAAATTAATAAGACACCTGCGGATACGATTGCCTTTTTGCCAGTCGCAGGCGCCGCGCCGATGCTTCCAGAGACAACCCGTCTGACCAATTCAGCCATTTAGTATTATTCATATTTAACTTATTTATACATATTACTACATATAATAAGCAGTTTAGCGGTTTACTAATGTTTCGGCGAAAATTATTTTGCAAATTATTACTACCCAAACATTTTATCCCATATGTTTACTAGGGCGAAATGTTATTTCCCAACTCAACGGTTCGCACTGATATCATTTCCCAACTAATGATTTGATAAATTATTGTTATGCAAATTATTAAGTACCTGGGATTTTGTTAAGACGTCATTTATGATTTTGTCAAATGTATTGTTTGGCATACCGTAATTTAGCAACATATTGAATGGCATTATAAAATCTAACCTAGTTTGTCAGAATGCAAGGTTCAAATTGCAGTATGATTCTATTTAATTAAGTGGGTAGGGTGATGCACCGTAGGTACAGCTAAATTCAGAGAGTATTACTTTTGTTTACATGCTTCGTGGCTCAAAACATGCTCAAAATAGCATTTCATTCTCGAGTAATCGTTGATAGTGAATGTTCTGTCAGCCGTTTATTTTGTAAGGGGTCGCAGTTCTAATCTAACCCAAACATCTGTTCTGTCCGCCGTTCATTTTCTAAGGGGTCGTAGTTCTAACCTAACCTACTGTTCTGTCAGCCGTTCATTTTCTAAGGGGTCGCAGTTCTAATCTAACCCAACCTACTGTTCTGTCAGCCGTTCATTTTCTAAGGGGTCGTAGTTCTAACCTAACCTAACCTACTGTTCTGTCAGCCGTTCATTTTCTAAGGGGTCGTAGTTCTAACCTAACCTACTGTTCTGTCAGCCGTTCATTTTCTAAGGGGTCGTAGTTCTAACCTAACCTAACCTACTGTTCTGTCAGCCGTTTATTTTATAAGGGGTCGCAGTTCTAACCTAACCCAACCTACTGTTCTGTCAGCCATTCATTTTCTAATGGGTCGTAGTTCTAACCTAACCTACTGTTCTGTCAGCCGTTCATTTTCTAAGGGGTCGCAGTTCTAATCTAACCCAACCTACTGTTCTGTCAGCCGTTCATTTTCTAAGGGGTCGTAGTTCTAACCTAACCTAACCTACTGTTCTGTCAGCCGTTCATTTTCTAAGGGGTCGTAGTTCTAACCTAACCTACTGTTCTGTCAGCCGTTCATTTTCTAAGGGGTCGTAGTTCTAACCTAACCTAACCTACTGTTCTGTCAGCCGTTTATTTTATAAGGGGTCGCAGTTCTAACCTAACCCAACCTACTGTTCTGTCAGCCATTCATTTTCTAAGGGGTCGTAGTTCTAACCTAACCTAACCTACAGTTCTGTCAGCCTTTTATCTTCTAAAGGGTTCTAACCTAACCTAACCTACTGTTTTGTCAGCCGTTTATTTTGTAAGGGGTCGCAGTTATAACCTAACCTAACCTACAATTATATTATGAAGGAATTAAGAATTTATATTATGAAGGGGCTGTACTGAAAATCAGCGCTGTGCCAGTCAGGGCCTCCTGTGGATACCTGACTCACAGCATACGCTGAGTACATCCCCTTTGCCACAACTAATGGAACAGAGTTAATTTTAGTTTTTTTTTATATTAATTAATTATATAATAAGTTTTCTGTATTGTACTTTATGTTGTGGCAATAATTTAAATTCTATTCTATTCTATTCTATTCTATTCTATTCTATTCTATTCTATTCTATTCTATTCTATTCTATTCTATTCTATTCTATTCTATTCTATTCTATTCTATTCTATTCTATTCTATTCTATTCTATTCTATTCTATTCTATTCTATTCTATTCAAAGAATGTGTTTTATGTTTGTTCCTGACAAGTTTCAGCTCAAGGTTACGCAAAAAAATATGCAGCTGATATGAATTTCAATAAACAAGTGAAACGCTTATTAGCGCTCGCTAACATAAAAGTTTGTTGAAGTAAAACTTTGCCATATAAAAGTTTAGCACATTAATCAATTTAGCCAAAAAAAACATATAATCTTCAAGTACAAAATGTCAGCAAAAATGGTTAGTAACAAAAACAAAACTAAAAACTATGTTAGTGCATAGAAAAAAACCTGTCAAACAACACCAAACAAACAATATACCCTAATCCTAAAAGATTCGGAATATACCCTAAATAGATGTCAATCATGATGATGATAATGAGAATTCAACCCTGTCCAACCATCATACAGCATGTTGCCTCAAAAACCCCGCCCCGCGACGAACTGGAAACAAATGTCCCCATTACGCTCGCAGCATTGCCTCTCTGGATGGCTATGGAGATCTGCTGAACAAGCCACGACCCTGAACGAAGATCACGCCCACGATCCCTAAAAATTTGAAATAAATAAAACATATTACTTATTGTTAGTCTCCACAGTTAATTCGTTTGTCACTGAGATGTATCTTTTGACTCGTAACAGGTAGAGCTAAATTATTAAGCTGCGTATGGATTGCGCGTACATTTGTACGCGTAGTCGATTACGCGTGTCCTGGAATGCCATGTCCGTGCAGTTCCCCTAGAGTGTACGCGTAGCTGCAAGTACGGACATGGCGTTCCAGGACACACGTAATCGACTACGCGTACAAATGTACGCGCAATCCTAACGCAGCTTTACGATTCCAAAGATACATCTGTGAGTACTAAAATGGGATTGTATCTTAGTAAATATTTAAGCGATCTGCGCATAAGGTAAACGTCCCTGAGCTCGACACTGACCCAGTGCATGGCATTTTCAATCTTGTCATAGTCAGAGAGGTGACAGATGGGTGTCATCTACTGGGTGTTGAGGTGTCGAGCATTAGTACGTTTACCTTATAAGTACAAATTATTATATGAAAATGTGCATCACATGCACAGATAGTTATAACATATCTTTTCGCTTGTCTTGGTTACAAAGTGACCAGCTCTATAACATTGATGGTAATTGATTACATGATTGTTCTCTTTAGTTGCCAAATATCTTTGAAATGAAATGAAACGAAATATATTTATTTTCGTAACATTAAGACATGTCATAATAGATGGTGATCAATTTAAAATTTCAAAAAGTATCAATAATGACTATTACCTTATAAAAGTAGGCATGCAAACATTTTCTTAGTCTAAATAAATCTACAAATGGAATAAAGTTCATATTTCAATGTCATTGTTATTACATTAATCACAACTCTTATAAACTATCAATTCTATAGAGAAAATAAACGGATCACTCACGTCTTAAAACGAGTTTAACTCGATATATTTCGGGCTAATCCGTAGCCTATTGTTTCATGTTTAAAGTATCAATTCTAATTAAAAAGAAAAAAAAAACATAATTATTTCTTGTTTTTTATAATTTAAACATTGGTATATGGTAACAAAAAATATGTAGGCTGATGGAGCAGTAAGGTTCTCGAGTGCCGCGAACCGGAAGGCGTGGCGTGGGAAGGTCCTCAACAAGACGGATCGTCGGTCTGGTAAAGTTCGAAGGAACGTCTTGGATGCGTTGTGGAACTCTTCGGGGAGGCCTTTGTGACGTCATTTGGCTCATATGATGAATCCCTATTTACATACATATACTAGTTACCTCTCGCAAATAGGGCTTTAAGAATCTAGACATTATTATGTAATCACAGTCTTTTTCGCAATCTTACAGTCTAAATACCATCATCCCAGCCTATATACGTCCCACTGCAGGGCACAGGCCTCCTCTCAGAATAAGAGGGCTTGGGCCGTAGTTCCCACGCGGGCCCCATTGAAATTCTACGCTGGTGTATGCAGGTTTCCTCGCGATGTTATCCTTTACCGTAGAGCTCATGGTAAATTTCAAATGTAATTTCGCACATAAATTCCGAAAAACTCAGAGCCGGGATTTGAACCCACGACCCTCTGCTTGAGATGCGATAGGTCAAACCACTAGGCCAAACACGACTCCTAAATATAAAAATTATAAATAGTCCATTGGGTTTGATTAAAAACTGTTTAGGCATACTCTGATCAACAAAAGACTTACTTTTATTGCTGCAAAAAAAACTGTGATCGCATTAATTTAGAAAACTAGGTATAAGCATTTGAGTGAATTGACCTTTTACTGTCTGGGTTTTCCGCCAAATGCTAATAACGCACAGGTGTGTATCTCAACCGCTTCTAAAATTCCTTGAACCGGAGTTTTTGTTCCAATCCACGTCGTTAATCATTGTATATCACCTTATATGTACGTGTATACATCATAATCAATTTCATAAATGTCCCTGGTTATGTAACCAACCACCCACTACAAGATGACCTAATTAGTATGTATGTCATGTTATCAATTTAAACAACTTGTTTCATTTATAGATAAAAGTACCACTTTTCATTTAAAGTATTCGCGCGAACGAGCAAATAAATAACCAATGGGATGAACGTGCTATTGGCAAGAATTATTTAAACTCCTGGCTAGAGAAGAGAAAGAAAGCGAATTGATTGACCTTAGTGCCTGTTGCGTTCCGCTAAAGCATCTACATCAGATTGTTTCTAAGTATTTTCTATTGTCTTAATTAGTGGTAAACAACCGCTAATGAGTCAAAAGGTGCTGATACACTTGAGCATTTCCTTGTAATAAGCATTCTAGCGAATGTTACATATATAGGTAACAAGATATTAAATAAAAAATAAAACCGCCTTCTAAAAACACCCAAAAAAAACTTGGAAATAAAAACCTAGTAATTTAACTTACCTACATAGTAGGTACTATCTATAGGGCTTGTACCACTCCTGCTGGCTCGTGCTGAGCCACCGACTTCGAACAGATTACTTAGTAGAAAAACATTAGATAAGAGTTTCTTCAATTCCTCATGGATCCCATTATCAGAACTGGATTCTGGTAACAAAGGGACCAACCTTGAAGCATATGCTTTCAAACAACGAAAGAGTTTTCCAAATGAGGTAACACACGTTAAAAAAAAAAAGAACATACATCCGAATTGAGAACCTCCTCCTTTCTTCTCAACTGGAAGAGTGGTAGCGTTAAGAAGATTAACAAATTCAAATGTCCAATTAAGCGATGCATGTGTCAGTTTTATAGTACATCGGAGGAACTGCAAGGTTGTCGTTCACTGCCGTAGGCCTACAAAGATCGCTACAATGACCGATCTTACAAAATAAATCAGAAATGAGAAAATCCGCAGATAGAAGAAAAATTAAAATGCCATTTTGTGTGATTATTTTAAAGCTTTATTCGGTGTTACGTGTCAGGTTTTCCGAGCGATGTTTGCGGCTTGTTGCATGGTGTCGGGCAACGGCTGGCCACGCGTCTCTGGTGCCAGCAGCACCAGCAGCCCTGACACCGCCGCCAGCGAAGCGAACAGCACGAACGGTAGTGGCTCCCACACCATCGAACCCTGCACACAAACACCAGCTACGTTAAAGATCCAAAGACCATTCAAGATGACCACAAGAGTTAGGATAGGCTAGTTATAAAAGACCGTAGTAGTCTAGGGGTTGGACCTATGGCCTCTCAACCTTCTGGTCGTGAGTTCAAGTCCGGGCTTGCACCACTGAGCTTTTCGGAATTCACGTGAAACTCACATGATCTTTACGGGGAAGGGAAATGAATGGGAAAGTTTAATGGAGTGTGTGAGGTTCCCAATTCGCAGTGGGCCCGCGTAGGAACTACGGCCCAAGGCCTCTCGTTCTGAGAGGCAGCCTGTGAATTGCGGTGCGACAATACAATACAAATATTCTTTATTGATCACCAAAAACAGTACAGTAACATTACAAAAATAAAAATTCAGGTAGACAATAGGCGGTCTTATCGCTAAAAAGCGATCTCTTCCAGACAACCAATTACTCAGAAATTAATAAATATCAACAGACTAATGTAGGTGGCAGAAATGACAGACAAGAGAAACGTAGTATTAATAGACAATAAAGAATAAAATCAATACAAATATAATATAAATTTTATAAATAAACACATATATTTAATATAATACATATACACTACATACGTACGTGCGACGTATATAGGTTGGAACGATGATGATAAAAAAACCATCAAGTGCGAGTCGGACTCGCGCACGAAGGGTTCCGTACAATTATCTATAAAACATCACGTATTATGTATGCGAGCCCCCTTAAATATTTTTTTTAATTTAATTTAACGGTTTATTTTTAAAGTCAATATATAATTTATTATTCTGTGAATATTTCAAGCGTCTACCTGTTGCCGTTATCAATAATCGAGCAAAAACGAGCAAAAAAATCACGTTTGTTGTATGGGAGCCCCCATAAATATTTATTTAATTCCATTTTTTAGTATTTGTTGTTATAGCGGCAACCAAAATACATCATCTGTGAAAATTTCAACTCTCTAGCTATCACGGTTCCCGAGATACAGCCTGGTGACAGACGGACAGACGGACAGACGGAAATCGGAGCCTCAGTAATAGGGTCCCGTTTTTACCCTTTGGGTATGGATCCCTAAAAATTACTCGTTTAGCGAAAGAATGTCCGTATAACAAACCAGAGCAGGTGTGAGCGGCGCGGTGATGGAGCCAATCCTGCCGATCATAGAGGAGAAGGCGAAGAGACTAGTTCGATACTGCGTAGGGTACAGCTCGTTGGTGTAGATGTAGATGGACGTGACCACGATTGAGATGCAGTACTTCCCCATCAGGTACACGGCCAGAGAGAGACCAAAGTAACCTTAAAACACAGAAAATCAAAATTGGTCATTCTAGCCAAAGTATTTGGGAGGACTTTTGAGAATGTTTATGGGAGGACTTTTCCTTCCCATATAATTAAGATTAAGTCATTACAATTAAGATTTTTAAAGCAGCTTGTGAGTAAAAGAGTAAGACTTAAACATAAAGATAATTACGATCAGCTATATGGGGTGTGTGGGGTCCTCCCTGTCCAAGAAAAGTTTAGGTATCTTGTGGCCGTTGACCAGTTCAGTTGCAACGACCACAAGGTGCCTCGACACCTTAATACTAGGCCGCATTATGTTGAACCAAAAAGTTGTAATTATAGGTAACGCCACCAGAGTTGAGGCCACGCACACAACCACATCTCATGTAATGACAGCGGGAAAAAAAAAAAAAAAAATCAAAATCTCGCTGTCATTACATGAGACGTGGTTGTGTGCGTGGCCTCAACTCTGGTGGCGTTACCTATACTTTGGGAAAGAACATTGGACCATTTGACTCCTCGAATTTTTAATACCATAAAGTTTCCGTATGGTAATATAAGTAAAGCAGCCTTTAAGAATAAGCTTAAAAATGCACTATAAGAGGAATATATCAAGTAGCAAAAGTGGTTGGTAATTTAACTTGCTTCATCTTAGTGTTAATATATGCATGTCTTCGCTAATTATCATTTTTAATATCATTACATTAGCATTAGTATAACTCAAACCAAGTAAACATTGTTAAGTAATATGATTTGAGCGTGGCGCGCCAACAAACTGGTCACTCCAGTTTGGCGCATTTATTGAAATTCAAATATGACAGTGTGGTAATTGATTGTACTGAAGTATAATTTTATTAAATCATTCCAAAAGACCACTTTACCATCAGGCATAAAGATGAATCCGACTTGGCATGCGGCGCATATCCAAAATGCCCCAAAAAGCAGCGGCTTCCTGCCAATCCTGTCAAGCAGCAACACCGCGGTCCAGAAACCAGGAATCTCCACCGCAGCCACCGCCGCGTAGTTGAGGTACTTGTTGCCCAACATGTTGACAGCGTTCATGGACAGTCCGTAGTACACCAGCGTCGTCGTGATCCACCACAGTGGCGTCACCATGCAGCGAAGCAGGATCGGCTTGTGCTTGAACACTAACGACACCAGCGAAGGCTCTTGAACTTTGTGCTCTTTCGCCATATTTTTTTTCTCTAATTCTTCTTCTGAATTCTGACGCAACCCTTGCAACGATTTCTCTGACAACACTTTTCCATTCATGGAAGCTGCTTGCTTTAAAACTTTCTCTGATTCTGTGTATCGGCCTTTGCTCATGTACCAACGGACGGACTCCGGCATGATCCAGAAGTAAGTGACCATGAATAACTGCGGTATGTACAGAGCGAGAGTCAAGTGCCTCCAATAGGGAAAGATCCATGCCATCAGAGCTTGCAACATCACTCCTAATGAGAAGCAAGTGGAAGTCGTGGCTCCTGCTGCTACACGATACTTGGGGCCGACAAATTCCATAGCTGTTGACAAGAAAAACCTCTTTCAATTTTGCTCTAATTGGCATTACGAAGCTTGCAACAACAATATCGACGCTTGCAAGGAAAAATTGTCTAACTAAGCGACACGAGACACTTCGTCACGAGCCGACTGAAGTGTGGTGTATCACGGGTTTTTAGTTTACCGATAGTGTAAGCACAAGCAAAGCCAGCCGCGCCGCAAACAGCTTCGAAGTACTCCAGGGTGATGAAGCTTGCGTAAGAGTTCGTGAAGTAGCGCGCCAGGCCGAGCCAGGCACGGTTAAAGGCGTTGAGAGTGAGCGCCGTGCGGCGCCCGCGCCGGTCCGCCACCCAGCCCGTCAAAGGCAGCGCCAGCATCATGCCAAAGGTGTTTGCTGAGCCGATCAGCGACCTACGCCATTCTTCGCACGCCAAGCCAAACTAAAACAAGAGGAGCAAGATGCCGCTCACAATCGCATTCATCTTTTACGGTTTTACAGAATGAAATAGTGCCTGCCAGCCGCAAGCGCATAGTCGAAACGAGGCCGACGTATGGGTATTGTGGCAAATGGTTTCGAGTTGACCTAAAGTGTACGACGCGTATTCGACGTGTTGACCACGCGTCGTATACTACCTTTACCTACATAGATTTTGAAAATTGTGCTTTAGGAAATACGACAGAAGCGTGGCTGTCAACAGCTAGTTGTTATAGTGTGCGTAGACATTTATTTTACGCGTCTCGTTTATTCGAGTAAGCATTACCTCGTAAACAATAGTATCAGTATTCTCGTAGACATATCGGTCGCAGGGGACGATGGAGTCTCGGTCGAACACGTCCGCGGAGCAGGTATTGTTTGCTGGCACTAGGAGGTCGGAAGAGTTGAAGCGCTGGCAGTTGTCGATGGCGCCGCCGGCTGAGGGGACCGCGAGAGGCAACCACGCCGGCGCGAACTCTGACGCATCACCTTCGCACTCTGGGATCTCACACCTGACGAAAATAAAGATCCATTAAACCGCAAGCCACACAGAAAAGACGTGGGACGGCGCCCTTTAAGGCCCTACTGAGCTTTTCACGCTAATCGATTTTAGGTAAGAGATTTTAGGTATGGGGGAAGCACGATGGCTCAAGATAAGTTGGTTAGACTGCGCGTGTATTTAGTTATTTTCATCGTATTACTAAAACAAATACACATTTTAAAAATGTAGCAACACTACGCCCTAGAAAACATCTTGTTTTATTAACATTCAAAAAGTCATGACCTGCCGTGCAGTATTTACGTCGTACAACGAATTTATTTTATTTTTTTAAGAGACGACTTTGCATTTTTTTCTATCGAGCGAACTACAAGTAATCGTGTTTCGATAAACACTTGTCATTAGAATGAATCCTCAAATTACACATGAATTTCAGGACTATAGCTTTGCTAGTAATGATACTAATGATACAGCACGAGATTAAATGAATGCAATAAATGCATCAAAAGCTCGGTAGGACCTTAAATCAGTTTTCATACTGAATGTATAGAAGCGTCACGATAGGCAGACATGCAGCCTCGTCTGCTTTGGGTCGCGACGCTTCTGCAGGGTTATTTGTAATTCACTAGCATCCTTTTAACCCTAAACTCCTAGCACTTAAACAAATGTTTTTTGTTTTACGGCTTTTGTCATAACTTAATATTTTTGGTGTAATAACGTTTTGAAAATTTGAGATTTCCTCTTATTTTTACGATACTCTGTGTATTTGTATGGGGAAAAAAGTGCTTCATTTTAAAAAGTCGTAAAACAAAAAACATTTGTTTGAGTGATAGGAATTCAGGGTTAAGAGGATGTCAGTGAATTAAAAATAATCCTGTATACATTTAGTATGAAAAGATTTAAGGGGCGCCGCGTCTGCGACGGGCTCCCGTCTCACTTAACTTCTTTGTGGCTTGCGCCTTAGACGGTTCCAGAACGTGACGGACGTAGCGGTGCATTGCCGTTATTAGTGTGTATTATTTGATTTTGTGCTAATGTCTTAAATGTTTATGTATCTTCTTTTTCTTCAAGTGTCCTATTACGGAAGGCCGGCAGTCAGCTCTTTAAAGACTTTGTCTAAAGTAATCCCGAACAGCAGTTCCACTGATTTTAATATGGTTCATTCTGGGATATTTGTAGCCAAAAATCTTACACTTTCTAATCCTGATATTCCTTTCCAGAAATTTCACTCACGATTATTGTTTGCAAGAGATGATACAAGTTGTTTCTCCGAACATAGCAGAAATAAGTCATCTAAGCTTCCTTTGTTTGTCCGTTCCGACAAGATCAAGTTTTTTACGCATTAAGAATAACTGCCGAATGTACCGCATAAAGTACAAATTATTCAATGAGTAAATAACTTTAAATATCCTCAAATGAATTCTAACGTTACAAAACTTAAGATTATCATCTTGGTCTTTAGATCTACAAGGACTACATCAGTTAGAAAAATACAGGACTCAGGAGGTTATTGTTAGTTCATGTCGGGGTATCTCTTCTATTTTTTTACTATGTTACTAGTTACATATATTTTTAATTGAATTTTTAATTTAGCCTAAGTTTTTAATGTACTACAATATTTTATATTGATTTCGCTTTCAATATACAAACTTACGCGTAACTTTCCCTCAAGATATGTAATGGCTGATAGCTGTGTGGATTATCTTCAATCAGTAAGACCTATCTAATCAGCTAAGTAATCATGTCACAATAGTTATCAATAACATCAACAGATCAACCGCCGAGACAAGGTTAGCAACGTATCACGATAGTATTAAGACTGCTAATAGTAGTAGGTGGTAAGCATGGAAAGAAAGTCAGTTGCGACTACTCGCAAATTGCGAAGAAACTTAGGCAGCAGCCGCAAAAGCAGCTAAAGCAGTCAACAGTCTGAACTGAGTATTCCCCAGAGAACTCTTACTTACTACTCTTACACTTACTTTGTCCATAAACCATTGTGAATTAAGAACTAAGACCTATGAACCTGGTGGCAATCCTGGCGGCAGTGAAGACGAACTCGTTCCCGCTGTAGCCTCCCATCAGAGCGACCAGCGCCACCAGCGCCAGCGCACGCCGCTGGTACCACCCGAACTGCCCGATCTCCTCCACCAGAATCGTATCCAAATCCAACTTCGAAGCTTTGCCTTCGCCCGCTTCATCAACCGACACGTCTTTTGTTTCCTTCATTTTACTCTTTACTACTCTACCAATATCTATTTTATTTAACACTTTTTATAACCAGTAGACGGAATAGTTACTGCCGTTTCAGTAACAGATTAATTGGGTCTTTTTCAAGCGTTTCAACCGCTTTACTTTTGTGCTCACTTTTTCTACGAATTGGCTTACTTAGAAGTCATGAACTTCTATAAGATAACTGAGAACTGTACCAGAATCTTCTGCCATTTCTACAAAATAGTGTCCATGAAAATTATTTAGAACAAGCGCTCAGATAATGACCAAATTACGACTGGATTGTTCTCTTGCTGCATGATGTGTATATAATATCAGCGATGCACTAGGTAAATAAATTCATCTACAAGTCCCTCTTAAGCTACTGATAAAGTCGGAGATAAAACTGTTGTTATATTAGATTAGAAAGTGAATATTATAACTTTATAAATAAATAATTAAATTAAAACGTCTACCTGTTGCCTTTATCAATATCGAGCAAAAACGAACAAAAAATAACGTTTGTTGTATGGGAGCCCCCTTAAATATTTATTTTATTCTGTTTTTTAGTTATAGCGGCAACCGAAATACATCATCTGTAAAAATTCAACTGTCTAGATATCACGGTTCATGAGATACAGCCTGGTGATAGACAGACCGACGGACGGACGGACAGCGAAGTCTCAGTAATAGTTAGGGTCCCGTTGTTACCCTTTGGTTACGGAACCCTAAAAACACACCCATCCAAACACCTTCAAAAACCTTTAGTAAGATTCATTGTAATATAGAAAATTGATACTTACAGTTTAATTATCATCAAAGAGCAGATAAATACTTCACGCTAATGACGCATGTACCAAATATTACAGCGACATTGAAAGACGGTATTGTATGTAGAGTACCTACCTACGTAATCATCTACTCGTTTGTGCATTTCAAATCATTGTTCGAGTGGACACGTTTTGGCCGCTGGCTGCTTGCCCAAATGCACAGGAAAACTTTTCTATACGTATTTAACTGGCAAATCCCATTTGCGTTATTTCAAAAGTGCTACACTGTATTACTTGGAAAGGCCGGCAACAGATTAGTGAATCTCTTTGAGCTGGTGATCACTTCCCATCAGATGACCCGCTTGCTCGTTTTCCTCCCTCTCATAATAATAAAAAAAATCGTTTACATGAAACAGGTGAAAGAACACAAAAACCGGTGCAATTGTTGGTTTCTTGGAGTATCAAATTGATACTTAATAACAAAATGTATTAATGAACTGACATATTTTTAACCCCCGACACAAAAAGAGGGGTGTTATAAGTTTCATCGGTATGTGTCTGTCTGTCTGTCTGTGTGTCAATCTGTGGCATCATAGCTCTTAAGCGGGTGCACCGATCTGGATGCGGTTTTTTTAATAGAAAGCGATTTCTTGGCGATGGTTCTTAGATATGTTTCATCAAAATCAGCGCAGCCGTTTCAAAGTTATCAGCTCTTTTGTTAGCTGCGGAAGAGATCTTAGACGCATTACGGGCAATGACAGTGGCATAATTGCGTTGGGGGTTTTTAAAAATTTCAATTTATAGTTATTCTACAATCAATAAAACAAAAGTAAAATGTAATATTTTTATTTTTGTACTTATCCAGGTATTCATATAAGTACCTATACACCGTTTTTTTTTCTGTTAACTTCGATATAACTTGGTACACTCACAGAAACTACGTGATAAGTCGTTTTTATTTTTCTAATCGAAAAAAAAACTTTTTTTCATTTTCTACACATAATAACTCAACTGATGGAAACTTTACTGTTACAAAAAAGAGTTTAGTAATAAATATCAAAAAATAAATATCACGGGACAATTCACACCAATTGACCTAGTCCCAAAGTAAGCTTAGCAAAGCTTGTGTTATGGGTACTAGGCAACGGATAAACATACTTATCGTCCCCTTACTGCTAAAACCGACTAACTGCATCAATGATAGTTTCGAGAAAAACGCATTTAAAGGTTTGAGTGGTACGTTCTCTAATAAAACCTAACGTTAATTGAAGTGTTTTTGTGTTTTTATTTAGATGGGTTATCTGTAAGTAAAACAGTATGAAGAAATTTAGCCTATACCCAATATAAGTAGGTAAAATCACGCTTTGAGTAAAAAAAGTGGCGCAGATAGTCGGTTCTGCTTGTAGGAGATGTGTAACGTTTCGAAATTAAGCGCCATTAAAGTATTAAAATGTAATTAGTATGTTTTGTCACTTAGCTAATTTTACAAACTGCACAGATCCAATGGGGCGAAGCAAAATCTTTTGTAACGATTGCAGTTATTTTGACTCTATTCTATTTGTATATAAATTATCATGGAGTTATATTTACAAATCGGACGATTATTTGACTATAGAGCGACATTGAACATCAAACAAGATAAAAATGACCATTTAATAAATATTTAACAATTAATATTATGGAAATTAACCCAAAAAGTCCCTTGTAACCACAGGGAGGAATATAAAACCTAAAAAAAAATAACGTGTCATCGAATAATCACAACAAGGAAGTTTTTGTTCATTATCCGAGGGCTGGTACGGTTGAAAGAAAATAAACAGCTCATCTGTATCAAAACCTTGCATTTGGTATAATTCAAAATATAACTTTAATAATATTCAACATTATAGATAGAAATACACGTCATTACAATAAAATATTATTAAACACCAAAAATAATCATATTATAGGTATATCGTTAACCCACATAGTCATTATTCGTTACTTGACTCGCCTTCGGCCACATCTGGCACGCGGTCTACGATATTTTTGCAGACAAGTGACTGAAACCAGCCATGGTACTCTTCAGGTATACCTAATACCCTTTTCGCAGATGGTCTTAAATAAGTATTCAATATTAAACGTTGTCAGTAATGTCTATCAAAGCAAGACATTCAGTAATCATAAATAAAATAGTTCTCTTACATCCTTTTATTTACCTACTTAAAGCGACCACAAAAAAAATAACCTCAAGCTGCGAGAAATAAAACAAATAGGTACTTAAGTAAGTAAGTAAATACTTTATTGTACAGAAAATAAACAAACAAAGAAAAGTTACAAATGATGAGATACAAGTCGATATGAAACCATAAGAATAAATAATAACAGATTATTTATTTATTTATTCTTATGATGAAACACAAGTGTAGGTGGATTTAATACTTAATACGGTGTAATTCAATAGCCTGCTTGATTTTTTGTTACTTTTTCTAAGTACCTCACCACCATCTGACGATTCGTGCTTATTTTCAATATCTGAAACAAAAACAATTTTGTTACTAAGGTACGCTGAGGTGCGCTAAGGTGCGGTCAAGGCCATGCTATTTGCTGTCATTTAACGCAAGAAAAAAAGAATCCCGAGACTTCAACGCTCACTTTTAATTATTTTCACTATTTATTGCATTTAGATAAATATAATTAAGTAGCTTAAAACTATAATCTACTCTCTTCAAAGTTTAGGTAGGTTAGAAACAGTAAACAGTTAATTTGTACTTACTTTTATTCGTATCATCGCCTCCAAGTCTAGATTTAAAAGTTTTCAAGATCTTGAACTCATTATGTACACATAAAGTATACGAACTCATTATAAAATAAATTCAAAACGGGATGCGCGCGCGCGTCTGCAGTCTCGATCAAGGTTGAAATGCGACTAAGTGCGGGGAGGGGAGGGGCCGCTTACGCGCTCTTAAGCGGTTTTGCCTGTACTTCCTGTACTATAATTCTGCCGCCGATAGGAGAAACGTTACATTCAAAACCAACTATACTACGTTTAGTTTGTTTTTGCAGTTGAATATTTTAATCGATGCATTAATTTAGTACAGGAAAAAAATACTAAGGTTAGGTTTGATGGTTTTTTCAGACGTCCGAAATGCCATATTTGTTTTATAGTTTACAGCAAAAAACGACTATGTATGGTTTAGTCGCTTTATGCAGTAATAAAATTGCTATTTTATTCATTAACATACACTTGGTAGCTTTTGCTTGTTATTTATTTCTGAA
Source organism: Archips xylosteana (assembly GCA_947563465.1). Taxonomy (NCBI): domain Eukaryota; kingdom Metazoa; phylum Arthropoda; class Insecta; order Lepidoptera; family Tortricidae; genus Archips; species Archips xylosteana. Next base: position 350,586 of record OX387356.1, on the reverse strand, counting down.
AATCACCAATAACCTACCTTAAGCTGGAGGCTAAATCAAGATCGGAGCGGCGTATCAAAAAACGGGTTTTACCACCAGATAGAGCTTGGAAAGCGTATTCTAACGGTACGTATAACTCATTTTTGCCAAAAAGGGAGGTTAGTCGGTTTTAGCAGTAAGGGGGCGTTATATAGATAGATACATACTTAAATACATATCAAACACCCAAGACCCGAGAACAAACATTCGTATTTTTCATACAAATATCTGCCCCGACACGGGAATCGAACCCGGGACCTCAAGCTTCATAGTCAGGGTCTCTAACCACTAGGCCATCTGGTCGTCTGAAAGTAATAAGTAATAAGACTGAATTAGTTCGCGCATTAATCAAAAGAAATAAGCCATACCTACACACTAATTTTTCAACAAAAAACTGCCACTTTTCAGTAGGTATAATGCTCTAAGATAAGTGACATGAAATTGACGTAACACATCCAAAACAAAGAGATTAATATTCAACAAACTTAACCGTCCCTTCTTCTTCCTTTGTGGTTAACGAAACTCTTGTTAACGAAATTTAAAAAGAAAATTAGGAAACAATACACTGGTTAATACGAACTAGAATGCTAGTGTCTTAGAGACATTGGTTTTATTTAACCTGAAGAACCCTCCTGTAAAGTTAACGGAAATAAAAAACACTGTAAATAATAATAATCATGTGACGACTGGCACCAATTGACCTAGTCCCAAACTAAGCAAAACTTGCACTATGAATCTAGACAACGGATAAAGATACTTACTATAGATAAATAGATACTTAAATAAGTATTAGACATAGATGACTCCAACACAAAGATTCGTATTTTTCACACAAATATCTGCCCCGACCAGGAATCAAACCCAGGACCTCAAGCTTCTTAGTCAGGTTTTCTAACCACTGGGTTATCCGGTCGTCAAACCAAACGAACGGATCGTATATCTTATGCATAAAATTAAAGATCATTAAACATGGAAATTAGGCGTCGTACCTAACTAAAACAAACAATTCTGGCTATTCGCAAGTTACGTACACAATTAACAAGTTATAAATAACGTTCACAAGTTATCTCCGCTCTTGTTTCTTTTTTCCGATTTCAGCAGCCTCTTCCATCGTGTCAGGGAATTTAGCGCCGAGCGTCTCAGGCAAGATGAATACCAGGCAGCCAGACAATAGCGCGAACCCTCCGAACAACGCGAACGGCAACTGTTCCCACGTCGATGCTCCCTGAAATCAGAAATGTATAATGATTCCAGGTTAATTGCATTAGAAATATTTTCTAAGGGATATTGACCGTGATTACCTTTCTGGTAAAGGTCAGGAATCACCTTGGATACGGGCAGTGAATAACAGATCCCTGTGTAATTCTATGGAAGAGGCGTTTGTCCAGTAGTGGACTTTTTTGGCTGACATGATGACCTTTAATGAGCTTCTGATTCTTCGACAAATCCACCAGATAATGACACCAGTAGACGCAATAAGAAATATCAGAAGTACATCAAAGGTAATCCCAGAGGAAATATATCTAAATTACTGTAAATTTTACGTTTGTAGATTCATAAGAGTTGAGTACTCACCATTGCTGGTGTGAGAGGGGCCAAGACGGACCCGATCCTGCCAACCATAGAAGAAAAAGCGAACAGGCTGTGGCGGTACTTGGTGGGATACAACTCCGTGGTGTACACGTAGACCGAAGTGATCACCATCGCGATGCAAGTCATGCCTATCAGGTACACTGCCAGTGATAGACCTTCGTATCCTGAAAGATAAGTAGCGGTTTAGTAACTTCTAATTGGGCTCATATAAAAATATTAATTATACGAATGGATAAGACTGGCGACACTATGACGTTGATTTTATAGACAGTCAGTGGCCTTCCGCCATTAAAAATTCCGTTGTTGTAAGAGGAGATGTTTCTGAACCATCATTCTCTGGCGCTTGACACAGGACGGACGGACTCTATTAGGACTCTGGTTTCATTATTTAAAGTGTAGTCTCCATATTAAGTAGTCATACCTAAGTATTCAATTATTGTTCAATTTATAATAGTTTATATTCATAAAAATGTAGAGAACGGTCTATTCTTTTTTCCCTATAATAGATAATTCGGTGACTTACCTTCAGGCATAAAGATGTAAGCAATTTGGCAGACCGAGCACAACCAGAAAGCAATGATGAGCACTGGTTTTCTTCCAATCTTGCCCAGCAGCAGTACAGCAGTCCAATATCCTGGAATCTCCACCGCGGCCACAGCCACGTAGTTCACGTAACGGTTGCCCGACATGTTCACCGCATTAATCGACAGTCCGTAGTACACAAAAGTGTACGTCACCCACCACACCGGCGTCACTAGGCATCGGAGCAGAATCTGCTTATTCCTGAACACTTGCACTATCAGTAGTGGCTCTTTAGCTCTTTCAACCTCTTCCAACTCTTTGTTCCGCTTCGCTTCTTCTTCTGATTCTCTCAGCGCTGTCAATGATTCCGTGGATAGTTGTGTTCCGTTGATGCGAGCAGCTTCCTTGAGGACTGCTTCTGATTCTGCGTACCGTCCCTTGCTCATATACCAGCGGACGGATTCAGGCATGATCCAGTAGTAGATGATAGAGATGAACATGGGCGCGTAGATGGCGCGATGGAGTTGTCGCCAGTGTGGCACCGCCCAGGCCAGCAGACCGGCGCACACCTTGCCTACCGCGAAGAACGTGTTCACGGTCGCGCCGCCTACCACGCGGTACTTGGGACCCATCAGCTCCATCACTGAAGATAAAAAAATTCCCTCCGAGTTGCAAAGCGATGATATAATCCTGGAGCAGTTATTGAAAATAGAAAACCCTCCGCAAAACAAATTTGCTTTTCTTTTAAAGAAAATAATATTTTAAATCTAAATTTTCATATTTTTTATCTGGCAAACTCTTACAAGACATGCGGTGAATTATCTGATTTGATTACCAAGGATGTACGCGCAGGAAAAAGCCCCGAAGCCGAAGGTTGCCTGGAGGAAGTGCAGCACGATGAAGAGCACGTAGGAGTTGGCCCACGAGCGAACGAAGCCGAAGCAGCCGCGCACGAACGCGAAGATCGTCAGCGCTGTACGCCGACCCCAACGGTCCGACACGTACCCTGGGGACAGATAGATTGAGCACTGTACTACCATGCCTTAAAAAGTCGTGATAGTCACTAGTGGGTTATGGCCTCAAGCAAAGGGTTCGAGCCCGAGTTCGCACCTCTGAGTTTTTGGAATTTATGTGCAGAATTACATTTGAAATTTACCATGAGCTATAATAATAATAATAATAATTCATTTATTTCAAACACATGTCCATAGATGGTGGCTATACGGTGAAGGAAAACGTGAAGAATCTGCACACACCTGCAAACTAATTAAAGGGTGTATGTGAAGTTTTCAATATGCATTGAACCCGCGTGGGAACGACAGACCAAGTCCTCTCGTGCTTAAAGAGGCCTGTGTCATATAGGCCGCAACGATGACTCCCAAGCCAATTGAATCGTGACGCACCGTACTTACTTTTTCATAGAAAAACTCATAGTGACATCGCATTGATTAACGGTGGCTCAGGGATCGATCATACAATCTTTTATCCTTTAGTAGTTTACTTACAGAAGACTTGAAATTTGGCAGACCAGAGGTGCGTGAGCAAACATAATGATCTTTTTTCATCAGTCAATTATTTCCACTTAAACGCACCCCTCGAATTCTTGTACATGCAACTTAAAACAGATAACGTTAACATAATATTATCGAACTACAGCGTATTACTTCTTCCTTTTGTACAGTCAAGGTCTATAAGTATTTTGTACGTTCCCAAGGCGTCAAAAATATCTATACAACTGTATGTCATTAACCATAAGGTTGATGTTTTCATATATTTGACGCAATGGTTGTATAGATATGTATGCCTTCGACAGTATCTCCGCTTCCATACAGTGATCTTGTAGCGACGGTAGTGGATGAAGAAGGTAAACGCTTGAATCAGTCAATCATAATATTTTCTTATTTTCCAAAACTGTGGTACTCATGGGCACACTTTTGCATTGTTTCTTATTTTACACACAAATTCTTTAACGTCAATTATCTCACCTGTAATAGGCATGGCAGTGAGGGTACCAAAGATGTGCACAGAGCCGATGAGCGACCGCAGCCACTCCTGGCAGGCCAGCTCAAACTGAAATGTCAAGTCGTCAAGTGAGAAAGATCACATAACAAAATCACTCTGAAGCTACTTGAATGCAGTACAGGGAGTACTGGAAGTAAAATTCGAGGATAAGTTGAACAATGAACTTTACTCTTAGACTTTGCCAACTTATCATCCCTGATGCCACTTTACAAGCAACTACAGCTTACTTTGAACATGAAACTACCGCGAGACTCACTTATAGTGAAATAATACGAATAACTCACGTCTATGATCGAGCTTAGCTAGTGCGCGTTTGGGAGCGCAGCAGCCGCTGTGTGCTTCGGGATGAAGGGCTACGAATTAGCCCGAAACATGTCAAATAAACTAAATCATAATAGACATAAATTGTCCGTATTTCTTCACTATGACTTCAGCTTATTTTAAATTCAGTACTCATATTCGTTCTTGCATTTAAAAAGTGAGAAAGTGAATTTGAACTTGACGTCGGGAGCCTTGGTAACGAGTTCCGTGTGCCCTTATAGAAAAGAAAGCGCCTGGCTTTATCGATTAGTTCTGTGTCATTGTCATGTGACAACAGGGTATACTCACATCATAGACAACGGTGTAAGTATTCTCATAGACGAAGCTCTCGCAGTCGAGCACAGTGTCCCTGTCAAAGATGTAAGCGGGGCAGGTGCCGGGGTCGGTGACGACGATGGAACTGTTGGCGAAGCGCTGGCAGCTGTCGAAGGAACTGCCGTCAGCCGGCACGGCATTCAGGATCCAGTCGGGAGAGAACTCGCCTGGCCGCTGGGACTCGCATTCGGGGATGAGGCATCTAGAATGTAAAGATTTTAAGAACAAAACGAAGTTAGACGTCTTAAGTGCTGGTCGCTATCCCAATAGCAGCCATGCTTGGCTCTTTCATCATCAAGGAATATGTCTGCCAAATTAAAATTCTATGGCTCCTTTGTTTTAGCTGTGTGTCAGTCAGTCAGTTAAGTATTTTTTTTTTAGGAGGTGTAAGATGGGTATCGACATGTACAGTTAAAGTTTAAGTTAAAATAAATTCATTTAATTTAGGCTATAACAAACACTGATGAATGTTGATCTAATACCGGTTCAGAAAAACCCAGTTGATAAGAATCCGGCATGAATTTTCAAAAAATTATTAAATTACATACATGTAAAGTATTTCACACGGCAATTTTTTTAACAGTGCATTCGAACATGTAAGAGCTTTAAAATTTTTTGACAAATTGTCTTTAAAAATAAGGCTGATTGTCACAATATTGACTAATAACTGACATTGATCCGCAGGGTAAGGAATAACTTGGTCGGCTGTGTAATAACGAACTCATGTGAATTTAAGGGTAAAAATTTATGGCGGGCTTGCGTGGACCTGGGTTAGCTACTTAACTCCAAGTTAACTGCTAACCCACGGTTAATAAGTGTCTAAATGTATGAAACTGTCATTCTTAGCTCAGGGTTACCAGTTTAATTTTTTAACCCAGAACTGTGCAAGTGGCCCTAAGTAATTTTAACAATAAGTATATCGTCGTGATTAAATCCGGGTGTGATATTCTTGTATTATTTACCGAAAAACAAGAAAAAATTAAGAAATCCAAAAAACGCCCAGTGAATGTTTACTGTATCGACGCAAAAATTAGACACAAAGACACAAAGAGATTGAGGCAAGCTGGAAGCTTTTGAGATGTGGTGCTGGAGGAAAATGGTGTCAATGAGTTGGATGAAAAGGAAAACTAATGAATTGATTTTAAGATTGGTTGGAAAAAGGAGATGCTTATTAAAAACTATTGGGATAAGTAGAAGAAAGACGATAGGACACGGAATTCGACACGATAGTTTTTTTTACAAATATTTTGAAGGGAAAAATTGAGAGGAAAATTAAATTAACCAAATTAATTAAATTGACCAAGATTAAATTATGTCAACCAAGGGAGAATATGTATAGGCGGCGGGTCTTATTAAGCAATCAAAAGGCTGGCGGAAGAAAGGGATATACGTATCCTCCACCGACAAGAGTGCAACTAATAATGATTTTGAGTCAAATAATCGGAAAAAGTTGACAAACCTGTGGTTGATTCTGGCGGTGGTGAAGATGAACTCGCTGGCAGCGACTCCCGCGAAGATGACAATAACTGCGGCCAGCGCCAGCGTGCGCGCCTGGAACCACCCGAACTGGCCCAGCTCCTCCACCAGGATAGTATCCAGATCCACCTTCCCCTTGCCGCCCTCCACACCGACGCTTGACTCTTCCTTCTCTGCCATTGCAAGGTTTAAAACTAACACAGCAGTTCGATACCGTTTCCAACAAGCCGATGGATTGAATACTTAGTTAATAATCGTCACTTTATTTCAAATTAAACAGGTAGTTATCGTAGATAAACACTGATAATTTGATTTGTGTTTTGGACATGAATTTTAATTAAAATAGGGCAAATACAATATGGCCAAGTTCGGTTAAAATTATTAGATTGAATTATGACATTAACGTATAAAGTCATTGGATAACTGTAAAAATTAGGAATCACTTTTTTTTTTTTTTTGTTTTTTTTATGTTAGAAAGGCCAGACAAACGAACTAGTGGGTCACCTGATGTTAAATGATCACCACTGTCCATAGACACCTGCAGCGCTTTAAGCGATGCCAGTGCGTTGTCGGCCCTTAAGGAGAGGGAATAGGGGAAGGGGGAGAGGGAAGGGGTGAGGTATTGGGCCCCCGGCACTCTCACTGACCGTACGAAACGCAAGCAGGATTACTGCTGCTTCACGCCGGCGTTCTGTGAGAGGGTGGTTACTGCCCCGGACGAGCCGGCCCATTCGTGATGCAGCGGCTAGCTACAACATGGCTCTACCACTACTAAAACTTACTAAAACTTACAACTTACTCGTACAACTTTAGTCATTTTACTAAGTTGATAGGCTCGCTGCGCCGCACTTGGCGCTGAAGCGCCGGTGCCGCACTGCCGTCCTTCCAGGAGGGGTCGGCAAAGGCATTTGCCATCTCTTCTTATACTCCGGGCGGACCATGGTACTTCGACCCCCCCCCCCCCCGCATGCTTCGCTTTATCATATCAATAAATATTCATTTTTACTCATCGCGTTGTATCAATTAATCTAGATTATTCATTTAGATACGGAGACAAAAGATAATAGTTTGTCGTAATACGTAAATAACCACATGGTTGAACCAATTACGATTATTTTATTTAAATTTATAATTCCAATTTGTAAAAATTCGGACTAAGATGTCATAAATGGGATAGAGACCAGCTCAAAACGATAAGTTTAATACAGTCTACACGAATCTTGGGGGGTGGTGTGACTGACAAGCAATGTATTGCCATCTGAGAAGACTCTGTAGTAACGAATGAAGATAAATCTCTAGTTATTGTTCATAATTGATCACACTCGGCCTATTTTTACCATGTACATAATAAAGGGACTTATTATCCGATTTGCTAATTCCTCGTTTTGCTTGAGCGCAACTGATATCCGATAACGGCATGCAGAGGTTATCCAAGCGGAGCAGCTTATTCTCAACGAAGCAAGGCATGACGATGTCCCTCACTGTATACGTGCGTGAAATCAGGATATTGCGAACTCTTTGTTAAGAAAGCAGCTATTGAAGAACATGCTTTCAAACAGTCTGTATGTAAAAACACAGGCTTATTTAGGGGGGAGACTGAGTGGGCCGTGCCCATTCTTTCATTCGTGCACAAAGTATTGTGCCTACCCCAGGATTTGAGTGTCGACACCGCTTTTCACATCAGCTATTTCATCACAATGGTCAGGTCTTCCGGGCAAAGAAACCCTGGATTCGAATACAATTGCCAGACTCAGATGGCAGTGGGCAGGGCACATCGCTCGTAGGACTGATGGGTGATGGCGCCAAAAGGTTCTCGAGTGGCGTCCACGGACCAAAAGACGCGGTGTGGGTAGGCCTTCAACAAGATCGAGCGACGACCTGTTTAAGGTTGTGGAAACCCGTTGGATGCGGATGGCGCGGGACCGATCTGTACGGCGAACTTTGGGGGAGACCTATGCTCAACAGTGTACAGCTTTCTGCTGAAATGATGGTGATGATAATGACGAAAAAGAAGAAGAAAACAAGTCATGTTGTAGACTAGAATATGATTACTAATGTTGCTTGTGTGTAGACTGCAGCACACATATTTTTATGCAGGGGAATACCCGTGGCATGTGGTCTTGCTGATAATAGTAAGTACATATCGACAAAATTATAGGTACCCATCAAACGAACCAATCTCTTGCATGACACCCATTTGGTTTAGCTGGTTGATCTTATGGGTTACAAAAAAACTATTGTCGTTTTTCCTGTGGCGATGTGATGTCGAAATATAACTGAAATTTCCGGAAATTTCTGTGACTTGTATTCAGCGTCTGGTCAAATTTTAGCCTATTCAAAAACGTAGTTTGATGACCTGATGCCGTATTATCTTATGCTAAAGCACCCAAGATCGCATTCTCCATCACTTTCTGTCCTCTGTTAAACCAAGTGACAGAAAGATGCGGTGAAAACTGGGTGAAAACAATTATGATTCCAATTGCATTAGGGTCTCTGTTTGTCTGGTCTGGTCCTGTTGTATTGGTAGGCGAAAACCTATAAGTTACTAGCTGTTTCCCGCGACTCCGTCCGCGAAGAATAGGGGTATAAAAAATAGCCTACGACCTATTCTCAGACCTACCGAGTATGGAGAAAAAGTTTCATAAAAATCGGTCAAGCCGTTTCGGAGGAGTTCAGTAACAAACACCGTGACACGAGATTTTTATATATTAGAAGATTAACCTATAGCCACAGTGGAAAACTTTTATTTATTTCGATGGCCCAAACGAATAAACGTGCAAAGGCCCTTACACAAAAAAAAATTTTCCTTCTTATGCTTTTATACAGGGTGATCGGAAATTCGACGTATTCCTAAGGCACGTTGTGAATTTTTTTTAAGCCAATCCGATTTACCGTTTTTGAAAAATATGTATTTAATTTTTATTCGTATTAACACGAATAAGATTCCAAGAGAGTGTTGCCGTTTTAACAATTTTGTTACTATACACGAATAAACGTGCAATGTTTTTCTACATTAACTTCTTTTTATTTCAATTTCAGTAATACTACTTTGCACGTTTATTCGTATTAAACTTTGTTAGCAAGATTCGTGTAAACTAGCATTACACCTCTGATCGCCTTCCATCTTGTCAGCCAAATTTTAGTCATACTAGCTTTCACATACTACTCATTAACGTTTGAGTCAAGAATAAAAATCATTTTAATAAATTAACACGAACAAAATTGCAAACGCCAATTGCAAAATCAAATCAAATACAAAAATATACGTTAATGTACATTGCGCTTAAAGCAATTACACTTTTTAACACGAATAACGGTGCACTGAGCCATAACACAAAATGACCTGAAGATTTATGATTCGAATAAAAAAATAAAGAGGTTTTCACTATTTACGGGAAAATAGTTAAAAATAAGGGTCAAATATTTACGCAGTTTTGTAGGTAATTTTGATATCTATCTAATGATATATTATAAGCATATACAGGGTTATTGGTAATTCGACATATTCCCGTTAAGGGGTTATGGGGGAGGTCATTTGCAATCATTTTTGTCCCATAATGCCTTATGCAAAAATGAACCATTTCTGAGATAATTGAAATTTAAGTTTTTTGCAAAAAAAGTCGGAAACGCATCTTCAAAAATTTATTTAAAAAAAAGTTGGCCATTTAAGTAAACTTTTTTTATTTTTTTATGTACAAGATAAAATAGCTGTTTTTATGCAATATTAAAAGTATAATTATCTGTACACGTTTAAGAACGCAAGACCAAAAAGTAAAAAAAATATGATTTTTTTATAAGGTTGTTCAAAATGAATGGCACAATCACAGAAAATTTTATTACTACATTTGGCGTGCAGATTGTACGGTAAACATGCACGTATTTCTAGCTTTCTATCAAGCTACTAAAACTATCATTTTTGTAAATGGTTGCCAGAAAAAAATAATCACAAAGGACGTAAGAAGAAAATCACGACTGAACATTTCTCAAAATCAACTCATCAATGAAAAATTTATTAAAAAAAAAGTTGGCCATTTATGTCATTTTTTTTTTATTTGGTTGTGTACAAGATAAAATAGCTGTTCTTATGCAATATTGAAAGTGCAACTATCTGTACACGTTTATGAATGCGAGACCAAAAAGTAATAAAAAATATGATTTTTATCAGGCTGTTCAACATTAATGGCACAAAAACACAAAAAATTAAAATTTGTTGTTTCAAATTATGAGAAATAAAGAACCTATTTGAAAATAGAACTTCTTACTTTGATAATCTTATAAAAAAATAATTAACTGTGTTTATTTTTCGTAATTATTATGATCCCAGACATAGTAATCTGCTTAGTAAATAAAATGTTGTGCATTAACTAAACGAATTTGCCGCCGATTTTCAAAAATACACAATGTTTTTTTAATAAGATTATCAAAGTAAGGAGTTCCATTTTCAAATTGCTTCTTTATTTCTTATAATTTGAAAAGGAAGTTCTTACAAATTTCGTAGTCAGCAACTGCAACAAATAAGGAACATTTATGATGGGTATCAAATGTAAATAAAATAAAAACATCGTCGGATTTCAAACTTAATTGTTTTTTTGTTTCAATTTGGTATTTTACATTAGTTATTGTTGTTAGTTGTATTTATAACAGTTATTATTGATAGATTCAGTATGAGTTAATTTAAAAAAATGTTCGGACGTGATTTTCTTCCTACGTCCTTTGTGCTAATTATTTTCTGCCAAGCATTAACAAAAATCATATTATTACTTAATAGCTTTTTAGAAAGCTAGAAATACGAACACGTTTTACGTATAATCTGCACGCCAAATGCATACGTAAAATTTTCTGTTTTTGTGCCATTAATGTTGAACAGCCTGATAAAAATCATATTTTTTTACTTTTTGGTCTCGCATTCATAAACGTGTACAGATAGTTGCACTTTCAATATTGCATAAGAACAGCTATTTTATTTTGTACACAACCAAATAAAAAAAAAAGACTTAAATGGTCAACTTTTTTTTTAATAAATTTTACATTGATGAGTTGATTTTGAGAAATGTTCGGTCGTGATTTTCTTCCTACGTCCATTGTGATTATTTTTTTCTGGCAACCATTTACAAAAATGATAGTTTTAGTAGCATGATAGAAAGCTAGAAATACGTGCATGTTTTCCGTACAATCTGCACGCCAAATTTAGTAGTAAAATTTTCTGTTATTGTGCCATTCATTTTGAACAACCTTATAAAAAAATCATATTTTTTTTACTTTTTGGTCTTGCGTTCTTAAACGTGTACAGATAATTATACTTTTAATATTGCATAAAAACAGCTATTTTATCTTGTACATAAAAAAATAAAAAAAGTTTACTTAAAGGGCCAACTTTTTTTTAAATAAATTTTTGAAGATGCGTTTCCGACTTTTTTGCAAAAAACTTAAATTTCAATTATCTCAGAAATGGTTCATTTTTGCATAGGGCATTATGGGACAAAAATGATTGCAAATGACCTCCCCCATAACCCCTCAACGGGAATAGGTCGAATTACCAATAACCCTGTATATTATTATAACGGCTGCCAGAACTGTCAGTTATCTTTGTTAAAGTTGATTTGATTTTTCCTGTAAAGTTGTCGTTTTACGATTACACGTTTATTCGTCTGGGCCATCGATTTTTCCTCGTAACAAAAAAAATTGTAATAAGTACTTTAGATGTATTATATAATTTAATAACATTGTGTTTGAAATTTTTTTCAAACATATCTACAGTGTTATTTGAGGTCCTAGCGCCATAAGGCTTTTTAAGGAAATTACAAAAAGGTTAGTCGACATCACAGGAGACCGAAGAGCTGGCAGCTACCTCGGACAAAGAATTAGTCTAGCTGTTCAAAGGGGGAACGCTGCCAGTATCTTCGGAACCTTGCCTAAAGGGACTCCTTTTAATAATGTATTTTAGTTATTTACTATATTATATTTTTTAAGGTTTTTAGTTTTAGGTTAATTGTTCTAGTATATATAATTTTATTTTATTTCTGTGTTATTAAATTATGTTATGTTATTACATTTATACTTGTTGAGTTTCTTGCCGGATTCTCAACAGGGTTTTCCGAACCGGTGGTCGATTCGTTGAAACCTAAATAAATAAAATATTTTGACTTGACTTGAACAGTAAATGTAAATAAAAATAAATAAATAAAATAAATATTAGGGGACAATCTTACACAAATCGATCTAGTCCCAAACTAAGCAAAGCTTGTACTATGGGAACTAGACGACGATAAACATACTTATATAGATAAATAAATACTTAAATACATAGAAAACATCCATAACTCAGGAACAAATATTCGTGCTCATCACACAAATAAATGCCCTTACCGGGATTTGAACCCAGGACCTCTTGCTTCGTAGGCAGGGTCACTACCAACTAGGCTAAGCGGTCGTAAATGTTAATCACAACATCTATCTAAAATGACTACGCGGAATTACAAAAAAAAAGCAGAACCAATTTGTGTGTGAACTTGTCAATAAAATTAAAAGAATATCAATGCGGTTGGCTTCAGATTAGATTAGCGTGAGTGAATGAACTAAGTTTTGTTTTGTTTCAAAAATTTTAAGCAGCAATCAGATTCGTGTAAAGTACTTAAACAACAAAATTCACCTTTTAAAGTATTAAAAACAAACATGGAGTAAAACAAAGGTTTTGCTCCTAGTAAATACCAATGGCAAATGTGTATATCTGATGAATGCTAATAGCGGTGAATAAAAATCAAGAAATAGAATAGAATAGAAATCAATCAATTATTATAAGTAATATTTTAAAAAGATGGATTTATATTTTGTGTGAATATGAAATGTTATTATTTAACTAGCTTTTGCCCGCGACTTCGTCCGCGTAGAATTCCAATTTGTGGTAAAGCTTCTTCATCTCTTTCGTTGTATAAAACAAAAATCCGGCACCGGCAACATCCATCATTATTATCATTTCATCATGAGTATCAGTTAGTGAATATTATAAATCCCGTTTATTCCCTATCCCGCGGGAATTTCAACAAATTTGTCCTTATTCTTTGCAAAATTACACTTATTTTTATCCCGCGGGTATTTTGCATTTTCCTCGAGAAAAGTAGCCTATGTCCTTAAAGCTTTCTACCGATAAAAGAACTTTTAAAATCAGCCGCGTAGTTGAGTTCACTTATTTTTTTCCCGTGGGAATTTTGATTTTTCACGGAGAAAATAGTCTATGTAAGTAAGGGATAGTGTAGCTTCTCACTAATAGGTGAAAGAAATTTTCAAATCAGCCCTGAAGTGAAATTCACTTCTTAATATCCCATGGGAATTTTGCATTTTACCGAATAAATAGTAGGTAGCCTATACCAATAAAGGATAGTGAAGCTTTCTATTGGTGATTTTTTTTTAAACTCAGCCCCGAAGTTAATTTTACTATTTTCTATACCGCGGGAATTTTGCATTTATCCGGAAAAAGCATCCTATGTTAACCAAGGACAGTGCATCTTTTCTATTGGTGTAAGACATTTTAAAATGAGCTCCGAAGTTGAATTTTCTTTTTTCTATCCCTTGGGAATTTTGCATTTCCCCGGAAAAAAGTAGCCTATGTCAATAAAGGATAGTGTAACTTTTTACTGGTAAAAGTTTTTTTTTTTAATCGGCTCGGAAGTTTCAGAGATTATCTATCCCACAGGAATTTCCAAAAATCCTGCAATAAGTTTTTTTCTTGTTATGGTCATTTTCGTTAATACTGTATTTGAAAAGATTAGTAATTGTAGTTACGGAGATATGGTCCAGTTGATTTGAGTACCTACATATATAAATCCTGATTTAACTTTATCCCGTGGAAATTTTCAAAATTCTTTATATTCGCTTTATATTCTAATAGTCTAATTGCATGCCCAATTTGTACAGTTTAGTAATCTTCGTTATGGGCACAGGGTCACTCTTGATGAAATATATAAATCCCGATTATTCCTTATCCCGTGGAAATTCCGGAAAATCCTTTCTTATCGGATGCCTACGTCATACAAAGAACACACCCTCCACGTTTTAGGTCTCTACATACAGCGGTTTAGGCTGTGCGTTAATCCGGCAGTCAGTCATTTAGGACTTCAGGACAAAGCATTTTATATGTATTTGCATTGCACCAAGCTTTTATGCGAGTTCAACAATGATATTTGAATACTCAATTCGATTTTATTCGAAAAAGGTTGAACTCGCATAAAAGCTTCATCATCATCATCATTTCAGCCGTAGGACGTCCACTGCTGGACATAGGCCTCCCTCATTGACGTCCAATCATTACGGTTGGAAGCGACTTGCATCCACCCTGAACCTGCGGCCTTCACCAAAACGTCCGTCCATCTCGTTGGTGGACGTCCCACGCTGCGCTTGTAAAAGCAAAAGCTTGGTGAAATGCAAATACTTAAGACGCTGTCAACACCAACGTCGGCGCACACTGTCTATTTGTATCGGAGTAAACGAGATGCCGCTATTACTGGGCAGCCGGGTATATTGAAATTTATCGGGCAAATATTGAATTAAAAAAAAACTGTGGATTATTTGTAAAATATGACTCGTTAGCGGTTTAGGTATGAATATGTTGACTTCATGTTTTTAATTGCAGACGCATACGCCAAAAAAATAAAGACATAGAACCGTTTAATGATGATTTTAAGACCTATCTTTGCAATTATTTTCTATCGAGCCGATTTCATCCAATTATGTATCGAGTTCGTCCACGGTCTTTGAAATATGATGAATATTAACATATAATTTTTTTGATGTGCTAGAACAAACAGTTTTTCTTAAAAAACTGTTTAAATGACATCAATTTCAACAAATTAGGTGTTGTCAGCCTCTTAATACATATAATTAGCTATTATCAGAGATCAGATCAAGACGTGGTTGACAAACGTAGACAAAAATGGTTTGCAATATTTGAAGTTTCGTTTCATTTACAATGTGTCAAAATAAAATGTAATTTAAATCAAAAGCACTAAGGAGTATTGATATCAACTTCGAAGCAAATCACCCCCAAAATAACTTTCTACTACTTTTTGACCCCGTCAAGGGATGAATTTCAATAAAATACGAAACACGTCTTCCATCAATTTTGTTAAAGAATGTTTATGCAAAATTTGAAGTAGATTGGACCAAGGAATCACGATGTCTCATACAAACTTTGCCCCCCTTTTTTACCCCCTTAGAAGTAGAACTACGGAAAATCCTTTCTTATCGGATGCCTACGTCATACAAAGAACACACCCTCCAAGTTTCAGGTCTCTACGATCAGCGGTTTAGGCTGTGCGTTGATCCGTCAGTCAGGACAAAGGATTTTATATGTATAGATAAAAATCGTCCTGTTTTTTGATCTGCTTCATAAAAGACATACGCATTATCAAAGATCCGTGAATTCAGGCTTCGTTACTTTATACTAGGGCCAATGACGTATGAAAGAGGAAATTTAAATTTTTGATATACTAGCTACCCGCCCCGGCTTCGCACGGGTGCAATTATGCATGTATTATACATATTATTATATACCTTCCTTTTGAATTCTATCTACTAAAAAAAATCGCATCAAAATCCGTTGCGTAGTTTCAAAGATCTAAGCATACAATACATAGGGACAGACAGCGGGAAGCGACTTTGTTTTATACTATGTACCTACATATTTTAAACATGAAACTACCGTGAGACTCGCTCATAGAGAAAATAAACGGATCACTCACGTCTCAAAACGAGTTTAACTCGACATGTTTCGGGCTAATCCGTAGCCCTTCCTCTCGGAGTCGCACGTCACGGCGGCTGCCAAACGTGCATTGCGTGCTAACGCCCTGGTCGCGCGGCTACTCGACGCAAACGACAGCGACACACAACTACCCCCGTTTTCACCTACATACTTATTGTAGTGATTACCTACAAGGGAATATGTGTAATATCAAATAAATTCAAAACCACGAGACGTTTAATTTTTTATTACAACAAACAAAACTTATTAAAACATAAAAAACTTAACAGAATAGTAAACTTAACTGTAAGATCATTAACAATATTAGTCCTACTAAAATGTTTGATCCAAAGCTGAATTCGACAACAGTCTTTGCATCCTGGACATACTTCACGTAACATGTTAAAAATTACATGAGTGTACTGGTATTGGTAGGCTACAATGGCTGTTTCCGTGTGCCGATCTCTTCGGCCTCCTCCATGGTGTCAGGGAACTTGGCGCCGAGGGTCTCTGGGGTGACGAAGACCAGCGCACCTGATAGCAGCGCGAAGCCGCCGAACAGCGCAAATGGCAGCTGCTCCCACGTCGATGCTCCCTGCGGTCACGGGCAATGAGAAAATGTATAATTTTACTACTAGCCCCTATTTCACCAACGTGACAAATTTTGTGAGTGAGAGACTATTGTACCACTAGCGGGTTCTTGGCAATGAATGTGTTAATAATAATTATGTTGTGAAATGTAAATATTTTTTCTAGTCGACATGTTTGTACATTTGTCGGTAAATCTTGACATTGAGATCAAAGCTGTGTCAGTCTTGCATTAATTGTAGTATTTTGTGGTTAACATACGCGTATGTCTTAATATTATTCGCATGTAATTAAGGTGCTGAAATAGGGGTCTGCTAATAACATGTATCATTCCAGCCCATCCCAGAAGTCAAAACAGGTGGAGATGCAATTTGTCGAAACAAGTATACGTTCTCGCCATCAATATTGTTCCAATCACTTTTCAACATTGATGACCATGTTTTGATATGACTAATGTAGCAAATTCGGAATACTTACAGCAAATTAATTAATAAGTAGTCTATTAGTTTTGCAACCCCATATTATGTAGAAAAGAAAGATTGAATGCTTACCAAAGCTGGAGTCAGTGGGGCTAAGATGGAGCCTATCCTGCCGACCATAGAGGAAAAAGCGAACAGGCTGTGCCGATACTTGGTGGGATACAGCTCTGCAGTGTACACGTACACTGACGTCATTACCATCGCTATGCAGAACTTGCCAATCAGATACACTGTCAGCGATAGCCCGTAATATCCTGGAAAAGATTGAATATTAGCTTCGTATGATTTAAGATTGATTCGTTAATAATAAAATAGAAATACTGTTTACCATCGGGCATGAAGATGTAAGCCATTTGGCAAGCGGCACATAACCAGAAGGCAACGATGAGCACAGGCTTCCTTCCGATCTTGCCTAGCAGGAACACCGCAGTCCAGTAACCAGGGATCTCTACCGCAGACACTGCCACGTAGTTCAGGTAGCGGTTGCCTGACATGTTCACCGAGTTAATCGACAGCCCGTAGTAGATGAACGTGTTGGTCACCCACCACACAGGCGACACCACGCAGCGAATCAAAATCTGTTTGTGCCTGAAAACTTGCACTACCAACCAGGGTTCGTTCGCTTTCTCTGCTTCTTCTAGCGCTTTTCTTCTTTTCTCTTCCTCTGTAGATTCCCTTAAAGCAATCAATGACTTTTCGGAGAGTTGCTTTCCGTTGACTTTAGCAGCTTTCTTTAATACGGCTTCAGATTCACCGTAACGGCCTTTACTCATGTACCATCGGACTGACTCCGGGAGTATCCAGAAGTACAATACGGTGATGAACATCGGCGAGTAAATGACTTGTGTGAGACGTCGCCAATCGTTCACGGCCCAGGCCAGCAGTCCCGCGCAGATGTTGCCCACCGAGAAGAACGTGTTCATGGTGGCCCCGCCGGCCACGCGGAACTTCGGACCCATCAGCTCCATCACTGAAATCATTCAACATCCTAGTAAATTACTATACATTTGCTTTCAGTAGGTACCTATTACGTGCTCCGTTTGTTCACAAACCATTTTATGTAAAAGGGTATATATAAGTTGTACTTAATTTTTAAAGGCTTTCACTCCAAAATAAAAGAATAGAAAAGTATAAATAAATAAATTAAACTTAAAGTACCTACTTGAAATAGTACATTGTGCATCTAGGGCCGTAAGTAGGGGATTACTAACGAGTGTCAATTAGAAGCCCGACGCCGAAGGTGGAGGGCTTTTACTGACTCGAGTTTGTAATTCCCTTACTGCCCGTGATACACACAATGATTTTCATCACATTGCGAGGAAATAAAAAACAAAAATAAAATTATTTTGTCTGTAAACATTTAAATTGAATAAAATAATGGCTACCCGCCAATAAAGATTGTCACTTTTTTCGAGTCATCTACCATAGATAATGTAAACTGTGTTTAGTTTAGAATGGTCATACGGCCAGATTCTGCCAACATGTTAAAAAAATATTTACTAAAATTTTTGCAAAACTATTTGATTGATATGATAAAATATAAAAATAACGAATTTTTATGGAGCGTAGATAAAGCGATAAGCGTAGTTTTGTGTTGTAAAATTGGGTTATAGCTAAGTTTTAAAGATATAAATAAAACGTTGGCTGACTTGAAACCTCCTTAGTCTGAAATGTCTTGTTTGCATATTTTAAAACTAAAGTCAGAACCCCCTTTTATTTAGGCCATTGTCATTTAGTATACAGTAGGGTGTTTCACTTTTGTAGGTGAAAAAAATTTTTGTGATATTTTTCTGACTTTGCTCAGCTTCCGGTTCTAGCTTATACAGGCATGGAATAACACCATTGACGAGCAAGTGTGATGAAAAATAATGAAAATATGCTGGCAGCGTTCCCTCTTTGAATGGCTAAGCTAATTCCTTGTCCGAGGTAGCTGCCAGCTGTGACGTCGACTAGACTTTAAAATTTTCTTAAAAAGCCCTAAAAAAGTTTAGTTTAGTACATCGCCAGTTTTTTAGAATGTCTTCCTATTCTCGTAAACCCCATAGTATGACAATCGGCTACGAATGATTTTCACACGCATTCATTAAAAGAAATCTTATCTATGGTAAATGCACAAAGTGATGATTAGGGGCGATAACATTATTAGGAAATAGACAGCAAGTGTACTGATAAAAAAAGGTAATACATATTTATAGCTGGTTTTAGAGATAATCACGTGCGTAATAAGGCGTTTAATCTCCTAACTAATCTATGAGTGAACTTGCTATTTATTTGTCTATAATCCTCACCTATAAAACTGAACTACTTTGTATTTGAAGAGACGTTATAATAATTGTATATTATGAACGTACCGAGAATGTAAGCGCAGGAGAAGGCGCCGGAGCCGAAAGTGGCTTCAAGGAATTGCAGTACGGTGAAGCCGGCGTAGGAGTTGACCCAGGAGCGGATGAGGCCGAGGCAGGCGCGGCTGAACGCGTTGATGCCCAACGCTGTGCGTCGGCCCCAACGGTCGGACACATAGCCTGTATACATCGCAAGAATTGATATGATAATAATTATTTAATCGAAATTTCCAAGATCATTGGTTTCGTTATGCTAGCTACACACTTAACGATAAATCGTAACGATTAATCTGTGCAAACCAATTTGCGCAGATTTATCGATCGTGTGTATGACAAATCGTTGCAGATTATTGTCATACACACGTCCAATAAGTCTGCGCAAATCGGTTTGCACAGATTAATCGTTACGATTTATCGTTACGTGTGTAGCTAGCATAAAATATGTAGTAAGTATTCGACCGTGATGTGAATAATTATAATGGGAAGAGTTATAGAGCCGTGAAATAGCGCTCAAAAGGGTTCGTGTGAAATATAGCTGTGTTTCTTGAAATTTAAAATTCACATAATGCCCCAATGCCATAAACAACAGTTTACAACTACAGAGCCATTGGTAGAGCCATGTTGTAGCTAGCCGCTGCATCACGAATGGGCCGGCTCGTCCGGGGCAGTACCACCCTCTCACAGAACACCGGCGTGAAGCAGCAGTAATCCTGCTTGCGTTTCGTACGGTCAGTGAGAGTGCCGGGGGCCCAATACCTCACCCCTTCCCTCTCCCTTTCCCCTATTCCCTCTCCTTTAGGGCCGACAACGCACTGGCATCGTGTAAAGCGCTGCGGGTGTCTATGGACAGTGGTGTTCATTTAACATCAGGTGACCCACTAGTTCGTTTGTCTGACCTATCTAACATAAAAAAAAAAAAAAAAAAAAAAAAAACAGTCTACGAATAAACTACTAACCTATTTCAAAGATGCACATTAAAAGAGTTCAAAAATTTTCAAGGTTTGTGATTTTTCACCTGTGATGGGAAGCGCTGTCAGTGTGCCGATTGTGTGAGCGGAGCCAATGAAAGAACGCAGCCATTCCTCGCACGCCAAATCAAACTGGAATTAAATATAGAAATTCAGCAATTGCACCAGAGAGAGACAATTCTAGTTATGGTAGTCAGGATCCCAAAAAAAATGATGGGCAGTCAGCAGTTGGCAGTTACGTTACATTGCAGTTGGAATGATGTGCGTCTGTAATCATCATAATATCGGCCAACAACATGTGGCCGTTCCACAATGATTGGTCCAGCGCTGACCGCATCCAAGCGGTTTTTGCGACTTGTACTAGATCGTCGGTTCACCTTGTTAGGGGATTTCATATGGCTCGTCTTCCAGTTCGCGGAATTCTAGCGTCATTCTAGAACCTTACAGTGCTAAAGTTAGTTTCAATAGAATCTCACAATATCTTAAATACCTATAGCCAACTGACCTGGACACCTAATTATCTAGGTAAAGAGGTTTAATTATAAGCGAAAACCAATAAAAAAATATATATTATACAGTCAGGGTAAGAAAAGGTTAGTCACCTTAAAGTTGACATTTGCTTGCACCAAGATACCGGTGGAAAGATTTAAGTTGCTAAAGATCTGAAAGAGCTGGACGAGTAGCTAGACTTGGCACAGAGTAGGAAGGAATGGCGCACTTTGATGTCGGAGGCCAAGATCCACTTTGGGTCGCTGAGCCAACGAAAGTAAGTAAGACAATTGAAGGTCCCGTTAACATTTTATGCCAAACGAAACAATAGTTATCGCATTGACTTTTTCCATTATTTCAAAAGTTCTAAGCGCCTACGACTTGATACAGGAATCTATTTAATAACTGACGAAGGTTTTCGTACTCCGACTGTACATATTATCACTAAGAACCTGGACAGTCGGTGTCTATGTCAGTTGGCCGTTGGTGACGAGATTGTCAGATTCTATTGAAAATTTGAAATGGATTTAACCTCACCGATCGTCGATCCTGTCTACCATCTGTAACGACTCGAAGATTTTTGTTTTTTTTAGCTTTAAGCCCCCATATTAAAATTAATCGCTATGTATCTTTTAGTGTGTTACGATTACGAAAACAAAACGATAAAATCAGTTAAAAAGTAATTAAGTCGTTGCTTGTAAAGGGCATTGCCATAAGATTATTCACGGAAAAAGATAAGAACTATCTTTATCAATATAAAAATAACTTTACATCTTTAATGTTTTGCTACGTGGTTGCTTTGTTTACCTTACATATCATTAAACACAGTAGCTATAACCGCTTCAATCAACGTGAGAATGAGTCCATCGACTTCATACTCAAGTATCGAGTCAGTCGAACTATTTCAATAGTGACTAGTCTAGTGTAAATTTTTTTTCGTTCAGCAGCCTAGAGAGATAGAGGCATTTGCGATCACATGCACCATCCTTTTCTACATTCATTCTATACCTACCGCGTGTCAGAAAGAAGTCGTGATAATGGTCGTGGTTCGAATTGAAGGCAGCTTAGTATGGATCAATATGAAGCTCTTACAAGCGACCGACCGACCGTGCATGTCGTGCAGTCAAGTCAAAATATCTTTATTTAGTCTATGATCTTATGAATGTTGAAGAATTAATAGCTACCACCGGTTCAGAAAGACCATGAGAGAAGAATATGGCAAGAAACTCTACAAGGTATATTTTTTCAAAACAGATCATCATTAATGAACTGAAACAATTACTTTGCTCACCCGCGACCTTACGATAGTTACGTTTATGCAAGAAATGCGTGTTCATGCAGTTCCTCCACCTCCACACTGTACGAACACACACAAATCACATAAACCCAACCATCACCACCACCACACTACTTTAATAACCCACACTATCCGTGTCGATTAAAGTTGGGAGAAAACGCGATTGTGAAAATAAGCTTCAGTAAAAAACCATAGTAAGAAATTTTGCTACGCGGAACCAACAAGTTTGGGGAACTGGTCTTGATACTCGAATCGAGCTGTTACAGCACCACGCTACTGCATGCTATCTGGATAACCTTTCACCGATTGTCATAGTAATTTTCCATTTCGGGCGTTGCGACATTATTATGATGTTCACTCCAACAAGGTTCCACAATGGATCACGTATCAAAGATTACAACGATAATAGGAATTTATTACCGCGGCTAATTTAAGTACCTTTTATTTAGGCTGACACGTCTCAAATCCTGTTAGTTATCATGAAAATTAAGCAGGAGTTTAAATTACATACGAAACTGTAAAATGTCAAATATGACTAGGGGCTCTGACATGAAAAAAAGATAAATAGGGCCGTGTTGGGTCCGATGAATCACGGTACTTGAAATGCGCGTTACATTTTCAAGTTTCAACAGAAAATATGTACTCAAAAACTACCCTGCCCATCACTTTACGACGATTTCGATTAGGTAGGTAGGTATCGTAATATGCAATTCTCCAACTTATATGTTAATCCATGTTATAACTACCTGTGTGCCAAATTTCACCAGAATCCGTCAAAGCGGGAAAGAGTAACAATCATCTACACTTCCATCCATACAAACTTTAAAGTAAAATGTTAAAGTCACTTCTAGCAAAAGAAATGGGCATAATTATGATGAATTTATCAATGACGCATCGTAAACATTGTGAAAAATATTTTTAACATCGACCGAGCGAAGCGTTTCCGTTTCAGCTTGGGCAAAAAAAGATTAGGGACTTCACACACACCATTGAATTTCTTCTCAGGTGTGTGCAGGTTTCCGCACGATGTTTTCCTTCACCGTAAAGCTCATGGTAAATTTGAAATTAAGAGGTCCATTAATATTAATGAATGCTTTAGTAACAAGAAGCAAGTTAAACAGATTGGAATTAAATGATCTGGATTTCAACTAATGTAACTGGTGGGCAGGGCACATCGCTCGTAGAACTGATGGTCGATGGGGCAAAAAGGTTCTCGAGTGGCGTCCACGGACCGGAAGACCCAGTGTAGGTAGGCCTCCAACGAGATGGTGCGACAACCTGGTTAAGGTTGCAGGATCGCGTTGGATGCGGATGGCACGGGACCGATCTGTTTGGCGAGCCTTGGGGAGGCCTATGTTCAGCAGTGGACGTCTTTCGGCTTCTATGTCTTACGTTAAAGAAGCAAACCCTAATAAAATGTGTATTAAGTCCCGCGCTTTTGCCACAAACTTACATCGTAGACGACAGTGTCGGTGTTTTCATAGACGTACTCTTCGCAGTTGACTTGTGTATTCCTGTCGAAGAGGTTGGCGGGGCAGCTGCCGGGCTCGGACACGGCGATGGACGTATTGGCGAACCGGCGGCAATTGTCGAACGAGCTGCCGGACGGCGGCACGGCGTTCAGAATCCACGACGGCGAGAAGCCGTCCGGCTGCTCAGAGGTCTCGCATTCGGGGATAAGGCATCTAGAAAAGAAGAAACAGAGGGTGGAAAAGGCTTCGGTGTTATATTACAAACGAAAATTTACTACCTATGGTCTACTGGTAAGGGTGCACTTTTGAGATATTTATTGTAAATCGAAAACGGTAATATCATATTACATGACTTGGAAACTGATTTATCGATTATGAAACTGTCATTCAGTAGTAATAAGAACCTGTTTGTTGCTACGAAACTACAGCCCAAATAAAATATTTAATTTATTTGACAAAATTGATACAGTTGTAATTATGCACGACTCACTCTTTTTGGGTCATACACAGGGAAAGAAACAAAAGTCGTCTCCCCTGTGGACATAAAATTAGCGACTCCGAGTGAGCAATTTATTTAAAGCCAAAAGTTGGGCTGGCGTCCCACACGCTGATGTAGATTTGACTAAGAAATATTGGCTATGGACCCTTAACTTTTGCAATGTCCACATGAGAGACGCGAACAAAAAAATGTGTATGACCTTTTTCCCTTTTTCGAGTGGTATTATAACGAATGTGACTTCAAGAATTGGTTCCCTGGACACGCCAAAACATCGAGCAGTGTTTTGCGTAAATCTTAAGCACTTCGGGTTCGAGGCTATGATTCGCAATTTATACCTATGAGCTTGACTTGAGCATCGTGACTCTATTTTGTGGAATTTCCAGGTAAATCGCACGTAGCTATTCACATATTAGGTGTGAAATGTTTAGGGATGTGCTTTATACAAAGAAACAATCCAGTCCAATGCAGGTGTTGTAATTTGTTTATTACAAAACCTACATCATTCATCATCATTATGATGCCGATAAAATAAAAACAAAAGATATGCAATTATCATTATTTTCGCAAAAATATTATCTTGCTGCAAGTATGCAGGGTAATTTTTTAATCAGTGCACAAATTTTGATACGTGATTTAGTATCGTTATCGTTACTATCTGTTCAAGATTTTTTTTTTAATTTTTGTAATTTGACTATCGTTTGACACGTGTCTTATTACTTCCTGTAGAACTCACCCACGGAAACGGAACATCCTCTTACCCACGGAAATATCCTCTTACCGTCCGATAAGCCTGCTGCCTGTTATATCAAAACTGTTCGAGAGATTGCTTATGAATAGACTAAGACCCATTTTGGATGAAGAAACTGTAATACCAAACCACCAATTTGGCTTCAGAAGGAACCATTCAACTGTAGAACAGATTCACAGGATTGCAGAAGATGTATGCACGGATGGAACGGAGACAATACTGCTTAGACATACAACAGGCTTTTGACAAGGTGTGGCATAAGGGGCTTCTTTTTAAAGTTAAAAAGATACTTCCAAACAATTTTTTTTAAGATTTTTGACTCCGACTTAAAAGACAGACTGTTCTATGTGCAGTATGGTGCGGTGTTGGCGTTGAGAAAGTGAAAGAAGCTCGAAGCCTTGGCTTACTAATTGACGACAAACTTCGTTTTGAAATGCATGTGACGGAGACAGTTTGCAACTATTTTTATAGGTTGAAAATTCTATACAATTATCGTGATTTTCTCAGTGTCAATACAATAATAAATTTATGCGAATCGCTTATTCTATCCAGACTTAGTTATTGCTTTACGGTGTACTGGCCCTGTCTCTTGGAACGATCACGCAGGCTACTCCAAAGACTGCAAAATGCTTGTGCTAGATTTTGTTTCGTAATTTCGCCGCATACCCACGTAACACCATTTTTGAACAATGCTGGTATTTTAAAGCTATCTGTTAGATACGAACTTTTATTGTCTTGCTTGCTGTTTGATACTAAAAGTGGCAAACACCCAGTTATCTTTATAAAAAACTCGTTTGGTCCTCCTCCAGCCGTTCAATTCGTGCTTCGCGAAAAGTAGTGTTATGCGTGACCAGACACAAGACTGTCGCTTTTAGGGGGTGCTTCAGATACCAATCCACTAAGTGTTGGAATAATATTCCCCCACCATTCCGCAACATTGAATCGAAATCCAACTTTCGTATTAAGCTCAGATCGCATTTACTGTCTCTCCAGAAACTCTTATCTTGAAGAGTTCTGAACCCCCTCACCTCAACTATATCTCCTTTTCCTTTTTCGCTTCACTTCTTGGTCAATTTAATTTAAAGCCTTTATAAATATGGGTAGTACCTAATTTATACATAAAAGGAAATGCTTGTAGTAATTAATTTCTAAATTCAAAATTTTTTGCTGATACTTTTTGAATCCCATTAAATAATTAAACTTATTATATGACGAGATTGGGCTGAGTGTATCACGTGGGTCGGCCTCCTTACTCGGCATGGGTACTGGCAGAATACCAGCGCTGCGGCTTGTTGCAGCATTATGCTGAGCCAGCGCCTATTTTTCAGTGCATCACATGGCTTCTCATCTGTATGTGTCTGATCAGTTTATTTGTTATTTTATGTTTCTCTTTGTTATCGTAAGTACCTTGTTTCGGGCATAATTTTAAGTGCTGAATTGTTAGTTTTATTATTCTTTAGTTGCTAAGCCATGTCTTTGTTTTGAAGAATAAAGATTATATCTATCTATCTATCTATGGTGAGCATAGTTCTAAAATTCACGACGTACGTGCCGGGGTCCCTCAGGGATCTGTTTTGGGTCCAGTTCTCTATACCATATATGCGTCAGATCTACCCGTGTGCAGTGATGGCAATGGTCGCAACCTATGCGGACGACACTGCTATTCTTAGTTGTGACAAAAACCATAGGCAAGCTTCTGAAAAGCATCGAGCTCAAATGTCCAAGTTAGATAACTGGTTAAAGATATGGAAAACCAAAGCTAGTGCACAAATATCTAATCACATTACTTTCACACTCAATAAACAAACATGTCCTGAAGTAAAACTAGGAGACGCCACTCTGCCGCAAGTAGAATGTGTCAAATATCTTGGAGTAGATACACTTAGACAGAAGATTAACTTGGAAAGCCCACATCAAGGCTAAACGAGATTCATTTTGATTTGGAAAATAAGATAATTATTTACAACACAATGTTAAAACCCATTTGAGCATATGCTCTGGAGCTGTGGGGAACAGCTAGCAAATCTAACATCGAGATACTGCAACGGTTTCAAAATAATGCGCTCAAAAATATTTGTTGTGCACCGTGGTTTACCAAAAACGAGGATATGCACAAATACCTCAAGATTCCCACAATAGACGAATAATTATCAGCCCGTAGTAAATCCTATAAAACAAGACTCACAGCACACACAAATAAGCTAGCACAAGCATTGACTTTGTGCAACAACAAAGAACGTCGTTTGAAGAGGCGTAAAATATTGGACGCAGCAATGATGGATTGAACTCCAAAACCCCCTCAACCCTGAAACATGCATAATAAGGAAGAGATATGTTAATGGACTTCTCGTTCCAAATGCCATATCTACATACAACTAATTTGCTCATGGTTTTTAGACCGATTGCAGATGTACAGAGAAAAAAAAAACATTTTGTGTTTGGGTTGTTCATAGTAATAAAATTCATCCAATAAATTGGTCGAGTCACTATGAAAAATAAAAAAATAAGTGATAAAAATTATAACGAAAAATACTGAAATTTGTTATTTTAACGACACTGTATCACATATTAAAATTTGTGCACTTATTAAATAATTACCCTGTATAGACGCTTGAAAAGAAACATTGACTATTATGCGACATTTTGGGCTAAATACATAGAGTTCGAACACTAAATGTAAATACAGAATGTATTTAGTCTATTTTGCCCACAATGTCGCTTAGTCAACGTCTAATTTCAAGCATCGATATGTTACCAAAATCGTATGCTAACCTTGTGCTGATCCTGGCTGTAGTGAACACGTATTCGCTGGAGGCGATTCCTCCGAAGATGACGACCAGAGCAGCCAGCGCGACCGTGCGCGCCTGGTACCAGCCGAACTGCCCCAACTCCTCCACCAGGATCGTGTCCAGGTCTACACCCGCCTTCTTATCCCCCTGTTCCATGCCCACAGTACTTGGCCGACCACTTTCTTTTCGCGACATTTTTACCGTGACAACTCCACCCGCGTCTAGTTATTGAATGGCTCATCGAGGTCTTTATATTTATTTAAAGCGATTGATTAACTGATTGTGGATGGTATGTGGAACAATAATTTATGTTACTTATCTATATGGCGTCTGGCGATGGTAGGTAAACCAGAAAAGTACCAGTCATCATAGCAGTCGAGAAGTCTTATTGTCTAAACTAAAGCACTCTGAATCACATGATGAATGTGATCGCGAGCGCGTGTTAGACAATAAGCGGACTTTACACAGTCGCTCTATTATGTTTTTGAAGTTTTTTAATGCTAATGTTCTTTTGAGCGCAATATCACGTACATTTTTTTGTCAAACGGAAAGAACGTGTAGCGGCTCATCGTGCAGGATAGACTGCGCAAAAACTGGGGCTAAATTCAGGAATGGACCTTCACGGGTTTGGTAGCGGTAATTCAATCGTTTGGATTGGGTTTGGTTTAAACTGCTATTCAGGAACGCCAAAGATCATTGGTTTGCGAGAGGTTTTGGGCTGAGTTTGGAATGAGCCTTATTTATTTGTTTATTTCTTTGATCAATTATAACTGTAGATCCACAGTCGCGCGCCCGAAAATGTCCGAGCCAAATGAGCGCCACTTTGATAAAAGTGGCCTTCTTTTTCTCAGTACGTTGCGTGAAATTGTCAAGTTTAGCTGTCAAGTGTCAACCGAAATTCGACTGTAATGAAGTAAAGACTAGGTTCAAATTTCTGTGTTGATTGACTAGGTTCAAATTTTTGTGATGATTTTAATTGTTATGCAAGCAAATAAAAAAGTTCGGACATTCTTTGAAGGGGATTTTGTTCGGCAATGTGTATCTTCAGTTATAATTGATCATAGTTTATTTATTCATTTACAAAGCGAATTAACAGGAAAATAAGGCTCATCCCAAGCTCAACCCATTCCTGTCCTCTCCCAAACGATTGAATTACCGCTCGCAAACCGTGTTTGGCCGTTCCAGAATGTAGCCCTCCAACACACGTTGGACGCATACAAATGTTTAACATTTTATTGATTTTGGATTTCATGTTATTTTATGTGTGTATACTTTTATAATATATATTTTTTTTTTTATGTTAGATAGGCCAGACAAACGAACTAGTGGGTCACCTGATGTTAAATGAACACCACTGTCTATAGACATCCGCAGCGCTTTACACGATGCCAGTGCGTTGTCGGCCCTAAAGGAGAGGGAATAGGGGAAAGGGAGAGGGAAGGAAGGAGGGAGGGAAGGGGTGAGGTATTGGGCCCCCGGCACTCTCACTGACCGTACGAAACGCAAGCAGGATTACTGCTGCTTCACGCCGGTGTTCTGTGAGAGGGTGGTACTGCCCTGGACGAGCCGGCCCATTCGTGATGCAGCGGCTAGCTACATCATGGCTCTACCACTACAAAATATATAATATATTTGCTCTGTTAAGTTTAGATAATTATTTTTAATTTTAATTTATAATAGCTCGTTTAACCTGCGACACAGAGCTCCCTAGTAACCCTAGTGCAGGCACGCGTGTTACATATAATATGATTGGCCTTTTGTAAAATAGTAATCGTATTTCTTGTTATTTTGTACTGAAATTATTTGAATAAACTATCTTTTCTTATTTGGTAGAACAGTGAACGGTTGCGATACCTACTCTGAAGATGAGCTCTGGTTGAGTTCGAACCGCGTCAGTGTAGAAGTGGTGGTGATAGTTGGGTTTGTGTGATTTGTGTGTGTTCGTAAAGTGTGGAGGTGGAGGAACTGCATGAACACGCATTTTTTACATAAACGTAGCTATCGTAAGGTCGTGGGCCGCAGTGGCGTAGCGTGTCTTAGCGGGGCCCCGTATAAAAATTTGTTTAGGGGTCCTTATAAATAATAATAATAATAAATTTATTTATTTATTTATTTCACATTGTCAATGTCATGTACATTATAATCAAGATATTATCAGTAAAATAAGTCAGTCCATGACGCCCTGTAAGGGCACACAATACTTAACCAATAACTTATGTAAAATATGCAATAAAATAATCATTTATTTCAGATCACAACGAATCCATAGTTTTGTTAGTATACATTTACATTCTATAAACTATGTTAGTAATGAATTTAAATAATGATAATAATTTAATCAATTAAATGAAGGGTAAAGATTTCTCACAAAAGAAAAAAAATGTTTGCATAAAATTAAAAGAAATATTTATTCATCATAATTATCTATGTCACTTTTGCTTTTTTTGACTTTGATCATTTCGGATACAAAAAAAAAATTGGGAAGTTTTTATTAATTTTTGCTTACGCACGTCGGGCGGGGGGCCCCGTGGCCCGGGGGCCCCGTATAATTGATACGCCAGATACGGCGGTAGCTACGCCCCTGTGGGCGAGCAAAGTACTTAATCGTTTCAGTTCATTAAACGCTAACTATGAAGTTTTCTGAGCGAGATTTTCAGAAGTCGAGTTTTAGTTGTTAAGGTTTTTATTCCTGCAAGTTTGAAGTTATCACTTAACAGCCACATACAAACCCTCTTATTCGTACAAGTAACACTTACATTCCGAACTTTACAGTATTTTGTCTTACTTTGACATTTGCCTTAGCTAAATGCGATAAAACAGAATATTTGCTATTAGCAGAACTGTAGGTAACTGTTTACACGAAAAAAAAGATCTCTACTTAACTTTGTAATAGCCGCGGTAGCGTAGAAGTTTGCCTAAGGTAAACGAACTAATGCTCGACACCTCAACGCCCAGTAAATGACACCCATCTGTCACCTCTCTTACTATGACATAAGATTGAAGGTGCCATGTATATGTTAATAGGTAAACTATGTATAACTGTAACTTTTCACTAAGGTACATATTGTTATGTGGTTTGGTTACTACCACCATTATGTATACCTACATATTGCTGTGCCCTCACAGGGTAAATGTTGAAGCTGTACATTATTTTACAATGCATATGCTCGGAAAGTGCCTCTTGACGCGAGTCAACATATCTATAGAAAGTTAGTCATCCCAGCACACTTTCGCAAGTGTGAAAAAAAATTGTATGGATTTTACTTTCCACACGCGTGCGGAAAAGTAATTTTTTAAATTGCCAATTCTCAATAAGTTGTGTCCAAACTAGTGTTTAAAAAATAAGACTAGAGAGTTGTGTCTTCATAATTCAGCTTTGCACAAATAAGAAAATGTTTGATGCAACCAAATGAATATATACTGATAAAATAATAAAACAGTTTGTTTAAATAATAAAACAAACAAATTTTAATTTCGTCAAAAGTTTTGAAATAAAAAATTTAGTACTAAAATAATTCCTTGAGTCCATTTCGGACCGTACGACATCTGCGCTTTCAGTGCGCGCGCATGGTGTAACACGAACCCATCATGTTTACCCGTTCGCACCTGTCAACCAATGAGCTTTCAGTGTGCGCGCATGGCGTAACACGAACCAATCACGGTTACCCGTTCGCGCCTGTCAACCAATGAGTTTTCAGTGCGCGCGCATGGCGTAACACGAACCAATCATGGTTCGTTCCGTTCGCGCCTGTCATGAAAACCCGCCACAGTAATGTTCATGAATTCAGTCCGGAGAATTAATTTAAGTTTAGTAAATTAAAATGGAGAGTTCAAGTGATGGATTTACATAGGACTTAACGCCGCCTGACGTCCTAGACCAAGCACAAAATTAAATGTGATAGCCTCCTGCTGACTAAACCGATGCTGAAATATGTAAACATCTACGAGACTTTCCCTCAATGAAAGGTAAATAAGAACGCAACATCTTTTACCGAAAATGTTTATGAGCGCGCGCAGACAGAGAGCGGTCTGGAGTTCCGAGTTCAGAGTTCTGCGTTCTTTCGAATGTACTGAGTCTCTTACGATAACGCACACAGCAGGCGACTGGAACTCTCGAGCGATGAAAACACAGAACTCTGAACGCGGAACTCGGTACTCCAGACCGCTCTCTGCCTGCACGCGCTCTTAGCCCCAATTTTTTTCCTCGCTTAATGCATTGTAAAATGTTGTATGATATACGTGTCGAAAGTAGGAAATTCCCAACTCATGTCGGCTAAACCAAACTCGCTTCGCTCGTTTGTTTAGATCTCCGCCATTCGTTGGGAATAGCCTACTTTCCGCACTTGTATCATAAATAACTATTTAAGATCTTTACCCACAACATTTAAATGCAATAAAGAGTTTGAGTTTGAGTATTAGGTCATTGTCGAGTACACGGACGTTTACCTTACCTCTCAAGCAGTACGCTTAGTATAAGTTTTACTTCACCAAAATACTTCTCGATCGCGTTTACGTAAAAATTTCAATTCTATGGAAACATGGACGCGCGGCCGCGGAGGCTCTCTCCATGTTTTCCTAGTAATTGAATTTTTTACGTAAACGCGATCGAGAAGTATTGAAGTGAAGGAAAACTTATACTAAGCGTACAGATTACCACGGGACCGTCGAACCCGGTTCGCACCACTTACTTAAATTTGAAATTTAACTATACAGGGTTATTTGTAATTCACTAGCATCCTTTTAACCCTAAACTCCTACCACTTAAACTAATGTTTTTTGTTTTACGGCTTTTGTCATAACTTAATATTTTTGGTGTAATAACGTTTTGAAAATTTGAGATTTCCTCTTATTTTTACGATACTCTGTGTATTTGTATAGGAAAAAAAGTGCTTCATTTTAAAAAGTCGTAAAACAAAAAACATTTGTTTGAGTGATAGGAATTCAGGGTTAAGAGGATGTCAGTGAATTAAAAATAACCCTGTATACTTTTCGATGAAAGAAAAACATCGTCAGAAAACTGGTCCAGCACAACTATGGATGGACCAATTTAATAGTGCATGTGAAGATCCCAATGTGCACTGGGCTAGTGTGAAACCTCCAGCCCAAGTGGTTTAATCTTGAGGCCCATACCCAGCTGAGGAATATTAAGTTTCCTAGTATGATAGCGATTAGGCTAGACTCCTCCATAATGTGGCACTAGGCGCATCTATACGTTAGATAGACATGCTACGCTAAGCTGTGATTCTGAAGAATATTTAATAAATTAAGAAGCTGGATTATTTTTTTTATTTAACTATTTTAATAATTTTATTGAACCTTAATTTTATTTATCCCCCGTCTTAACGACAAAATTAATGTGGCATCATTTCAACCCTAACTTCACCCCTCAATCAATTATTCAATCAATCTCCTTGCAAGGGTGATTGATTAAAAAAAATAACTTAGCTAAAACCCAAAATTTGAGATAATAAGGAGCACCTTTGCATACCTACAATATTTCAAGCTCTAAGTTCTTGTAGTGTGGGATGGGTGCTGAAATGCTAGGCATTAATTCAGTCGGCTTCCTCTTTTCTCATATTTTATTATGTGATAAAATATATATATATATATATATATATAGTCCTCCTCATCGGTTTCGATGACGGCGACCCCACTATTCTATAAATTAAGACGCCTATCATGGGCTCTGATATGGCTGGCTAGGCCGAATTTACTTTTAAATACTCTCCTACACGCGTGACAGTGACGTAAAACGCCAATTACGTAAAGAGAGACCTAAGTTCTCCTACACGTATACATACAACTCAGCTGGGCAACTGTACTGTCACGCATGTGATAAAATAACGACACTTTCAAAGGAAATATAATTTATTAAGTTACAATACAATACAAATATTCTACCTCACCTCATTACATTAAATACGAGTATTTATTTACACAGTCAGTTCATTGACCATTGCAGCTTATTTACGAGGCCAGACTCGTCGTCATACCAGGTTGTCACACCATTGCTATTCGACGGAGCAAGCAGCTAGTCCTATTTCTAGCCCAATTTCCCTTTGGGCATCTATAGAGATACCTTTTGAACCTAACCTACCTACTTTTGCGGAATACAAATGATTTCTGACGAATTTCCGACGAAAGCGAAAGGATAGGTCTCTATAGTGGTGTGACAACCTGGTGTGACAACGAATCTGGCTCTGTATTTACATATATTATTATAACTGAACCTTACTTTAGAAAGAATGTATGTAAATCAATTTCACAACGGCTATCACACTGCTGCCACGTCCAGCGTCGAATGCCACCAATTGTACCGTCGCACGCGCCGCTCCCCAGCACTAAGATCTGAGTCAGTGAGTTATACCATGCCGTCTAAGTATACAATGAAAATTCTACAGTGAAAGTTAAAAACTGCAGCATCACACACCGGAGATGCAGCGGCGCTTGTAACAACGGGGTGGGATCAGGTGGTGGTTTTCCGTGTGTTCTTGAGCTGTTCGGCCTCCTCCATGGTGTCCGGCAACGTGGTCCCGAGCGTCTCCGGAGTCGTGAAGATGAGCGCCCCCGATAGCAGCGCGAAGCTGCCGAATAGTACTGATGGCATCGGCTCCCACACCTCCTGTGACTGGAAATCGTACGATTCACATTAGTTTTCAATACTTGTACTCCACATTTTTTGCTTTTTTTATACCCTATTTGTACCCCGAGACTCCACAATTATACCATTGCAGTTGCGAGTGATGTAACCATATCGAGGCGACTTTTTGTAAATACATTATAAAAACGTTGGCTCCCTACCATATTTCACCTAAAGTGTTGCTCCCACGCCCCATACAAATTTAGTGCATCGGTGATGCTCAGGGCATCGCCCAATCACTGAGGTGCTAGCTAGTGTTTGCTAGGTATCCAAAAATTCGAAATAGTTAAGTTTTTGTAAATATCTATAGAGTATCCTCTACAAAATAGCATTCACAGCCTAACTCTGGCCCCCAAAATAATCCTCAAAACAATACCCCGAAAATGAGCTTTTATTCCCACCGGTGATGCTCATGGCAGCCAATATGTGAGACAAATAAAATCAAAACAAATGTTTTTTTTTATTGACTGTCTAAGTTATGACTGCATTATTCACTAAAGTTTTACTGAGGACTCTTACCAGAGCTGGCGTCAGAGGTGCAGTGATGGATCCCAAGCGCCCAATCATGGAGGAGAATGCGAACAGGCTGTGTCGGTACTTGGTGGGGTACAGTTCTGCCGTGTACACATAAACTGACGTCATCACCACTGCGATGGAGTATTTGCCGATTAAGTAGACAGCCATCGCCCAACCTTCGTTACCTAGAACGGAAGACATTAGTTCATAGATGATCAGAATATATGTATCTAAAACGACAGGCTTTGATAAAAAGTGATGTCATTAGGTAATACCTTCTGGTAGGAAAGCAAACGTGAACTGGCAGACTGCGCAGAGCCAGTAGCCACAGATGAGCACGGGTTTGCGTCCGACGCGGTCCAACAGCAAGATGGCCGTCCAGTAACCTGGGATCTCCACCGCAGCCACCACAACGTAGTTCAAGTAGCTGTTACCCACAAGATTCACTGAGTTGATGTTCATCCCATAATACACCAGAGTGTTAGTAATCCACCAAATCGGTGACACGCAGCATCGCGACAAAATCGTACGAGATCTAAACACCAAGATCGGCAGCCACGCTTCTTTAGGCTTCTCCGTGTTCTTCTCAACTTCGGCTGTCGCGCGGAGCGCTTCCAATGACTTCTGCGATAGCTCTTTTTTATTAGTCTTAGCCACTTTCAGTAGAATCTGTTCAGATTCTTCGTAACGTCCCTTGCTCATCAGCCACCTTACAGACTCGGATAGGATCCAGAAGTAGCAGACGACGAGCAGCTGCGGCGCGTACAGCACTTGCGTGAGCGTGCGCCACGGCTGCACGCCCCACGCTATGAAACCCAGCACCACTTGCCCCAGCGCAAACAACGTCGATATAGTGGCTCCAGCTACCACCCTGTATTTGGGTCCAACCAGCTCCGTTACTGCAATATTAATAATTCCAATTAAACGACCGCTATTAACGACCGCTTTAGCCTAGTTGGTAGTGACCCTGCCTACGAAGCATGAGGTCCTGGGTTCTAATCCCGGTAAGGGCATTTATTTGTGTGATGAGCACGAATATTTGTTCCTGAATTATGGATGTTTTCTATGTATTTAAGTATTTATTTATCTATATAAGTATGTTTATCGTCGTCTAGTACCCATAGTACAAGTTTTGCTTAGTTTGGGACTAATATTATTATTATTTTTTTAAAACACGACGCTTGCACCAGCTCAGTGGAGCTCTCAGTATTAATAAGATCAAAGGCCTTAGAAAGGTCTAAAAACACACACATAAATAGGTGTCCCACGAGTATAGTACTCAACGATGTTCTTTAGACAAAGGATCACGCCCTCCGTGGACTAGCCTTGTCGGAAGCTAAGTAGACTATCCTGTACTCTGTAGTATTCAGTAGTACTGTCTCGGTATATTTTTTTATTGTGGCTAGTATTATAATTTTGGCATGGCATTTACCTAGAATATAGCATGACGAATAAGCTCCAGCTCCAACGGTAGACTCAATGACTTCAAGCGCCAAGAACCACTCGTAGGAGTTGACGAAGGAACGTACGAGACCGATCCAACCGGTGTTGAAGGCGTTGATGGTGAGGGCCACGCGCCGGCCCCAGCGGTCTGAAATGTAGCCGGTGATAGGCAACACCAGCAGTGTTCCGATCGTGCGAATGGAACCGATCTGCGAACGCTTCCACTCGTCGCATGCCATATCAAACTGTAAACATAATAAAAAATGTGTCTCTCAATTAGGACGAGCGGATAGCCTACTGTTTCGTGACCCTAACTATGGAGTTAAAATGCAGAGTCATGGGGATGTGTACCGTACTTGTCTACATTATAGGTAGGTAAATCCGTGGTATAAATAGTACTCATAGTACAAAATTTGCTTTATTTGAGACTAGATTAATTGGTGTGATTTGTCCAAGATATTTTATCATTTTAATGTAAAATTTACAACTACACAGTAGTAAATAATAGTAACAGATAACCTCTCACTAGACCTTGAAACCATATTAAATATTATGCTTATTGGTTTAAAGTAGGCACTTGTGTGGCCTATGAAGTTAAAACACATTTTTGTGCAAAGGTTATCGATGTGATAAGAAATAAGAAGGAATATGATTAGGATTGTTTTTATCAGTACACATTTCAATTAAAGTTTTTTATGTAATAAAGGCAAATCAATGACTTTTTATGTTATCACAACTATTTCAACATTCATTTACGATTTTATGCTTTTCCATGTAATCTAAGACCCCCCTGAAAGTTATTTCTGTTTGTTAAACATGCGTCAGCCAAAGTGAAGGCATGTCAAGCTACACATTCTTCAACGGTAATATGAAGACCTAGATTAAAGATTAAAGTTGTTCGCATGTATTTAGTATTAATGACTTGCTAAATGTGACTGATGTTATTTGGCCAAATAAACGAATCTTGAATCTTGAAGTTTTAATAATTTAACGCCCTGTTTTAGAACCTTCTTGGCTGTAGTTATAGTTAGAATAGGTAATAAAACTATTGTGTATACGTACATCGTATACTACGGTATTGGTGTGCTCGTAGACGTACTCCTGGCACTCCTCGGTGCGGCTGGTATCGAAGAGCCAAGCGGGGCAGGTGGCGGAGCCGGCGTTGGTCTCCGAGCTGTTGGCGAAGCGCGCGCAGTTGTCGAACGAGCCATCTGTACGAGGGATCGCGTTTTCCTTCCACACCGGGGAGAACTCCGGATTGGGGCCGTCGCACTCCGGGATCAGACATCTGGAAAAAAATTATACAGTATTAAGAACCCAGCTACCAACATAACTCGAAGAATATAAAGGCTGAAGTGACTCTGGGCAGGCCTTGCTAGAAGAACAGGATAACCGTTGGAAAAGAAAGTTATCCAGTAGCATCCATAAACCCGATGATGCAGCGTTAGCAGGCCTCCTACTAGGTGGATCGACGATATCTCGAGACCGGTGGATGTGGGTGGTATGTTCTCATTCATTGTCCTGTTCTAAGGTGAAGACTATTTATAACAGTGGACGTCTTCCACCTTATGTTGTTAATGATGAATAACCTTAACGACCTTCTACATAGGACAAAAATTTTTGTGACGTGTCGACATCACATACTCGTTCTTATTACTCATGCCTTTAAATCTAGAGTTTGGGTTGAGTGCAGTCAGACAAGTTGCGTACACTATAAATGTAATACTGGGAATTTGACCCGGGATAACTTGGATATTGTTTCCTAATAAACAGACTACACAGTTGGTTCATTACTTCACCTGGAGGGTATCCTG
This sequence comes from Archips xylosteana, assembly GCA_947563465.1. Classification (NCBI taxonomy): domain Eukaryota; kingdom Metazoa; phylum Arthropoda; class Insecta; order Lepidoptera; family Tortricidae; genus Archips; species Archips xylosteana. The sequence goes on along the minus strand of OX387356.1, from coordinate 312,502 downwards.
CCCGTGGTGAAGATGTACTCTCCGGAAGCGAAGGCAGAGAACATAATGGGCAGGGCAGCTAGCAGCAGCGTGACGATCTGGTAGCGGCCGAACTGCCCCAGCTCCTCCGTGAGGATGGTGTCCAGGTCCACGGGTTTATTGGGCGGTGGTCCCTTTGGCCCGTCCTCCAGTTTGCCCTCACTCGCCATTTTGTCTAACTACACGCACGTGCCGCACGGAAACTCGCTGTCCATAAAGTAATCGATTATGGTTATTTCTTCAACAATGTGTTAAGACGGATAAAGATAATAAAGTTTATGACGGATTTTTGCACTGCCGCCAACCGAATAAATTTAAATAATCTAGGATTATTAAGATAGTTGTGATAATTGTATAAATGATAAGGTTAATTAGGTACTCATGTGTACCTATCTTATCTTCGTAATTGCGATTCTAACCTACCAGGCTATCAGTGACCTTCACCAGAGATAGTGTCTCAAATATTTATGATTTAAAACTCATTACGTATTAGAGATAATGACCAATTAACATATTATAGCCATATGCATATTATTAAGCCTTTTTAAGATTTCTATACAAAAAAATGTACGGATACTACCCGTTTCTTTATCCAACGAAGTTTCTCCTTGGGACCTTAGCCTACAATTCGTTGGAAGTGAGACGTAACTTTAGTTTATTGACGTTTGTGTGTCGAGCTCTGCGTGGTGAATCGGATTGTCCGGAACTGGTGAGTCGACTTGTGCGATTCCGTGTACCGGATGTCCCTAGGATTGCCCTCAGACCGCGGCGACGTGATCTGTTGGCATTGCCCGCGAGCCGCACCGTGTCACGCCTGAACTCTCCGCTGGTTCGTGCTCTTGCGCAGTTGAATGCGCTCTTGGCATCAGCACCAGAGTGCGACCTGTTTGCGTGGCGATGGACTGCTGTGAGAAGTGAGTGCCTGAGATTCTGTGAGATGATGGATGCCAGGCCTACATCTGTGAGGGTTTAATTTTATTTTATTTATAATCTTAATTGCACTTTATTTTAATTATTTCATGATTCATTGTTATTTTTTATTTTGTTTATTTTTTTTCTTTATGTAAGTAATAATTTCATTGTTTTATTAAGCTCATTGTTTTCTTTAAGTTTAGGTTTCATGGCGCATTGGATGTTCTGTAAGGTCATGTAACCATAATATTTTCAAATAAATAAATAAATTATAACAATACTTACCTTACCTACTTAATACGTGAGATAGGACTCGGAACTACCTTTGTTTAACGCATTCACTGCCGGGAACCGGGAACCAAGGCAAAAAGTTTTCTCGAAAAAAAACAAAAATATAATTTGGGCAACATCACTTTATTATCAATCAAGCAGGTCACAAAAATCGCTACCGGTTCGTTACAACCAAGTGTCATAATACCCTATTACATATTTCACCAAATCTCAAATTGTCTTAGTTCCAAAATGCCTACCTTTATTCCCAAAATGACTTATACAGGGTTATTTGTAATTCATTAGCATCATTTTAACCCTAAACTCCTACCACTTAAACAAATGTTTTTTGTTTTACGGCGTTTGTCATAACTTAATATTTTTGGTGTAATAACGTTTTGAAAATTTGAGATTTCCTCTTATTTTTACGATACTCTGTGTATTTGTATGGGAAAAAAAGTGCTTCATTTTAAAAAGTCGTAAAACAAAAAACATTTGTTTGAGTGATAGGAATTCAGGGTTAAGAGGATGTCAGTGAATTAAAAATAACCCTGTATAGTTTCAATACAATAAAATGTCACAACAATATTTACACATTACATCCGATATCCAAAATGTGAATGTAATGAAAATGTGATATGTATACAATGTATAGTTTGTAAAATGAACAATAACTTCAAATACCTACCGAATTATTATTAAGGTGAAAATGCATTAGTTTCATAATTAGCAAAATTCAAAAATACCTTTCGTTGACAGGCCCAAAGATCAAAATGACACTATCTCATAATACCTAAAATTTTAACCACGCAGTTTTTTTTTACTGGTCGTATTTATAAATGTAAATACTTCACTTTATAATTACTCAAAGTGGGGTAAAAACTATAAACTTCAATATAATTTTAAATAAGTACTTTCCATAGATACTGAGTTTTAGGTGTTTTGACAATGTGACATTTATGTCAAGTTAATTTGAGTTTTAGACATTTTGGGAAATAATATAATTGAAATATCGCCAAAACACGATCAAGTAAAGTTTTAGACATTTAGGGAAATGGTAGAATTCAAAATTTATCAAAACGCAATAGAGTCTAAATGAATTGTAGTCATTTCACGAGTACGGTATTTTGAGCAATAAGCACAAAATACAGACACAAGCACGTGCATTTTATAGGCTTTATCGTCTAACTAAACCACCGGGAATCACAATTGTTACAATACGTTTGCTTTTAGTTTACCACTGACAGATGTCTTGCCTTCATTTCATTTCCAACTTTAATACCATACAAATAAAGTAGCTATTACAAAATCTGCAAACGTGGGTCACAGTATTCTAAAATTGGCTTTATTTGTAGGTCGTTAAAGTTGAATATGAAATGAAGGCAAACCATCTGTCAGTGGTAAACTTTATGTAATTTTCCTGTATCAACACTTCTTTCTATCACACGGTATAAGACGCGAGGGCTCGCACGTTAAACAATAAGCCTAGTCTTACAAGTTGTATATTCGAACTTCGTATCGTGTCAATCCGCTCACACTTAATAGTAATAAAAATAGTGCGTGCAGCTCCTCCGCGCGGAAGAAGTGAAACTTCGTAATGTGGAAATGAAAAAGGCACTTATACGTCAATATGAACCTTATTGCAATAACTTAAAGAACTAAATTTACTTATGCATCTATGTGTTTAAATTACTCACTAGATAGCGCTTTTATCAAGTCTCATACAAATTTGCATAGACAGTATGAGTTCTGCATCGCACTGTCGAAGTTTTTAACATCCGTTAGTATATATACAATGCGAGATTACTTGCTTCGGCAGTACATATACTAATGCTTTCATACCCCCTCCATGGTAGCGTTAAACGTTTAACGCGACCTTGTTGGAAGTCGCATTAGAAGTTTCACTTCAATAAAATTAATACAAGAGTGACCAGCAAGGTCAATAGTCGTCCTCATCCTCATCTCTGGCCTTGATGATGCCGAGGCGGGTGGCGAGCGCGGCCACGTTGGCCCGCACCTCCTCCTGCACCAGGTTGAAAGACATGGCCAAGAGCGCGATCCCAAACAACAGGTACAAAGAGCACAGCGCTATTGAGTGCACTGCCTCCGCTGGTGAGCCGCCCGTGCCCTGCACAAACAACAAGGCAGGTTTATACAGGGTCAGCAACTGACTTCGAATTCGAGACAAGTCAGCGCTGACCCGAGAAATACCCAATGTAAATTGATTTGAAGTCAGTACAGCGGTGGGGGTCAGCGCTGACTTTCAATTTACATTGGGTATTTCTCGGGTCAGCGCTGACTTGTCTCGAATTCGAAGTCAGTTACAGACCCTGTATAAACCTGAATGAAGGTAAATATGTAAATAGTGAGCGACACTTTAATTCCAATAATCGACACATTAACATTGAAAGTGTCGGCTATTGGGGCAGCGTCGGACACTGGGGTATTTACCTTAGTAGGTACAGTCAGCATCAAAAGTAGCTGGTCACTTTTGTACCTTGTTATTACGACAAAGTACAAGAGTGACCAGCTACTTTTGATGCTGACCGTACACATTTTTATTCACTTTCACAAGAAGACACAAATACAAGAAAGAACTGAACTAAAAGACGCTGGTAGCTAGGTAGCTGCGATACGTGTCTTTTTACTCTCTCTCAAGTTTCTTTACCAAATTGTCTCTATTAAAGTATCAAAGGGTCATTTTATTTTTGCGCCTCTCCTGTGGAAATGGCAAACGTTAACGGTCCATAGTCAAATTTTTTTAGAAAAGTCTACATCATGCATCAGCGTGTGGGCCAACCTTCGGCCAATTTAAAAATTTTAGGTTTGCTGACTCGAAGTAGCTACTTTTATATCCACAGTAAAAACTACTTTCACTTGTCATGCTCTAAAAGTAGGTCAATATAGCCTTACGAGGCGGGAGTAAAGTGAGTGCTTTAGTCCCTAGGGAGTAAAAGTAATTAATTTTTTAATTCATTTCGAGTGACTTAGATAAACTCAAGCAGCCAGTACTTGCTTAGTGGCAAAACAAAATATATATCTATATATATAAATAAGATTGTGTAGACCATTTCCATGACGAAAATGTTACGCTCTTAGTCTACGTGGTCTTAGTTCTATACTTTTTTAAGGTGGCGCCATTCTATTTCTTCCAGTTAGTGTATGGACCATTTCGCCGATGCGATTTTGTTAAATCTGTGTCTGGTTGGAAAAAATACTTACCGCGAAAACTTTGAAATTGTTGTAGAGCGTAAATCGTAAACGATTAAAATTTAAATTGATTATTCTCAGAATGTCGTCAAGTGATAGTGAAAATTATTATGTCTAGCAAAGAGCAAAAGGCATAATTGATAATCTATTTTTTTTTTCGCATTCGAAGTGAAAAATAGAGTTTTCACCTGGAGACTAAAAGTCAAATATAAACTCGGGTGGCTAACCACCTCGGGTATATATTGGCTTCTTTTAGTCCCTCGATAAAAAATATACTATTTTGTCTCTTAGTGTATGACCCCAAACCCACCTGATAATCCTACTTGTTGGTCATACCTGAGCCGGCACGAAGTCCCCGAAGCCGATGGTGGTGAGCGTGATGAAGCAGAAGTAGGCGGCGTCCAGGTACGCCCAGCCCTCCCAGCGCTTGAACAGGAACGTGCCGGCCACGATGTATGATGCCACCAGGCACACGCATAGCCAGATAGGCACCGGCTTGATCTGTTACAGCCATGCATTAATCTACTATATAAAAATAAGTCGGGTTTTCCTTCCTGACGCTATAACTCCAGAACGCACGAACCGATTTCCACGGTTTTGCATTCGTTGGAAAGGTCTCGGGCTCCGTGAGGTTTATAGCAAAAAAAATTCAGGAAAAATTTCAACAGAAAAGCGGGAAAATCTTTTTTCACATACATCTCTGATACATAGCATGTACTACAAACCAATATATAGCGCCATCTCTGATACATAGCACGTACTACAAACCAATACTATTCTCAGCGGACGGAGTCGCGGGCAATAGCTAGTAATTTATATAACAGGGAGGCATGAAGCTTTCGTCTTCATGGAATCATGTTATAAACAAATGTCGGCGTCGGGATGAATGTTCGGAGAGATCGTCGGAACTTGTTAGTGTTGTGTGTCGGTGTGATGGGGTGCCGTTAAAAAAATCTTGATCTAGTGCGGGTAGTTCGAGAAATGGGTGCTGATTCTAATCGGAATCAAGTGTGGGTAGTTCGAAAGACTTGAGCGGCTAAACGAACATGACACCCTACACTTCATTCAACTCGTGACCACGGCGGCTGCAATGTTCCCGAAACGTCGAGGTAATTTACTTACTAAATTACTATTGCATAAATTATCTTATCTTATCTTTAAATATTGTTCGCGTGATACTCGTAAGTCCCGCTTAGCATAATAATTATATATCACTTAAGTACATTGATGTTTCTTCAGATCTCCGGCATGCTAGCCAAGTATTGCATACGAAGTAGACTTGAACTGTTATTCTTATTGGTACTGTTAAATAATACATCATTGCACCTCTGTTTTGATGGGCTCCGGATCTACTGCATAAATTTCGGAATGTCGAGATCCCCATGCTGCTGAAAGTAAAAAGAACAAAATTTACTCGTAGCAGCACTCGAGAAGTAACAAATTACTTGACATAATAATTTTTTTTGTGTGAATTACCCGCGGGTCGACCTCGCCGGGGCACCACGCCATCATCGCTCCAGTAGTCACGCTCAGGCGAAGGAGTCTGCAGAAAGAACAAGCTTGTTAAGCACCATCGAAGCTATCAGGCTGTTGAAGTACCCTATTCATGCGTCAACTAACTTTTACCCGCGGCATCTCTCGCGTTAACCATTAGGTCTAGCCTTGGTCTTAAGTAACATCATGCTCTTCATTTACTTTACAATAGCTCTTCATTTATTTAATTAAGACATGCACCCGCAGGCCACGCGCCCGTGGGCTTTGTGATACTGAAACAAGTTTACCTAGTGGCCAAAGAGCCAGGAATTCATAGGAGGACAAAATTAAATCTCCCACGACGAGTGTCGTCATCCGTCGACAACTTTGCTCGACGTGTTTGGCGACATGGGTACATTATGTGGAGCGAAGACCGCAACGTTGCACCACTTCAACCTGTGTCGCTAGCTACACGTGTCGCAGGACATTTTCCCGTATTGCATGCCTCTAGACAGAATTTGCGTACTACCAGCTCACCAAAGCATGCGGCGGCAGCGGCCTGACGGTATCGTCGGTGGTGTTGAGCCGGCGCAGGCGCCGCGCGCGCCCCCCCGCCTCCACGTCCCGCCCCTCGTCCTCCCAACGCCATTCGCGCCCCCGCTCGTAGTCGCACACGGCGCTGCGCGCGCGCCGGTTCGCGCGGCGCTCTTGTCCGTAGTCGTCGCGGTCGCGCTCGTAGTAGTCAGAGCGGCAGCGCTCAGCCCTGTGACATTCATCATCATTATCATTGTCACCAACATCCTTATCATCATCGCCTTCCTACTCTTCATCATCAACATCATATTTGAATTATAACACGTCACACTGATAAGCACAGGCCGCTTCTCTGGGTGAGAAAGCTTTCGGTTTAGATTCTATGTGAGCCTAATGCGATGAGACCACACCACACCTACACATACACCATTGAGTTATTCAAATTTACATGGTTCCATCACGACATTTTCTTTCACTGAAACTCATGGTCAGTAAATAAATTGCACAATGTCAGAGGTGCAAGTCCGGGCTAGAATCCAAAACCCTCTGCTTGAGAGGGAACCACTAGGCTATCATAGCTTAGATAGTTTTATTTTTGGGAAATAAATGCTAATGGTTACCTATTAAAAACTTAATTGATTCAAGCATTATTTTTACCTATCAATGAACCCCTTCCTTCCATCCAACTCTTCAACCCTTCATTTGGCTCCTTCGCCACCTCATATACTTATAAGATAACTAGTCTGTACATACGTCATTCTTTTTGTTAGTAAACGGTTGTGTGCTCGTTGTAGTTTTGAGATAGAATTCTTTGAACCGGGTTAGCATTTTATGTAGTGTTTGTGATAGTTGGGTTTGTGTGACATAACATGAGCTGATTTATGTGGAACGATGGCAGGTTATCTGAAAAAGAACACATTGTGTTGTTGAGACGTCGCTTTCTTTCACGTTTGGCTGGAGAAAACAAAGTACCTAAAGACACCTCAAGCACTAGACGGCCACCACCACGACCAGTGCCCGCAAAGACCAGATTAACTAAGGAAACCATATGAACGTCGCGCATTTGGTCGTTCTTTGTTTTTGGTCGTAGCGGCCACTAGTCGGGGTCGTCGCCGTCTAGTGCGCGAAACACCAAAGGGCATTTCGCTACATAATCAATCGCATAGTTACCTTCGGTCCCACGTTTTGTATCTTGGGCTGTCAAATTCGTAGTCATCATCCTCAGGATCATAGTCTCTATCCCTGTAGCCAGCGTAATCGTCTATTCGATCTCTTCTCATTTCCCGTTCTTCTAGAGCCTTCCTTTCTTTGTAGTTTTCGTAGTCGACGTCATAAAGGTCGTGCATCTCGAAGCGTTCTTTGGCGCCGCCGACGGCTTCGTCTTCGTAGCCGCGCGACTCGCCGTAATCGCGCCGCGGGCCGTAGTCGGACCGAGGACGCGCTTGACGAGGCAGCGATTTGCTCCGTAACTCCGTTTTGGACGCTTTTATGTGGTGCTCATTCAAATCCTTCAAGGCAGCTTCTAAGTCTTTCAATGGCAGTGATATTTTTGGGAACTCTTCTGTAAATAATGAGCAATATCTTATCAGGTACAAGGATATACTAAGCTGTTGAGAACCGGCTCAACACCGAGATGAGGACGACACGGCTACGTCACTAGAGTTGTGCGTTCTTGTTCAATAAATAGATCGCTTCCAACTAGTACAATGGGCAAACATACTAGCACGGTCTTTTACTTGGTTCTTTTAGCACACTAGTAATAGAGCCTATGCATATTTAGTTAGCTCCCGTTCCAATATCCTATCCATTTGTTTTTGTTTTCTCACGGTCACTTAAACGAGTGCATTCAAGGAATCGTTCAGTAAGTACACATCGTTCAATTCGATTGCTCATTATCGAGATATTGTACACATGTAATAAGAACAGAAAGGAATAGTTGATTCTAGTACAATGTCAGGAACTAGTTCGTTTTAATACTTAAGTACCAGATCAATTTTTATCACAGATAACGCGGCTTAGCTCTTCATTATGGCTTTTTTGCTGTCATTAATACCTACAGTAACTCACCATCGTCTTCATAGTGATCTCGGCCGTATCCGCCGTATCTATCATACCGGACCGGCGACTCCTCTCTTTCGTAACCACGTGGATCTGAAATTCGAAGTACCTTCAACCTAAGAGGTGAAATTTTTAACGTAATAAGTTAGTGTAGTAGATATAGTAGTATAAAATTAGTGTTTCTAATTCAGTTAATGCTGAACTGTACGTCACTTTTCGACTCTATGTCAACGAGTTAAGGTCGAAAAGTGTCGAACCTTTTCATTCAATCCTTTTCATTCCGCTACTATACAAAAAAAACTGTTAAAATGCCTGCCTACCGTAGGTGCGCGTGAGTGGCGGTTGCGAGGTGGTGCGCAGCCCGGCCGCGCCCGCGCCGCGCCCTCGCCGCCCGCGCCCGCTGCTGTACCCGCTGTCACGGTACCTGCCGAGTGCCAACAGTTTTTAACACAACTAATCTCCACTCTAAAGCTCTAAACGCACAAACAGTGGAGGCTTGGCGGTGCGGTGGAGGTGACGGTTCCTTGTAATATTCTAACTTGTATGAACCGTTATGCGGTACCATACCGCGAGTCGTACATACATACAAGATAGAATATTACAACCTTCACCGACACCGCACAGCCGCGCCTCCGCTGTCTGTGCGTTTGGAGCTAAAAGGCCAACACAAACCGGGAGCGAAGGCCGTCGACGTAGCGTGCCCAGTGCGCTCTATAATACTGAATCAAGTATACGGTGACACACACCGGGAGCTCGGCACACCGTATTTGATTCAGTGTTATTGACCGCGCTTGGCACGCTCCGTCATAGCGCCCCGCGCTCCCGGTTTGTTGTAGCCTCTAACGAACCTCGTCTCTCCTCTTACAATAAAGGTTCGGCCATACCGCTACTTAAAATACGGAAACGTTACGGAATTGCAGTGACGTGCCGTAAACGTCAGAATTTACCGCATGCTCTCCATAGTAAAGTTGTGACGTTTACGGTGCGTCACTGCGATTCCGTAACGTCCCCGTTTTTTAAGCGGCGGTTTGGTCGCACCTTAAGACTGCAGTTCCCACGTGAGCCCAGTGCAGATAACTATGAACTCACATGTTCTATTGAATGAATCTATCGACTTCGTGCGGCCGCCGCAAGAGCATTGTCCGACCGCGGCAAATCCTGTGTTTTGGCACGTTCCATCACGTAAAAATTCGTATTGACAATGTTCGATGATTTGCCACGCGAAGTCGATACGCAGCTTTTTACTTAAAAGATTGGCTTTCAAGATTTTTCCAGTGATAATAGTTTCTTTATCGTCTAATAAAGTATTGGATCTAATACCAATATTTGTCCGTGGCTCCGTTTACAGAGAATTCGTTTATTTGCTATCCCATGGCTACTATGTAATTTTTCAAGATTAAAAATGTTATTTTCTTCCCATGGCAGGTGCTCAAACAATCTCCAAACCAAATTATCTAAATTAGTTCAATAATTAAAGCGTGAAAAGATAACAAACAGACAAATTTTGACGAAGTGTGCACTCATGATCCCAGATTCCCATATTCCATTTCTGTGCATATTCCATTCCGCAACCTCTGTCACTTTTGTCTCGCTGAAACCTGACGGCAATGCCTAAGAGCGACGATCGGTTTCTCTCTTCATTGCGCGGTCAAGACGCTGGCCGCTCATTGGTAAACCGTTAGCGTACGCAATGAACAGAAAAAACGCTGTTGAGTCGTCAAGGATGTCCCAATTACCTGCATTCAGTGTCGGAGTGCGCGCGCTCAGGCCGCTTGCGCCGCGTCGAGCCGTGCCGCATGCTCCCGCGCACAGAGCGCCTGCAATAACAATAAACTTTTGCAAAAAAAAAAAATCTTTTTTGCTGCCTCTATAATGTCGAAGTGTTTTATTTTATTTTATTTTATTTGGAAAACCAACAGCTTAATATTACTATTACATATTAATACGAAATAAATAACAATAGAGCCAATTAAAGGTTTCCACAGATATGCACAGATAAGCACAAAGACTGGATACAGTAAAATTTTAAATAAAAAATAGAACCGCCTTCAAAAACACCCAAAAAATATTATTTAAAAATTTAACCGACTATAATTAGCATTATAATATCTTTCTACTAATCTGTTTGAAGTCGGGCCTCAGCACGAGCTAGCAGGAGTAGTAGACGCCCAATAGATAGTAGGTATCTATCTATGTAGGTTAGTTAAATTACTACTATAAAGCTTGAGGTCCCAGGTTCGGTCCCCGCGTTGGGGCAGATATTTGTATGAAAAACACGAATGTTTGTCTTGGGTGTTTAATATGTATTTAAGTATGTATCTATCTATATAAGTATGTTTATCTGTTGCCTAGTACCCATAACACAAGCTTTGCTTACTTTGAGACTAAGTCGATTGGTATGAATTGTCCCGGGATCTTTATTTATTAATTTAATTACTAGGTCCACTCTTGCTGTCTCGAGCTGAGGCCCGACTTCAAACAGATTAGTAGAAAGATATTATAATGCTAATTATAGTCGGTTAAATTTTTAAATAATATTTTTTGGGTGTTTTTGAAGGCGGTTCTATTTTTTATTTAAAATTTTTTATTTTTGGCTTTTTAGTTGCTTTGGTATAAAAAAGATGCGTAGGCGTAGCCAGTAGACAAAGCCCGGCTTCTGTTTCCGATCTGAGGTTCGCAAGGTAACTAACGAACCTAAGCAGGTTAAACGTGGGATGGTTTGAAGGTATTTTTTTTATTGCAGGGGGGCTCCGCTCCCCGAGCCAACTCTCTGGTAGCAAGCCTACCACTTCCAATCTGAGGGATACGAGATACTAACGAACCTAAGCAGGTTAAGCAAGGAATGGTTTGAAGGTTTTTTTTTGCGGGGGGCTCTGCCCCCCGAGCCCCCCGTTCCGGTATCAAAGCTTCTATTACCACTCTGAGGGACGCAAGATAACTGACGAATCTAACCAAATGAAACGGTAGATGGTTTAACAAATTTTTTACTGCGGGTTGTCTCTGCCCCCCGAGCTCCCCTCCCCCCCCCCCCCCCTCCAAGAGCGGGGCTTTTATTTTCACCCTGAGGGACGCAAGGCAGCTAACTAACCTAACCAGGTTAAACGGGAAGTGGTTTAAAGGTTTTTTTTATTACGGGAGCTCCGCCCCCAAGCCCCTCTACCGGGACCGAGGTTTCTATTTCCACTTTGAGGGATACGAGATAACTAACAAACCTAACCAGGTTAAACGGGAGGTAGTTTGAGGGTATTTCTTATTGCGGGGGGCTCCGCCCCCCGAGCCCCCTTTCCTTTAGCGAGGCTTCTATTAACACTGAGGGACGCAAGATAACTGACGAATCTAACCACGATAAACGGGAGGTAGTTTGTCTGTATTTTTATTGCGGGGGGCTCCGCCCCCCGAGCCCCCCTCCAAGAACGCGGCTGCTAATTCCACTTTGAGGGACGCAATGTAGCTAACTAACCTTAACCAGGTTAAACGGGGGGTGGTTTCAAAGGATTTTTTTATTACGAGGGGCTCCGCCCCCTAAGCTCCTCTACCGGTACCGAGGCTTCTATTTCCACTCTGAGGAATGCAAGATAACTGACGAATATAACCAGGTTACCAGCCCCAGGGCAGGGTACCAGGCCTCCAACAAGATGGAGCGACGACCTGGTGACGGTAGCGGGAACGCATTGGATGCGGATGGCGCAGGGCCGATCTGTTTGGCGAGCCTTGGGGGAGGCCTATGTTCAGCAGTGGACGTCTTTCGGCTGAAATGATGATGATGATGATAACCAGGTTAAATCGGAGGTGGTTTATCAGAAAGAAAGAAAGGAAAAATATTTATTCGTGACATAATCTTAAATAAACAGGTGAATGAACGGTAACAGATACAACATTATCACGAAATGGTCCCAACTCAGCTGTCGGCTATGCAGCTGACGCTGGTCTTCCGTTGGAACCATATCATCAGTATACCCTCGAAGAGCGGGGCTTCAATTTCCACTCTGAGTGACGTAAAATACTAGAGAACTAATGAACCTAACCAGGTTAAACAGGGGGTGGATTGAAGGTGTTTTATATTACGGGGGGCTCCGTACCTTCCAGTACCAAGGCTTCAATTTTAACTCTGAGAGACGCAAGATAACTAACGAATCTGGTAAGGTTAAACGGGAGGCGGTTTGACAGTATTTTTTTTAGCGGGGGGCTCCGCCCCCCGTGCCCCCCCTCTATTCCGCTTTAAAGAGCGCAAGGTAACTAACGAACCTAACCAGGTTAAACGGGAGGTGGTTTGTAGGTATTTTTTATTGCCCCCTTTTCTTTGTAGGTGCCATACCTACTTATAGTTTAGGTGAATGACTTACACAACTCTTAGGACTGCTTTGCCCAATTAATATTGTAGGTAATCCGATGTTCTTGTTATCAATAAAGAACGAACAAATATGCTTTAGGACTTTCAACAGTATGCCAAACATTCTTGGCCAGAAATTTTTAGAACAATCAACATTATGCGATACAACAGGCACTCTTTGCTGACTGTACTTTTTGACCCTGGTTACCAAAGTACTCTTCAAGACGAATCAAATGAGCTCAAACTCGATGGGGTTATGTCGTTTTATTACGGAGTTCTTATGGTCACCTTCTAACTCCATCTTCAGATCCTAGTTACCATCTAGGATCAAAGTACTCGTCAAGACAAATCAAATGAGCCCAAACTCAATGCGGTCGTATAGCTTTATTACAGAGTTTCTATGGCCATCTTTCAGCTCCATCATCAGATCAGCTCCATGTCATAATAATATTGCATCGTCATCCAATTTACATATGCCTGCAAAATTTCAGCTCAATTGGAAACCGGTTCAAATTTAACTTGCAAGATTTGACCCGTTGAGGAGTTCCGTTGGCCATCTACAGTCTTCTTCAGCAGGTCCAGTTTACCAAATGATACTTTCTGAATGCAAATACTTCACTTGATACTAAAAATGCTAAAATCACCATAGGTTTGCCTGTAAAATTTGAAGGTTGCCCTCGATTTCTCTAGGATCCCATGATCAGATCTTGACTTGGTGCCAATGGGACCACCTCAGGAGTATACTCTTTCAAACAAAAAAAGAATTTTGAAAATCGGTTCACGATTGAGGGAGTAATCGCGTAACAAACATACAAAAAAAAAAAAAAAAAAAAAAAACATACAGACGAATTGAGAACCTCCTTTTTTTTTTGAAGTCGGTTAAAAAGAAAGAAAAATTCAGACCAAATAATAAAAAAAAAAACATGAAACTAAAGAAGACTAAAAGTGTTGTCGTGGTACATTGATTCCCAAAGTGATCCAGGTGGACCCCCAGGGGTCCACGGGAGACTCGACGGGATTTAGATTTAGATCCAAACTGCACGTTTTTGTCGAGTTTCGGGAATATGGTACAAATGTAGCTGCAAGGGGTCCACCGGAACCAGCTAAATTTTGAAAGTGGTCTATGAGATAAAAAAGTTTGGGATCTAATATGGTACCCTTTCGGTTTGCTCTCTGGTCTCTCAAACAGAGGTCATCTGAAAATCTCAACCGCCCTTTACCGCTGACCATGGCGGTAGCAGATGACCACTAACACCACGAACTAGGGGCTACTACGAAATTTCAAATTCGAAATTTGTATCTTGTCGTCCCTTTCTCTCTTCAGTTTAAGGTTGCGTAAACGGAACGGTTCAGTACGAAGTTTGAAAATGTAGTGGCAGCGGGGCGGTCAGCAGCAGAGAGGTGAGTGTGTTCTATGTTCATTGCGCAGCCAAGACGCTCACCGCACAGTAGTTGCTTGGTAGTACACTCAATGAATAGAGAACACGCTCACCGGGTCGCAGCAGGACGTTCAGCTCGAGGCCTTGTATTGGAGTAGAACATGAGGAAGATACGTACCTTATGGAGGGATGGTGGCGGCGCCGGCGCTTCGGCGGCCGCGTGCACACATAGCAACACACGCGCCAGTACAGAAACCTGCAACAACAAACATTATATTCCATCAGGCGCTTCTTTAAGGAAGTCATTATCAATCAGCCGTCTCCGGTTCAGACAGGGTATTATTCAAATATTTTTGAATGCAGTTTAAAATGCTTTAAAAGACAAAATGAAGTGTTTTTGACGTGAAAACGTCTAATAAATCGATGAACGCCGGCTGCATACACGAAAAAGGGTGACGCAATGTAACGCACATGTAACGTTACGTAACGTTACATGTAACTACAGAGCAGTGAAGGCCAGTTGCAATATTACCTACACAATACAATCTTAGTACTAGCGCTCGGGTTATTTTCAATGCGAGGGGTGCGAGGTGCGGGTGGGGGGTGTTTGCGGGGGGGGGGGGGGGAGTTGAATGTTATGACCGACCATTACCGACTTTACAGACAATCGGTTTTTTCAGTAAAATTCTGTATCTACAATCTGTGAGATACTGTCCCTCCACGTAGCGTAGCCGCAGAGTACTCTGTATAGTAAAATCATCATCATCATCCCAGCCTATATACCACTGCAGGACACAGGCCTCCTCTCTGAATGAGAGGGCTTGGGCCGTAGTTCCCACGCGGGCCCAGTGCGGATTGGAAACTTCACACACACACCATTGAATTTCTTCGCAGTTGTATGCAGGTTTCCTCACGTTGTTTTCTTTCACCGTAAAAGTCATGGTAATTTCGCACATAAATTCCGAAAAACTCAGAGGTGCGAGCCGGGATTTGAGCCCGCGATCAAGCAGAGGCTTGAGAGGCTATAGCCGCTAAGCCAACACGGCTTAGTAAAATGAAGGTAGTAATATAAATAATAGCAAGGAAGTAAGTATAAAGAACTTTTTCACCTCACTAGCTCGGAAAGCCCTTTTTGTTTGTTTGACATCTATTGAGAAAATCGCTTTTTATCCACATGTGAAGAAAGAGTTTTGACATTTGAAGGCAGCTTACGTGATATTTGACAGCTAACAAAACGTAAAACGTTAAAAGTGCTGAATTTTGAAAATCACAATTAATGAATTGCATCGAGTAAAAAACACTAAATACAGTCTTACAACTTTATTTTAATTCATAAATATCAGCATTCAACATTAACCTTCATTCTTGTTGCAAAAACGGATAAAATGTCCTGACAGTCCAAGTAAGTCGATGTGCGAACAAAACGCATCCGAAATAATAAAAAAAAAACTTAAGTCAAAACTTTTCAATTAATTATTTTGAGTAAATAAATAAATAATAATTGATAGTACAAACCCTTTTTCTTATTTTCCTCGCTGTAGTGAGGTGAAAAGTTTTGTGTTATACACGGGTGAAAAGTTATTTTACGTCTCGTGTGTTGAAACACTCGCTATCGAAAGGATTCTATTTTTGAACCACTCGCTTCGCTCGTGGTCAATCATAAAATCCTTTCCATAGCTTGTGTTTCAAATGGACACTCGCAGGTAAAATACAACTTTCCCCCCTTGTATAACAAATAACTATTACTTGAGCATTAGGATTTAGGGTTACCTGAAGGAGGACGCCATGACGTCTCCGATGTTAGAGAGGCAGAGCAGCATGAGCGGGATGCCGAGGATGGCGTAGAAGATGGTCACCACTTTGCCTGTCTGCGTCTTCGGCGCAATGTGCCCGTACCCTGCCAAAAATCAGGGCCTAATTAAAGGATCCTACATGCAGGGCTACTGCCATCATATTGTGGTGGGAGAATATTCGAGTGTTACAACTGTCTGATACTTACTTATTTTCTAGAAATTGGCATTGGCTTCATTTATTCGAAGACTTGTAATTCTACAGGGTTATTTTTAATTCACTGACATCCTCTTAACCCTGAATACCTATCACTCAAACAAATGTTTTTTGTTTTACGACTTTTTAAAATGAAGCACTTTTTTTCTCATACTAATACACAGAGTATCGTAAAAATAAGAGGAAATCTCAAATTTTCAAAACGTTAATACACCAAAAATATTAAGTTATGACAAAAGCCGTAAAACAAAAAACATTTGTTTAAGTGGTAGGAGTTAAGGGTTAAAAGGATGCTAGTGAATTACAAATAACCCTGTATAAAATATTTGGAAATTGTGTCAGAATCTTCTGCCATTTCTACAAAAATGTGTCCACGAAAATGATCCCGACCGTACGCTGAAATATTGACCCAGGTAGTGAATATTAAGCGTTTTTTGGCGTTTTAATTTGGTCATTTACCGTTTCAGTAAATATTATCAAAATAAATGATACTCAGGATTAACTAGACGGCCGGAAAGCCTAGTTGTTAGAGAACCTGACTACGAAGCTTGCGGTCTCGGGTTCGATTTCCGGTCGGGGCAGATATTTGTGTGAAAAATACGAATGTTTGTGCACGAGTCTTGGATGTTTAATATGTATTTAAGTATGTATTTGTCTATATAAGTATGTTTATCCGTTGTCTAGTATCCATAGTACAAGCTTTGCATAGTTTGGGACTAGGTCAATTGGTGTGAATTGTCCCGTGATATTTATTTATTTATGCTACTTAAATAACTCTAGTATGAGCAAAAATCTTGTGATTTGAGTTTCCATTGTGATAAATCGTGGGATGACGTAATGATGAATAACCGAGCGGTCAATACACTTGAATATCCACCCTCAAAAGTCTGGTAGCGTAGTGCCGTAACAACTCGATATCCGAAGGGTGACAAACGCAGCCCTTGTAATGTCACTAAACTGTCCGTCCGTCCTTTTGTCCGTCTGACAAAATGTATACGTATGACAGCTGTAATTTATACATAACGAATATTCTATTGCCGTTACAACAATAAGTAGTAAAATTAAAAAACCGGCCAAGTGCGTGTCGGACTCGCGCACGAAGGGTTCCGTACAATTATCTTTAAAAATCACGTTTGTTGTATGGGAGCCCCCTTAAATATTTTTTTTATTTTAAATTTAATGATTTATATTTAAGTTAATATATAATTAAATATTCTGTGAATATTTCAAGTGTCTACCTATTGCTGTTATCAATATCGAGCAAAAACGAGCAAAAAAATCATGTTTGATGTATAGGAGCCCCCTTAAATATTTATTTTATTCCATTTATTAGTATTTTTGTTATAGCGGCAACCGAAATACATCATCTGTGAAAATTTCAACTCTCTAGCTATCACGGATCCCGAGATACAGCTTGGTGACAGACGGACAGACGGACAGACGGACAGACGGACAGACGGACGGACAGCGGAGCCTCAGTAATAGGGTTTCCTATTTTACCCTTTGGGTACGGAACCCTAAAAATGAAAGAAAAATGTAGGAAAAAGACTGCTACGGTAAAGGACCCAACTGGATACACCAGTCGTAGGTATATCCATATCGTTTTTATACTACGTAAATATTTATTTGATTGTAAATTTAATTTAAGTCAGAAAGATTTCATAAAGTGCTAATTGTACCTATTTTTGCCGTTGACTGTACAATCATGTTTTGATGTAGAAATTGATGTTTACTGAAGTGTTTGATAGAGATATGTAGGTACATAATCAAAAAAAAAAAAAAAATAGGGAACAAATTCACAAATTGAGCTAGTCGCGAAATAATGAATACCTACCTACCTAATAACGGGTAGGTATAATGAAATCCTAAACAGCAAATTTGGCTAAGACAGGATACAAAACGAATACAAATTAAAAACTTTATCTCCCCATTGCATCGTGTTACAAAATTTCTATTACAACGAGTTCATTGAAATCCTTCCTTGTTCATTAGAAAACAGCCGCAGAGAAGAATAAATGTAGCCAACGTATAAAACATCTGCGTAAAAATACATTCCGTTTGTATGAAACTACTTAGCGTAATTCACAAAATTGTTGAACAGTGAACACAAAAGAATTATGAATGGAATGAGATCAAAAGTTGTTTACGAAGAGCGCGTGAAATGTGAACGCCACGCGCGGCGCGAGATAGGCGCCCGTGCTGGCTGTGACGTCATCTGATAGCGCCGCTCATATGTAGGAACCTAACAGTAATTTTGCTGTATTAGTCATAAGCATCGGTGGTTCAGTGGTAGAATGCTCGCCTGCCACGCGGGCGGCCCGGGTTCGATTCCCGGCCGATGCATTCCTTTTTGCTTTTTTTTAGAGGTTGTTCAAACCATCTTTTGGTTTTATAGCAATGTCTTTGTGTTTGTTAGGTCAAATCTTACAAGTCTAATTTTATCCACTTCCAGTGGGATTGTCTTGAAACGTAGAGGTAATTGTTAAGTATTTAGATGCCAATTCAAGTAGGTACAGTCAGCAAAAAAACTTGTTTTAAAAATATATTTTTACAAAACTTATTTTACTGTGTAGCCCTATTATACTATAGGCTGTTGCCAGCAACTTCATAATATTATAGGTACAAAAATTAACGATTATCACTTTCTGTGGGATCTATGTAATTTTCCACATTCTTTTCAACCAAATCTGTTAAACAAAATAATATCAAAGCATCTAAACTTTAAGCATTTACAATATTTGTATTATAAATGCTAAAGTTTAGATATATTAGTCCGATAGATTATTATTATAGATTATATTAGTCGGAAACACATGCGTTGTTGACGCCAGGAGGGAGGCAGCGCGCCGTGAAACAGATATAAATTTTGAGAATACCTACTCGCGTCGCGTATCGGCACTACACAATCCTCTAAAGAACAGCATACCGTTTGTCTCTAAATAAAAACGAAAACAATGCTCAATTTTCAATGTTTACCGCGTCATCGTTTTTAGGGTTCCGTAGACAAAGGATAAAAACGGGACCCTATTACTGAGACTTCGCTGTCCGTCCTTCTGTCACCAGGCTGTATCTCATTCTTTGTTGCTATAGCGGCAATAGTCCGACTCGCACTTGGCCGGTTTTATTGAGTACCTAACTATGTAATTATGCTCTGCCAAAGACTTGTTCGCAGATGCCCGTAATATTTTTCGCATGATAAAATTAACCCAGTAATTTGACATCATCATCCAACATCGGCTAGTAAACTTTGCCCAATCAAATATCAATTTGAATAAAAAACTTCAAATTAGTAAAAATTATGGCCATTCCGAGTGAGTCACTGCGTGTTACACAAGCTTTACCTTGAGACAATTATATCCTACTGATCAAGTTTTTGTGAACTGTCAATAAATAAGAACGTAGTTTAATACAGTAGACGGTTTGTTTTAATTACTCAATCTTAACATATTAGCTGCCGCTGCCTGGCTTTGTACGAGAACGCAAAAATAGAATGCAACTTCCAACACATAAGTTATTTTACAAGACATCATCATAATCATCATTTCAGCCGAAAGACGTCCACTGCTGAACATAGGCCTCCCACAAGGATCGCCAAACAGATCGGTCCCGTGCCATCGGCATCTAACGCGATCGCGCAACCTTAACCAGGTCGTCGCTCCATCTTGTTGGAGGCCTATCTACACTGCATCTTTCGGTTCGTGGACGCCACTCGAGAACCTTTTTGCCCCATCGGCCATCAGTTCTACAAGCGATGTGCCCTGTCCACTGCCTAGCACGAGTAAGAGCAGTAAACATAGATAATCTAGCTAGAGTCTTCTAGAAAACAATCATCAATCGTGTATGTAATACTGCTGATACCTTTGGAATGGTTCCTCCAACTACTAGTTTACCCTGTTGGATTCGGTGGAGCGTCGAGCCCGAAGACTCCTTAGTGATTAGCCGATCGGGAATAGGCTACAGAGAACCTCTAAGAAAGAACTCTATTATATGTAGACCTCTATAGACGGACTGCTTGGAGCAGTCGAGACCAACGGCGCAAGAGCACTCGAGTTAAGTTTGAAGTCGACTTCAACCCGAATGCTCTCAATTTTGTATTGAAACTGCAGATCACCCAACAGCTGGCTGGGGACCCTGAATGTGGATTTATAGCTAGTTTGTAGTTTCTTTCTTTAGTGTACCTAATTGTTTAATGTTTTACGCCATACGATTAAATAAATAACCCAACAGCGATCGCTTGAAGCTGTTGGCACTGACTGCTCTAAGCAGTCCGTCTATGGAGGCCCTTACTCCGTAAGTTTTTGTAATATTTGACAACGTTGGAGCTCCAAACGCATACACAGCAGAGGCGTGGTGGTACTGGTGGTGCGGTTGCGGTGACGGTTGTAATATTCCAATTTTATTTGTATGAACGAGTTCACGGTACGGTTTCGCACAACCGTTCATAAAACGGTGGCAATGTCAAAAATCATAAAATTACAATTGTCACCGCCAGCGCACCGGCACGCCTCCGCCGATGATTTCTCATACGTCAGCTGCCATTTACGAGTAGGTCAGATTTTTTTTTCATACATTAAAATTTAAGAAATTCCATATAGGTCAGAAAAGCAAAACGGCTGACGTAAGTAGAATGTTTTAATGCCAAATCGCGTT
Source organism: Archips xylosteana (assembly GCA_947563465.1). Lineage (NCBI taxonomy): Eukaryota > Metazoa > Arthropoda > Insecta > Lepidoptera > Tortricidae > Archips > Archips xylosteana. The sequence continues at coordinate 291,661 of OX387356.1, read as the reverse complement.
TTTTCCCAATTCTAATGGACGCAGAAACATAGGTAGGTTTAGGTTATGTTAAGTTTTCATTGGCCCGAAGGACCAAAAGCACAGAGAAGAACACACAGCTGACACGGAGCTCCGTCGACACTGTTTCTGAGTCAATTCAAATTGGGAAAAACGACATTAGAATCCAACTAGGTCATAGATGACCTAAATGGGAACAATTTTTTTTCTGACCTAAGTGGCAACTGACGTAATGGAATAGGTAAATCGCCTCCGCTATCTGTGCGTTTGGAGCTTAAAATATTAATGTTTCATCAATGTCATCCCTGTCAGTAACTAGGTCACGTCCCCGATAACCTCCAGCAACATCGAATTGACCAGCATTTACCATCATTATCTTCACATTTTCCACGGAAAATCCTGAATCAGTTTTTTATCAAAATACAAATATTATCTTTAATCTAATGATTAGCATATTAAATTGGGCCAGGAGTTTTTAGCTAATCGATGTGTAGTGACGCGGGCTTCCGGCGCGGCCGGATGCGGCGAGGCCGCCGTCTTCGCCCGGCAAACTGCCGCATAACTAGGGTTATAGAATAATACTTCAGGATTTGTCTGACGTGTCAGGATTTTCAATCATTTGAAGGAATTAAAAATAAAATAAAATAAACTTTATTTGCATTTAACAGAAGTTTTACATAAAAGGTTGAGGCCTCCCATTAAGTAGAACTTGAGTTAGGAGGCCTCGCTCTTCCAAGAAAAATTATTACTAAGACTATAACTAAACAAAACTTAACTTAAATAATGTGTGTGTGTGTGTGTTTGTGTATGAGTGTGTGTATGTGAGTGCGTGTGCGAGTGCATGAACGTGAGTGAATGAAAGAGGAATTGGGCCAATCAACTTTTATACCGACGCTAATCTGTCCGCGATTTTTTTCAAACAATTGCAGATTTTTGTAAGTAAACATGTTTTTTCTGCAATTTAATAGATGGTGTACATGAATACATGCCATCCTACGTAAGTTCAACCTATTAAACCGTGAAATATCTTGTTGGAAGTACGATTTTTTGGTAACGCCAGTGACAATTTTGGTAACGCAGGAGACGCCCAAAGTGTCGGTTTAAAAGTTGATTGGCCCAATTGCGACTGGAGTTTGTAAGTACCTATCAAGGTTTTTACAAATGACCTCATTAAATAAAAATTAAATAACGATCGGATGAAGCGGACAGCTATGAGGCTTGAGGTCCCGGGTTCGATTCCCGGTCACATTTTGTACAACGTTTACACACTTTGAAAAACGTATGTAATCATTAAAACCTTTTCAAAACAATTTAAACTAGGACAAATTACAGCTAAAGAGAACTCAAAATTTTTTTGCTTACAAATCTAGTTCATCATCCCAGCCTGTATACGTCCCACTGCAGGGCACAGGCCTCCTCTCACGCGGCCGCAATGCGGATTGGGAACTTCACACACACCATTGAATTTCTTCGCAGGTGTATACAGGTTTCCTCACGATTTTTTCCTTCACCGTAAAGCTCATTAGAAAGTTTCAAATGTAATTTCGCACATAAATTAGGAAAAACTCAGAGGTACGAGCCGGGATTTTAACCCACGACCCTCAGTTTGAGAGACCATAGGTCAAACCAACTACAACTCAGTCTACTTTTGTTATTTGATTTCAATTATTTATCAAATTGCACAAAATAACGCAATATATTTTTCACTTCTCATGCTCTTAAAATGTTACTTTAGTCTCTGCATATCGGGACTAAAGCTCGTTTTTGATCTCAAGGGATTAAAGTAAAATTTTTTTAATTGACTATGGAAACCCCTAAACTGCCAATCACGGTTTGTGTGAATGGAGGATTATCGCCATTTTCAGTGACAGGGTATAGACAATTTTAAAGCTTTCCACAGACTGAAGTGCGCTGCGGACGCTCCGTAGCGCCCTGCGTTTCGGTCTGTGGAAGCCTTTAGGGCGTGGAAATAACCTCAAAATGACAACTGTATAAAAAATATTTAAAAAATAATAATTTCGTGAAACACGATGAATAATTACGAATATTAATTTATTTAATTATAAAATATTAAAGATGAATTCATTTTAAACTGAATGTAAAGAAAGATTTCCTTTAGCTTAGGTGTTTTTTAATTTGTTTTTTTTTTTAAAGCGCTGTCGCAAAGCAGAGGGGCTACTACGAAATACGATTTTCGAAGTTCGTATCGTGCCATCCCTTACACTCTTATGTTTAGTACTATTAGCGTGAACGGAACGGCACGATACGAAGTTCGAAAAACGGATTTCGTAGTATAAGGCCAGTTCCCTGCTCTGTCGATAAAATAGCAATCCGCACTGTCGGCAAAGCAGTGTTGGAGTGTACGGTAGATAGAGCAGTTACGTTTGAAAGTTAATATGACGTGACTTCAAAATAATGCGATGTCAGTTGCATTTAAAAGTAAATAGAAAGTATAATTAGATATAATTTAACAAAGAATTGGCATATCGACGACAGAAAACAACAAGGGCGTAACCCTAAAAACCCAACTTTACACCAGAGCCAAAAAACCGAAAAAAAAACGGGAAAAAAATCATAACTTTGTAACGGCTTGTCGTATGAACGTAATTTTTGGACCATAACTATAAAATATAAATCTGCATTATATTGTTTACAAACTGTTACCTTAGTACAGCCAGGATCACGAGAAATCGAGTTACGCCCATCGTCTATAGAAAGTACAGACCTCAAAAATGGCGTAACTTGACATGTTGTTTGTACTGAATCTAAAAATGATAACAAATTAGCTGACTACAAAAAGGTAGTAACCGCTTTTTGTTTTAATTTCGCATAAGGAACGGGGGTGTAAACATGTTCGTAATGCATGACAATGGCTAGAAAAAATGTCGTAACTTTAACCTCTTCAAATTCAATGAATTTAATGAAACGTCATAAAGCTTTTGTAAACGAAAATTTATTGAACTTTAAAAAATTACTAACAACAAAACTTATTTTAACTTAGTTAAATATGAATACGTTAACATTTAAACATAAAAAATTTGTGTTTTAAATGATCAATCATCGTAGTAACAATTTTTAATTCGTGATTCAGGTTGTTTATCCATTTTCTTCGCTGCCATCTACAAAAAATCTAAAATTAACAATTTATATCCCAACGTTAGGACTACTTTATCCTTATCTTATGTCAGCTTAAAACTTAACTGAGATACCTGTCCAACAGCGTAACTATTATTCTTTAGTATTTGACCACACCGCTAGATAGACTTTGATCGATTTACTACATCTATTAATTGGTGTGGTATTGTTTGTTGGTGTAAGTATACTTGCGTTATCAAAGTTTAAGCAATCAGCTAGATAAAACATCCTTAGTACCTACCTAGGTCTAGTAAGGACTTTATTAATAGGTCCAGGATTTGATTCCCGGCTTCATCAATTTGAAAAGCACATAATGAAATGAACAAATACATTTTTTTTTTATTGTGAGAGGGAGGAAAACAAGCAAGCGGGTTCTTTTTTCTTTCAATTGTTCTTTTTGTAACATAAAATTTTCTATTTCATCTAAATTTAAACATATTTATCATTATTTATAAGCTTACCTACTTATACAGGGTGAAAAAAAACGAACTAGTGCAGGGCAACTACCTTTAATATCGAAAATAGTATAATCTATGTTAAGGACTCTTTCCGTTTAAAATAAAACAATAAATACTGCATTTATGCATTTTTAAAAATTCGCTTGTTTTTGTCGGGATTTGAACCGGTCAAATACGATAAAAATAACATAAACAAATAAAATAACATGTATTGTTGCGTTGTTGTTTTATGATGTAGAGTTTTATTTTTAAGTAACATACACAATCAATAAAACAGAAGGTCATGAAAGCCAACAATTAAGTTACGTTTTGTTCAGTTTGCTTTTATTCGTTACGGGAAATGGACCACAGCTACCATATTGGGAATATGTAGCAAATAGTAGAATACTAGTAATTTTTATTTTATGAGGTTTTTATTTAGTTTAAAGGACGTGTTGTAGCCATAAATGAACACTATGAATGACGCTTTCGATTGGTAATATAAAGTACGACGTTATGTTATGTCATTATTTAATATGGCCTGTTTGAGTTCCAGCTAATAAATTACTGATTTTATCAATTTTTCAAAAAAAAAAGTAAGCGTCCGTTCCTTAGGTACAATTTTGTTATTTCCAATATTTAAGATATTTTTTGCAGCTGCGATCCATTTCTCGCGACGGGAGGAAACAAAACGAAATTTAATTGCTAGTTTATATGGCCTTCTGTTTTATTGATCGTGTATGTTATTTTAAGATAAATGAACCATAATTAATTGACTAAACGCCGTGTTCACCAAGTGCAACCGTCAAACTGACGTTTAAATGATCAGTCGTTAATGTAATCACATAATACCTCACTATTTTGAACGGTGATTTAAGTACGCCAGTTTAACGGTAAATGAACTCGGCCCTTAAGTATCATGAAATTCACTAGTTGGTACGAGTAATCCAAAGTTTATATGACATACCTTAATTTTGATAATCTTTTATGATTTTGTCGAGGAAAAACAAACACAACCTTTCAGTTGCGTCCGCGCAGTGACTACAGGAGCTTGTGCCTGTGGCGTAAGCCAGGAAAAACCGAAATGTTCCAAAATATTCATTTTGATAATATTGGTTTAACTAGGCTTAGATTGATTTCGGGTAACCACGAAATTGCAGTATCTTAGAGGTTATTCGTTGTTCTTAGAAGAAACGCGAACTGCAAGAATGTCGTAAGCAATGAAGTTTAAAAAATGCATCCCGCAAAAAGGTCGTAACTACTATCGTGTGTAAAAACTCGAACGGCTTAACTAATGTTTTTTGAAAAACACAAACTTCTACTCGTCGTATCTCTAAAAAGTTTAAATTCGTCATTTTATGGGCAGTTACGACCAAAAAAATTACTCCCATTTTCAAAATACTGCCCGATTTTGAAATTTTTTGTCGTCGTAGAGACACGAGACCCGGACCATTCGACGCAGAAAAAAAAGCTGATTATAGCTATGTAATAATCTAGTTACGACCTTTTTATGGGATACGCCCTTGTTGTTTTCGAGCGTCGATATAGAAAATAAACATAAAATGTCGTTTCTTTATTCACGGGTAAGTGTTTCAGTTAACAATATATTTTGTGTGTGAACTTAGTTAGATCAATTAGGTTAATTTATTTGCCGATTTTAATGAATGAACAATTATCATTCTTAGATGCATATATAGTCCAATTAGTTTTAACATAGTCTTTAAGTTAGAATCTGTTGGCTAATTATGCAAGCATTTAAAGCGTCACTTTACAAAAAAATATAAAAGAAAAGAAAAGACAGCGGAATTTTTTTTTGCTATTTGAATTTTGAACAGATGTCCATTGCTCGTTGAGCATACGTTGTAAAAAAGTAATTTTGAACGTCGTTTTTTTCCTCGCATTCAAAGTGAAAAGTAGAGTGTTTAACGCGAGACTAAACTACCATAATGACAACTCGAATTATAGCCTCCCTCGCTATCGCTCGGGTGGCTAAATATCTCGTGTCATTATGGCTTGTTTTAGTCCCTTGTTGAACAATCTACTATTAACGACCGCTTTTGCCTAGTTGGTAGTGACCCTGCCTACGAAGCAAGAGGTCCTGGGTTCAAATCCCGGTAAGGGCATTTATTTGTATGATGAGCACGAATATTTGTTCCTGAGTTATGGATGTTTTCTGTGTATTTAAGTATTTATTTATCTATATAAGTATGTCTATCGTCATCTAGTACCCATAGTACAAGCTTTGCTTAGTTTGGGACTAGGTCGATTTGTGTGAGATTGTCCCCTAATATTATTTATTTATTTTTTATTTAATATAACAAGCACAAATAATAATCAACATAACTTAAACAAAAATGAAAATTCTACATTGGTTACGTTACCTAAGTCAGGATTTTTATCAATAAGTAGGTACATTTAATTTTTCCATAATGGCAACCCTAGGCACACCAGAACAAACCATACCTGATCGCTATTAATATCATTGATAATGGACACAAAAAGTGGCATTTGTTTTTTCTCTACCTGGTATTTCATCACGTCGAAAAAATTTGGGCGAATAATTACGTTACTCTTAAACTATAATTATTTGCTTAAGAGCGTCCTACCACGCGATATCTACTAGAGCCCGTGGGACCTACTTTATTTTAATAAGCGTAAAATGCTACAAGTCGTAAGTAAATACTGAAAGTATTGAAGCCCGTCAAGCAAAGGCGTCTCTAGCCCTTGTAGCACTGTGCACATTCATTCAGCCGAAACACGTCCACTGTTGAACATATGCCTCACCCAAGGCTGCAATGCAATCGCGCAACCTTAACCAGGTCGTTTCTCCAACTTGCTGGAGGCCTACCTACACTGCGTCTTCCGGACCGTGGACGCCACTCGAGCTCGAGTTCTACGAGCGATGTGCCCGGCCCACTGCCACTTGAGTCTGGCGATTCTTCGAGCTACGTCGGTGACTTAAGTTCTTGCGCGGATTTCATAATTTCTAATGTGATCCCGCAGAGAAACTCTGATCATAGCCCTCCCAATGCCCTCTGAGTGACTTTGAGCTTTCTTATGAGGCCCATCGTGAGCGGCCACGTTTCAGTGCCAAAGTCATCACTGACAACACACACTGGTCAAAGACGTTTGACTTGAGACACAGCGGTATTATATTGGAAGACAAGATACGTATATATTGCTGAGCTTCCCGAACGCTGCCCAGCCGAGTCTAATTCGTCGATTGACCTCTTTCCGTGGGGACCTACTTCAAAAGTCAAAAGTCAAAATTCTTTATACAATTTAGGCATCAAATTGATGCTCCTATGAACGTCGAAAAATCTACCACCGGTTCGGAAAAAACCCTGTTGAGAAGAAACCGGCAAGAAACTCAACAAGGTATATTTTTTCAATCAGATCTACATTGTTATTAAATGACATACATGTCATAAATGTTTGGGGGTGTAGTGGAGCGTCTTGTACCCTAAAAGTTGCACCGGCCGACCCTTTAGGGGTGGAGCACCGTGGGGGTATAAGCGGTCTACAATCTCTCGCCAGTGGCTCCAAGAAGCTGTGTGTGCAAGCAGCGGCCACACCCCGGTAAACCACGACGGCACGTGGGCTGAACCTGGACGAGGGGCTCGCACGCTTTGGCGGGCGAGTCTAACTGCGGACGCCTCCCGCAATCTGCACGAAGCCTGGCTCGGTGTAGGAAGCAAACCACGCTGATAAGCAATGGATCTTGGTCAATACGGCGAGTCAGCAAGGCAATGTCGAAGGCCGAGGGCGACAGTTTGAGGTCAAGAGTAACTGTCGGTTAGAGACTGCATCTGAACTCACTTCCAGTCGTAACGGTCCCCCGTTCCACTGGACCCAAGTGAGCTAGGACGAGAGAGTGCATCTGTGCCTGCGCAACCACTTACGCACTTAAATATGTCCCGCGCAAATGACTGCTTCTGTTTGTTGGATTCCGAATAAGTCTTAAGTCCTGCGGCGATGGGCGGCGGTAGAGAGGTCGGGTAGTGGTGCACACCTGGCTTTGTCCAAAGCCTGCACGTGGGCGACTCAAGGAGAGTGGTCGTTTTTGCGCTGCGTTGGGGCGACAGCGTGATCTGGGCAGCACCTTGAGTGACGGAGCAGCCCTTTTCAGGGAGGCACTGCTCCCCTCGTTCAGCCGGGGAGGGGACTAGAAAAGGTGTCCCAAAAAAATGCTCGTCCCATCACTGCGGGGGGGTAGCAACCGCGGTTGCCCAAGCACCCCAATTTTTGCGGTCGAAGATACAAAAATATAAAAAATGCATATAAAATGGTTTTTGGCGCTTGGAATGTACGCACATTGCTTGACAATGACGGCAATTCATGCCCAGAAAGGAAAACTGCTGTTGTGGCTCGTGAGCTTGGACGCTATAACATTGATGTCGCTGCTCTCAGTGAAACGAGACTAGCCGATGAAGGACAGGTTGTTGAGTTGGGCGGTGGTTATACCTTTTACTGGAAGGGTGGCGCGCAATCCGATCCTCGACGAGCAGGCGTAGGATTTGCAATCAAGACATCTATTGCTAAGAAACTGCCAGAATGTCCCGTTTACATCTCAGACCGTATTATTACACTGAGGCTTCATCTCAACGACAATAATTTCCTTAATATCATCAGTGTATACGCGCCAACGATGGGGAATGAAGATAGCATCAAGGAACGTTTTTACGAAGAGCTCTGCCAATGTCTCAGAAAGATCCGTCCAAGTGAGCAAATATTATTGCTAGGCGACTTTAACGCGAGAGTTGGCCAGGATCACGAGTCGTGGCCAAACGTGCTTGGTAAGCATGGTGTGGGCAATATGAACAGCAATGGACGAATGCTCCTGACTCTGTGTGCCCAGTACGACTTAACCATCACCAACACTTTGTTCAGATTACCGCACAAGTATAAGACGACCTGGATGCACCCGCGGTCCAGGCATTGGCACTTGATTGATTACGCAATTACTCGGAGACGCGATATCTCCCAAGTTTGTGTTACCCGCGTTATGCGCGGTGCTAACTGCTGGACAGACCATAGGCTGGTTGTTTCAAAACTGAAACTGCGTCTTCGCCTACCACGTAGGTCTTGTAAATCAAAACCAACATCGCTTGACTTGGATAGGTTGAACTCTGTTGAGTTTCGTGAATCATATCAATTAAAATTGAATGAATCCTTAAGAGCTTTTAAAGAAAATGACGGTGAACTGGTGGATAAATGGCAATACCTGTCTTCTTCTTTATTAAATGTGGCTAATGAAGTTCTTGGCCCCAAAAAGCGGCAAAATGACGATTGGTTTGATCAAAATGACGAGATTTTGATGGTGGCACTTGATAAACACCGTGATCTTCTTAGGCGTAATAGCAATGAACATCAATTGCGAGCTGATGCAATTAGGAAGAGTGGTTTCGAACTGAGGAAGTTAACCAGGGAGTTAAAGGATGGGTGGTGGCTTCGGAAAGCTGAGAGAGTTCAGTGGCTGTCTGACACCCACCAGCTTGGTGCTTTCTATGAAGAAGTACACAAGTTAACTGGTACAACCCAGCGGAATTTTGTTCCATTGAAAACTAGAGACGGTGCTGTAAAATTAACTTCAAAGAGGGATGTTCTCAGTCGTTGGGCGGAGCATTTTGAATCTCTGCTTAATGTTGATCGAGTAGCTGATCTGGACCACATCAGTTCTTTGCCGCCTTTACAGAGGCACGAGTCATTGGGTGAGCCGCCAACTCTTGCTGAAGTAGTGAAAGCTATCACAGAACAAAAGAATAAAAAGGCAGTTGGTATCGATTTCATCTCTGGAGAATTGCTAAAGTATGGTGGTGAGCAGCTACACTCTTGTATTTGGCAAATATTTGAGCGTATTTGGAGCGAGGAGAGAGTACCCCCTGACTTTAGAGTGTCTTGTATAAAGGCCCTTTATAAAAATAAGGGGGACCGTTCCGACTGCGATTCCTACCGTGGGATATCACTACTCTCCGTGCCGGGAAAAGTATTTGCCAGAATTCTTTTGAACCGGCTTATTCCAGTGTCAGAGCAATTACTGCCTGAGACACAATTTGGTTTTCGTCCAGACAGAGGGACGTGCGAAGCAATATTTTCAATTCGTCAACTGCAAGAAAAGAGTCGTGAACAGGGTCGACCCCTGTATTTGTGTTTCGTTGATTTGGAGAAGGCCTTTGACTGTGTGCCGCGCGAAGCCTTATGGACCATATTGTTAAAAATTGGATGTCCTGAGAAGTTTGTTCGCATGATTCGACTCCTGCATGATGAGATGACTTGCTGTGTAACTGTTGATGGTGAGCAGTCAGGCTTCTTTTCTGTGAGCTGCGGTGTCAAGCAGGGATGTGTCCTTGCGCCGACCCTGTTTGCACTGTACTTTGCGGTTGCTGTCGGAGAAGCTTTAGAACGGTCTTCGAATGGCATAAGTATACGTTTCCGGACCGACGGAGGTATTTTCAACCTATCGAGGCTGAAAGCGAGCACCAAGGTTTCCCATGCAGTCATCACGGAGATTTTGTATGCCGATGATCTTTGTTTCGTGGCCGATTCTCCTCATGGGCTTCAGACCTTAATCTCAGACTTACACAGTGCATGCTGCCGTTTTGGTCTAAAAATCAGTGTGACCAAGACTGAAGTTATGGCAATGGACTGGAATGGTGCTAATAACCCTGCAGAAATCTTTCTCGGTGAAATGAGGCTGAACCAGGTGGAGAAATTTAAGTACTTGGGCAGCAATATCACAGCAACGTGTGACCTTGAGTCTGAAATAAACCACCGCATTGCGTTAGCAGCGGCTGCGTTCGGTAAACTGCGACTCAAGGTATTCCATTCACATGATCTCAGGTTGGCGACAAAAATCTCCGTCTACTTAGCGATTGTTCTCCCCAATCTCCTCTATTCCTCTGAGACCTGGGTGCTATACCGCCACCAAATACGCACGCTAGACAGGTTCCACATTAAGTGCCTGCGTGACATCCTAAACATCAAGTGGACGGATCGGGTGAGGAACACCGATGTGCTTCGCCGGGCGAACGTCCTAGGTGTGGAAAGTTATTTGATGCGGCGTCAGCTTCGGTGGAGTGGACATGTCTCGCGGATGTCTGAAGTGAGAATTGCTAAGCGCATCTTCTTTTCTGAACTCCAGAATGGCAAGCGGAAACAAGGCGGCCAGTTCCTGCGATACAAGGACGTTCAGAAAAGACACATGAAAAGGTGCAATATTGATCCCTCTCACTGGGAGGATCAGGCAAGCCACCGCCCCGAATGGAGGCGGTTTGTAAATGACAAGGTGACTGAATACGAGGTGCGGAGGCGGGCCGATCTGGACACGAAGCGTGACGCCCTGAAGGCTAAACCACCCGCAGCTATCCTTTATCATTACGTTGATGGTATCCTTACGTGCTGTCACTGTTCGCGTACGTTTAGGAATAAAATTGGCTACTGTAGCCATTTAAGGGCACATGAAAGGGCAAACAACCGCAGCCCTTGTCCAACAGTTTAGCAGTCGCTGTAGCCGAAATCGGCCAGGAGAGATATAAATGACATACATCTAAAGTATTTAATACAATTAAATTTTTTAACACAGTAGATACGCTATTTGAGACTAGGGATCGCCAATGCGGATCGGAATTATTTCCAAACATCCCTGTCCATGATATAGTCATTAATGTACGCCTTAGATATTAATGTCTTCTTCACAATGGATTTGAATTTTGTATCAGTTTGTTCGGTTATTGTTTTCGGAATTTTATTATAAAAACGTATGCATCTTCCCAGAAACGACTTTTTAGTTTTAGCCAGTCTGTAAGATGGAACTTTAAGCTTCCCTGTGTTTCTAGTAACCTTTGGCTTATCGACGTTAGTGAGAAAATCACATATGTTTTTTCTTACATACATGATTATTTCAAATATATACAACGACAGCAGGGTTAGGATACCTATTTCTTTAAAAAAAGATCTTAAAGAATCGCGTGTCCTTAAGTTATATATCGCTCTGATAGCCCTCTTTTGCAAAATAAAAATTGATTCCAAGTCTGCAGCAGATCCCCATAAAATAAGGCCGTATGAAATGATGCTATTGAAGTAGGAAAAATACACCAACCGTGCCGTCGCCACATCGGTTCGCTGCCGTATCTTTCTGACTGCAAACGCAGCAGAGCTCAATCTATTCGCAATTGCTGTGGTGTGCGATCCCCACTGCAATTTAGAGTCCAGTGTTATTCCTAAGAATACCGTAGATTCAATATGCGTAAAATTTCGTTGCTATAAGCTGCAAATAAATACTGAAGGCTTTGATTAAAGACTGAAGGTACTGAAGCCTCTCAACTAGAGGCGTCTCTAGCCCATGGTGTAGTATGTAGTACCCATGTGCAATTATTACCTATACCGGCCGGCGTCATAATCATAACACGGGCGCAGGTTCATTGAAAGTGCCGCGGCTGGCGCACCTAAAACCGCTGCGCCCGTGTGCAACGCACACCCGGAGCGGCGAGCGTTTTCTGCCGCTTCTTCACAGTACTTATTCGCAACTTTTTGCCCTACACTAACTTCCCTCAGCGGTGTTTCCAAATAGTCCAAACATGGTGCCTTCAAAAAAGAAGTCTATCTCTATCCAAAAAGTCGGCAACTCACCAGTAACTCGCAAGGAGTCACTCTACTAAGCCATATTTTTATTTTTAAAAGACCTCCCGCGGTACTGTAGACACTGGCCACTGGTTGTTTCATAAATTTGAATTTGTGGCTTCTATAATTCGAATCAAGAAGCGAACAATAGACAGCAGACAGTCTGGGCAGCCATTCTTGGATAGGTTGTGCTAGTGAAATGTTCTTTGTATAATGGAATATGAATAAAATCCGTGTTAAAGACCAAGTTTTCATTTTAAAGTTAGACTAGTTTTTAAAGTTAGTTAGTTTTCAGCTACGCCACAAGTTAGTTCTTTTTCAGCTACACCCCATTACAGTACATTGCCAAACACCCTGGAGCCTTTCTTCGCTGCATCACAATTGGTAAAATAGTTAAATCCTTCGCAATAACATGGTGCGCAAATCAACCGATTCAGTTACACCTGCAATGCTCAATTAGGTCTAAACAAACAATTCAATTGCCACAAACAATGCATCTACACTAACGAGAGGGAACGTACAATGCCGCATCTCACTGGCAACCATGGCGACCTTCCGAAAACAATCGTTTGTAAATCCCACCGGTGGCCTTGATAAATTGGAGCAGAGAAAAACAACAATCGAATTGCAATATTAGCACGGTCTTTGGATTCCCACTATCCCCTCTCACTATTCATCGGCGGGGAACATCACAATCAAACAGTGGAGTCAAACGCAGAAAAGAACTCTCAAGGACACTCAAATTCTGATAAGGGGGGGGGGGGGGGGGGCTAAGGTGTTTCCCAAGATTATATTATATCACAAGATTAATCATGTTTGAATGGATGATTATCTTATCACAGATGTCAGGTAAATGTACACTATGCCGGGGTAGTACATTATGCCGTGTCATTTTGGTTTTTGTCGTATAATAAGAAACCTATCAGTAAAGTCATGATTTAATACAATGCTTCATCAACTATAGTTTAATTGCAACCAAAAAACACTAATTTTGAATAACCGTAATAAGTTCTAACAGCAGTATCGCATTTCAAAACTCATCAGTCGTAACCACGCAGTAGTTCCATACATCGTCTGTGAGCATAAGGTGACAATGGTAACTTCGTAAGGATTTGTTGTGATGCCGGTAAGTATATTTAATCTAAATTTGTAAAATTATTGTACAGTAGTTATTAACTGAAGGTTTTATAACTATTTCAAGTTAATATAAAGCATATTTTAAAGGAAATTGACGAATTTATGACTGCCGTAATTATGTTCACAGATCTGACGCGATGAACCTAATTGCGGGAGTATCACGGAATAAGAGAAACTCAGTATGAAATGTTTTAATCGTTGAATTATAACTGGGGCTAAATTTATTCATAAATTTGATGTAAATAAGTTTAGTAATGACTGTAGATAATTATGACGTAATTACGGTATATGTTTTTTTTCACCTGAGCCTTATAATTGAGTCTGAAATGATAACTCGTTATGTTATTATGTACGAAAGAATGGAGTACGGCATGGATATTAAATTATATTTTTTTTTATAAAATCATAACACAATTTTTTTTATATCAATGTCCAAATGATTCTTTCATTAAAATGATTAAGTGGAATTATTAATTTCGATTTTTAATTTTGTACTTTGTATTATATTTAATACATTTATACGATAAATTTGTATTTTTATTTCATGATTAAAATAATTTTAAACCATTTAAGTAATTTTATAAAGGAATATTTTTTGGGGTTACCTAATATAATGTGAACTTTGAAGCTAGCACGGAATTACGTGCAACGATTCCCGGGATTAGATCAAGAGCCAAATTTTAGCACGGAATTACGGACAAAGTAAGGGTTTAGCAAAATAACGATTATTTCTTTAAATTAAAAGCTACGAGGCAAAATAATATCCTATATCCATCTAATAAGAACAGTCTCCAAAATAAAACAATTTTTACTTCTAGTACCTTCTTATTTTTTTTTAAATCTTACCTCAAAGTAGAAAGTTCCTTAATATGCCGTAATATGGTACATTTACCTTATCACAACTGATTAGATGTATCAGAAGAGATACAAAAACAAGTAGTTGTTACTATGTACTAAGCCGTATCGCCGTATCGCCTTACGGCAATCGTGCCATCGCTTTTACCATCTCTTTCCGTCACCATTTTATACCGTTTGACAGAAAGAAATACGCGTTAGACAATACGGCCTCAGTTTAGATCTGCAAGCAAAAACGTGCATCTTGAGGTACTCCGATATTTTGGACGTGATGATTTAAATAGCGTTTAAGTAGCGGTAACATTAAGGTCTGAATTATCATCAGGTCATTTTTTATGGTATAGGGGGCAAACGAGCAAAGGGATCGCCTGATGGTACACGATTACCGTCGCCCATGGACACCTGCGACACCAGAAGAGTCACAAGTGCGTTGCCGGCCTTTTAGGTGGAGTACGCTCTTTTTTTGAAAGCTTGAAGGTCATATCGGTCCGGGAATACCGCAGCAGGTGCCGTAAACCGGGTTGACTTTGAGGCCGGGGCCGCACTGGTAAGGCGACCGGCGACGCGACGCGACGGCGACTAAATCAAACATAGTTGATTTAGTCGCCGTCGCCGCTGCGGCCGCTGCGTCCGCTCACATAACTCGAACTATGTTTGATTGAGTCGCCGTCGCGTCGCGTCGCCGGTCGCCTTACCAGTGCGGCCCCGGCCTTAAATTGCGGAGCGACTTTAAAAAGTAGTTTGCGACCAACTCACGCATTTTTCTTAGCATTTGCTATTTCTTTTCAATTTCTTCATCGATCTTCTTTTGTGTTCATACGTAAACCATTTACCTCTTATGGACAATGTCAACTTTATAGTAATTTTAAAACGTCAAAGTCGCCCCAATTAGGGCCGATAACGCACAACGCACTGGTATCGCGTAAGGCGCTGCGAGTGTCTATGGACAGTGGTGTTCATTTAACATCAGGTGACCCACTATAGTTCGTTTGTCTGGCCTCTCTAAGATAATAAATAAAAAAAAATAAAAAAAAATTAGGTCAAAGGCACCCCGGTTTAGGGTACTTCATTCCATGGCTTTGCTGTGCATTATCAGGTCGAGCATTATTGTCGTTTATTCCGGGTCGAAAACTGCAGATCATGTTTTAACTGCACCCGGTCTAGAGACGTGATTCAGATGCATCAAAAGCGACCCGATGACCTTAACCCTGCAGCTCAGGGCGGACCGGTGTTAATGTCAGTTTCTTTAAACCTTGGTGTTTTCCACAAAATAAAATAATATGTTTACCTTCATGTTTCTACCCAATTCAAAACTGTGCACATTGGTGCGGGATGATTGAAAGAAAAAGAAAAAAACGACAACGATTAAAATACATAAAACTATTTATTTATTTCATACTAAATACAAACTGAAATATAGATGCACAGAAAAAACCCCAGAAAAAAGACCAATGCTGGGAATCGTACCCAGGTCCTCAGCATTCCGTGCTGCGTGCTAAACCCCTACACCACCACTGGTCTAGGTGACTGGTCTAGTAGACCAGTGGTGGTGTAGGGGTTTAGCACGCAGCACGGAATGCTGAGGACCTGGGTTCGATTCCCAGCATTGGTCTTTTTTCTGGGGTTTTTTCTGTGCATCTATATTTCAGTTTGTATTTAGTATGAAATATATGATTTCACGGGATGACCGTAAAAGTCAGTGGTAAAAGTAATAAAAAATGAAGTTGAAAAAATAAATACAAAAAGATACTTCATAGCTAACTTGTATAAAATTATTTAAATGTTATTTAAACGGCCCAAACCCTCTCATTCTGGGAGGAGGCCTGTGCCCTGCAGTGGGACGTATATAGGCTGGGATGATGATGATGATTTAAAAAAAATATTCAATACTATCTAACGTTATTGCGTTATTTTCTTCTAAAACAAAAATAGATTATTGTTACTTGCTTGAGAGGCCATAGGTCAAGCCGCTTTTTTTCGATTTCAATGATTTGACCTTAACAAATTAACATACGAACAAACAAATCAACTACAATAAAAAAAAAAATATTAGGGGACAATCTTACACAAATCGACCAAGTCCCAAACTAAGCAAAGCTTGTACTAGACGACGATAAACATACTTATATAGATAAATAAATACTTAAATACATAGAAAACATCCATAACTCAGGAACAAATATTCGTGCTCATCACACAAATAAATGCCCTTACCGGGATTCGAACCCAGGACGTCTTGCTTCGTAGGCAGGGTCACTACCAACTAGGCTAAAGAGGTCGCTAAAATAAAGATGTCTACTCGCGACCACGACCACTGCAATGTGGCCGAAACGGCGAGGTAGATATTCCTCGTTTCGTTGCGTGATCAGTCCCATGTAACTGTTATTCATGAGTGAAAATCATGTAAGTTTAAGTGTAATAGAAAATGCGCATAATTGCTATTATAGTAAAATCGTTTTCCTTGTTATTATTTTGAATCCATCGCAACAATTACAAAGAGCGAACAGCAAAGAGACGCGGGCGGCGCCGGCGCAGGCTCAGTTGCAGCACTCTGGCCGCAGCGCGCAGCCGCAACCGCGAACGAAAATTACAAATTTTAGAAATACTTAATTAATTTTAAAAAGTTTTTTTTTTAAATAAGAATCTCGAATCGACTGTGATAAGTGAAAAAATACGATGTTAATCGGTTTGTATTTTTTTATTTGTTATTTACTTACTTAGACTAACTAAGAATTGTAGCAATGTAGTTTTCTAATTTCAACCGACTTCGAATAAGGAGGAGGTTCTCAATTCGTCTATTTTTTTATTATGATAGGGAGGCAAACGAGCGAGCGGGTCATCTGGTGGAAAATGATCACCACTGCCCATAAATATTAACAACTCAAAGATGAGATGATGACAATATGTTTTTTTTTTTATTTTAATATTTATCAACTTGCATTATTTTTTTACAATTTTATTATTTTTCCTTCTATATTACAATTTTAAATAATATTAATCGTTAAGGCTATCGAAAAATTTTGCATCATTTTAATTATTACGGTTTTACTCGAAGTTATAATTTATAAACACGTTTACCGCCATAATCCTGTAATAAATTCGTGACAATATTTGTAGAGCGAGTGGCTCTATAATAACATACGCACCGTAAGATTTACATAGTACTTAATAGTCGTTATTTTGCGAAGTATTAATAAATTTAACCCACAATTATCTCATTTTTCTCGTACACAAATTTAAAACCCCTTCTTTAAAAATTAAGTTGGTTAAAATTAATTTAGATAAACAACTTGTGACCGAAGGCAATTAAAACGACGTTTTTGCCCATAACTATTTTACTAAAGGTGTTTATGACCTTGCAGAAATGTCATTATTATGGAATCCAAAAGTACACGTTTACACGTATGTCGCCGAACAAGTTGATCCACAAAAGGTTCCGTTGCCTCAGAGGATCCTTGAGCCCGCGAGTCGCTTGCGCAACCCTTGCCGCCCGCCCACGCCTCTACCAAGACAACGCTAGCCACCGCGACAACCTCACACGCACCTAATACATCGCTGCTTCCCAGCAACGTCACGCAAAAGCCTCTTGCTACCCAGCCGTGTAAAGTAAACTGTATGATGAAATAGAATTGTTCGGTAACATGTGGTCGTGCTTAGTACAGCAAAGCAACAAAGCTAGTTTTAAGCAAATTATAGATTATAGCACGTCTAATTTGGGAATTTGGTGTCCTAACACCGACTGTTTATGTCATAATTTTATAACTCCATGTTGAGCGCATTTGTGCAAATGTGCCGATGTAAGGTCAGAGTTGTCATGTCAAAACAATCTTAGTAATACATTTCTCGATTCAATGACACTTTCTATCAACGATTAAACAAAATCTTTCTCCTTGTTAATGTTTAGATAAAATAGACAATCCCTACGGTTGTACTAACAATCGTTCGCTATCATAATACGACTGGCATGAGGTCGGCGGTGTTTGTAAACTCCCTACGTTCTGACCTGGTGACCGATACTCATCGCCATCTGTGAATCACCTTCCTTACATCGCTCTCTAATTATAAATACTATGTCACCCGCCACCTGACGCTATGTGCATTGTCCATCCATGATTACAGGGTCTCATTATGGCTTATGGCTTAAAGGTCTTGCAACCAAGCTATAATCTCCAAAAAAAAAGGGTCTCATTAAAATGACTCATGATGAACTTCAGTTAATTTATTCATTTCCGCGGAAAAGGGTACCTTGTCACGGCAATTGACAACCTTTCATTTTTTTAACACCTGAAAATTACTACAGGAGTCGAAAGAGTTTCGCCTCCTGAACATGGAAAAATATTTATTATAAATTATTTCTCCATATTTAAAAAAATACAACAAATTTATAAAACATATATGTACTTACCAATACTGCCACAGAATAGATTGTTTCCTTTACCCTTTTCACTGGAAAAAAGAGCTGTCATAAAATTTCTCGTTCAAGGGGGTTTATTCGTTTCAAATTATGACAGCTCTTTTTTCTAGTGAAAAGGGTAAAGGCAATATATCTATTCTGTGGCAGTATTGGTAAGTAAGTACAGATATTATGTTTTTTTTTAATTTGTTGTATTTTTTAAAATATGGAGAAATAAATTGTAATAAATATTTTTCCGTGTTCAGGGGGCGAAACACTTTCGATTCTTGTAGTAATTTTCAGGTGTTAAAAAAAGGTTGTCAAACAGAAGTTGCTGGAGTGGATACCGGGAATGCAGGAATTTAGGAAGATAGCCCGCGAAATGGACTGATGATTTGATATGACGGAAATTTATTGAATGCGGAAAACATAAGACCTAATAAAATGGGCTAACATTGAACAACAATGAAGAACTCAGCATTGGCTAGCTCGGTTGAAGAAGGGTTTTACTAATGTTTCGCAAATTATTTTTCCCAAACTAATTCATTTCCCTACTGTTTATTTTTTCTGAAACTGTAAACTTTTCAGGATTGTTATAAAACAAACCTAACCTAACCTAACCTGACCTACAGAATAGTCCTGAAATATATCCTGAATAGTTTACAGTTTCAGAAAAAATAAACATTTGGGAAATAAAACATTTGCCAAACGAAACAGTTTGGGAAAAATAATTTACCAAACGGAAGTACACCGGACAGGTCCATAAAGCACGCAGAACAGATGGCCATTGGGGCCCAAAAGTTTTCGAATGGAGACCACGGACTGCCAAGCGCAGCGTGGGACGTCCACCAACGAGATGGACTAACGATTTGGTTAAGGTCGCAGGTTCAGGGTGGATGCATGTCGCTTCCATCTCTAATGATTTGGCGTCAATAGGGGAGGCCTATGTCCAGCAGTGGACGTCCTACGGCTGAAATGATGATGATGATGATGTAGTTATGTTTATTTTATAAGGCTGGTATGTGCAGGAGCGTGGCTGGTGGTGGCGCTGGCGGGCGCGTGCGGCGGCGAGCGCTGGCGCTGGGACGAGGACGGCGCGGGCGCAGCCTCCGTGCGCATCGACACTAAGGTGCGCTTCGTTGACGACGGCGCCAGCAGGTCAGTGCTTTTACCCTCGTTATCATCAGCGATGCTAGGTGTTCTTAACCCATAAAGGGACAAGTGTAATCGTTAATAATCATTTATTATTATTACATCAACATTTTGTCAAGTGAGACGTGGCCGCTAACGATGGGTCTTATAAGGAAGCTCAAGGTCACTCAGAGGGCGATGGAGAGGGCTATGCTTGGAGTTTCTCTACGGGATCGCATTAGAAGTGATGAAATCCGCGCGAGAACTAAAGTCACGGACATAGCTCGAAGAATCGCTAGACTTAAGTGGCAGTGGGCAGGGCACATCGCCCGTAGAACTAACGGCCGATGGGGCCGAAAGGTTCTCGAGTGGCGTCCGCGGACCGGAAGACGCAGTGTAGGTAGGCCTCCAACAAGATGGAGCGACGACCTGGTGAAGGTAGCGGGAACGCATTGGATGCGGATGGCGCAGGGCCGATCTGTTTGGCGAGCCTTGGGGGAGGCCTATGTTCAGCAGTGGACGTCTTTCGGCTGAAATGATGATGATGAACATTTTGTCAAAAATAACTTAGTTCAGGCTTAAATTATTACAAACGTGGTAATTTTTTTATTTAATTTTGTACTTTATCTGTTTCAATGCAAATGCTACTAGTATTATGAAATCGCGCCTGGAAACTTCTGTATTTATAATTTAGTTACCGCTTTTCCACTTGCACTATAAAAGATTAATCGTACTAACAACAAACTGATCATCTCTAAGTACCATTTCATTTTTCAATTCCAATGTACAATGCAATGGATACATTAACCTCATCTTCAGCAACCACCGTCGCACCTTGGCCTAAAGCCCAAGTTATTACAATTTACATTTACATTTACGTTGCATGCGAGCACGTAATTCCCATCTCTTTAATAACACTAATTTGTGTCTCTTGATTAAGCCCGTGGTGCGTCACCACCGCTTTCAGCGCCTTGGCCACCATTACCGATACGCCATTGTTCGCCGCGCTATGCCATTACTGCTACGGTTGACACTAAAATGGCTAAACGTTGCATTACTTGCGTCATGAAGGAACGTCTCAGTCGCATCTGCACCAGGAAACGTCTCTTTTGTTGTCATATCACGTGCTTTGTTAACAGTATGACAGAGGAACGGACAAGTTTCTGACTACGTATTGACAAGGCGTTACATTTCATGTTATAGACAAAGGAGTTCTGGTAAAGTTTTAAAGTAACGATTGGTTTTTGGTTCGAGTTCGACCTTCATAGGAGCCGGAGTTAAAACGTGCAAATTGAATAACTTTGCCTGCATCAATTGATGGTCGTTGATTATGTAGGCAACAAGTAACTACAATGATTGCGATGGTTCCTTTGAATCAAGTTTCATAATTTGGCGGCGTTGCGCATTTTACTAGCAGGGCATTCCAAAGTCACATTGTAGCCTTTCGCCTGCTGAACTGCGGCCAATCGATCTCTGGTTGCCTCACGCAAAAAACCCGTACAAGCTTCCGCAAGCGACGGCTCTGGTTTAGTGTGTTTAGCAATGTCTGTATTGATTTCATTTGTATTGTTGGCTGTTACGTTATGCTAGCTCTGGCTGATAGAATGAGGCTGAAATGAAACATGCAATTATATTTACGATTGCTAATTACTGTTATGATTGGTTAACTGATTTCTATCACCTTGCCGTGCTAAGATTTGCTTAAACACTATATAGTTCTAGTAGAGAGAATATAAAACCGCAACATTGGAACTGATGAAGAAAATCAAAGTGTTAATCTTCATTGCATCAACGCCTGCTACGTACTTTGTCATGTTTTTTCAGTCTTCGCGAGTAAAAATTAAATGAGATAAAGGCGGGGTCTTCAGTACTATGTACTTAGTCAGCAATCCTAAAATTACGGGATGTGTTTTCGCTCGTCCTTTACATATTTACTTAACTTAACAGGATTGAAATTCATTGTGTACGCTTGTTTTCCTTGAAAATTACAATCTGACTAAAAATCAAGCATGCTCCAACTTAGACTACTCGTACATCTTCCTTTACTATCAGGCGCGGTTATTTTATTTACAAGTTTAACTTGCATTTCTTGTTTTCTAAGGTCATGTCTTGCAAGTCTTTGAGTATTCAGGCTAAATACTCAAAGTTGCAAGTCGATATCCATCCACTTCTAGTGATCAGATTGACTTGACATTTGGTACGGATGTATACGTGGTGGCCTAGCAGTTTGACGAATGGCCTCTCAAGCAAAGGGAAGGGGTTCAAATCCCGACTCGCACCTCTGAATTTTTCGGAAATTATTTGCGAAATTACATTTGAAAATTACCATGAGCTTTACGGTGAAGGAAAACATCGCGAGGAAACCTGTATACACCTGCGAATAAATTCAATGGTGTGTGTGAAGTTCCAAATCTGCACTGAGCCCGCGTGGGAACTACGGCCCAAGCCCTCTCATTCTGAGAGGAGGCCCGTGCCCTGCAGTGGGATGTAATAGGCTAGAATGATGTATACAAAATGTTTTTTTATAAAAACTTATGCCATTTCAAAAATGATACGGTTTCAGACACCGTCACAACAACGTGCAAGCCGATGAGATCAAGGAGCCCACTGACACGGACGGGTTCTACAACCGACCGGCCGGCGCTGGCTCCGGGCGCTATCCGGTGCTCGCCGAGCCGCAGCGCATGCGCGACGGCGCCTACAGCAGGTACAATACGTTTACATTTAGTTTACCACTGACAGATGGCTTGCCTTCATTTCATTTCCAACTTTAACACCATACAAATAAAGTAGCTATTACAAAATCTGCAAACGTGGGTAACAGTATTCTAAAATTGGCTTTATTTGTAGGTCGTTAAAGTTGAATATGAAATGAAGGCAAACCATCTGTCAGTGGTAAACTTTATGTAATTTTACTGTACCATTGCAATAACCTATGCCATGGCCAATGATGCTTGCAACTTTTCTGTGGTTACACAAGTAAAGGTGCTTACATATTTTAAACATGTATGTTAGGTCCCACAACCTCCGCAAATTGGAATATTTGCCAAAATATTATGTACCTAGTTCATAAATGAACCAATGTATACGGAAAACGCCCATGACAGTTTATGTTACCAAGTGTACTCAATGAGTTACCATCTGGCACATACATATAATAGGGTATGTGATAATCCTAATAAATATAAAAACACGGACGGACGGAGGGACAGCAAAGTGATCCTATAAAGGTTCAGTTTTTTCCTTTTGAGGTACGGAACCCTAAAAAAAATCCAAAATTTTATTTATATGTTGTAAAGCTTCGTAACAATAACTTATACGTAATAAGTTTTATAAGATGTAATGAGCGATTGAAACGGCAGATAAATTCTGTTCACTTGTTGCCCACTGTTGTCAACAAAATCTTGACCTTGACTTGATTTTGTGGCCAAATTTCAGCTTAATTCCATTTGCAATGCTGTTCCTATTACTAGCAATACATTAGCCGAAATTAAGACACGTTTTGAACTTGCATTGCAGGTGTAATCACTCCAAAATTCTGTTGCGTAATTTCCGCGCTTATGATATGCCCTATCAACAGAATACGTTGGAACCTCGTTTGCATGTGCAACGTGTTTAGACACTAAATGTTTGTGTGACGTTTCCAGGTATCAATCGGATGGCACGCTAGATTCGCTGCAGTACTGCAAGTGCGTGTCCACGCCCGAATGCACGCCGCGCACCGACCTGCCGGTAACTGACTTCGCATATGCCAAACTATAGCCAAACGACCAACCATGCTTTGCGAGATTATTCTCAATCGTATATGTTACAGCACGCGTGCGCTTCTGGAATGTTTCTATGCTGCTACAAGAGGCCAAGCAAAAATAATCGACACTCAGGTGAGATAACTATGACATGATTATGTTTATAACTAGTAGTTTAGTGTTTATGGGTTCTCCAATTTATCGCCGAAAATATTTTTCCCAACAGATACATTTTACAGTAGTTTTTTTTCTGAAATTGTAATTAAATCAGGATTCTTAAAATTAATCTAACCTAACCTATGGGGTTTTACAGAATGGTTCTAAAATAATATACTTAATATAATAGAGTTTACAGTTTCACAAAAAAACAGGAAATGAATCGGTTGGGAAAAATAATGTCGGCAAAAAGACAGGATCTTATTAGTTTGTTTAACAATTGTTTTGTTAGTAAAGGCAGGTTTAGACAGGGTCAGTAACTGACTTCGAATTCGAGACAAGTCAGCGCTGACCCGAGAAATACCCAATGTAAATTGATTTGAAGTCAACTGGGAGGTCAGCGCTGACTTTCAATTTACATTGGATATTTCTCGGGTCAGCGCTGACTTGTCTCGAATTCGAAGTCAGTTACTGACCCTGTCTAAACCTGCCTTAACAATTGACTTATAGATTATGTTAGTTAAATGGATTGAATGGATTATTATAAACCTTAGTATTTAATTTACTGCGGTTTCAGAATATTTCAATGAAATAGACGATGAGCGTCCCATGCTGCTCCCAAACTTTGAAAAGAAAGGTGGGGCGTTCCCTGACGCGCCTGGTCTGCAGTTCGGGGAGGATTCGCCGCGCTTGCTGGCTGCGCGACCCGTGCTGAGTGGGCCCGAAGGACCCACCGGACAGATCGGGCCGCATGGACCGACCCGTGACGTCGGCTCAAACCAAAGAAACCCTGGGCTTTTAGTCGGCCCCGAAGGACCCACCGGACACATCGGACCGCATGGACCGACCCGTGACATCGGCTCAAACCAAAGAAATCCCGGGCTTTTAGTCGGCCCCGAGGGACCCACCGGACACATCGGCCCCGACCACCGCAATGACAGGACCCACGCTGGACGAGACCAAAACAACGGCGCAAAAGCTTTTCATCGAAACACAGGCGTACTTGCCGGCCCAGACGGTCCCACTGGCCACATTGGCCCGGCGCATTCTTCTAATACAGGAGTTTTTGTCGGACCGGATGGACCCACAGGCCAAATAGGTCCAGAGGAATCGGCCCAGAGAGGAGTTTTAGTCGGACCCGGGGGCCCCACTGGATACGTCGGTCCCCAACAGTATGGACAGCAACAGCAACAGGTGCTGGTCGGTCCTGGTGGACCGACCGGGATCATCGGACCGGGCGGGCGAGGGGGACGCCAGCAGGGCGTGCTGGTCGGGCCAGGGGGCCCCACCGGGATCATCGGGCCGTACGGGTTCCAGGGTGGCCGTATGGCACTTCCGGGGCTCCTCGTTGGGCCGGGGGGGCCCACCGGCATCATCGGGCCGGGGCGGCGCTTGTTGGTGGGCCCCGACGGCCCCACCGGCCAGATCGGCCCGCGCGGCTACGGTCAGTTTGGTTTCTGAGTAACGTCCGATGTGCAGTGACTAATAAAACTAATTTATTGTGAACGCGGCGCACGCGCGGCGCCGAGTGCTGTGTAAATATTAGTGTAGCGCTAACGACCACGGACGCGTGTTCAGTGCTAACTGCAATAAAACAACCCACTTCGACAGACCGACCTAAACCTTCTCCCGTGTGACTACCACCGCTAAAACTATCTGTTGACGTAGCATTAGCACCCGTTTTAACGAAATGAATAATGAATGATTTTTGCAGAATTATCGAGAAGAAAAAACAATGAAACAATTCAAGGAGTGCGCGTATTTAACGGCGTCCAACGCCGTCCAAAGAGCCCGGTGTGCAAATGTTCTCATTAAACATATTCCGAATCTCACGTTGGTTTTTATTCTGTCGTAATGTTTTTGTGTAGACTCGTCGTAAATCTGTCGAGTGATTTCAGAAATAAAAGCGGCGAGTTTCTGTGTGTGGGAAATCATAAAGTTTTGATAGACGGCGGCGTCTGGCGCGCGGCCAGCGACGCGCAACGTCCCGCGCAAGCTTCAAAACGAATATTTTTATTTGAAAAAAATGTTTTGGCGTACTAATGCTGAGCGTTTGATGCTAATTTGACAGTAAATGTCCATTAAAATTTAAGTAGAGTGGCATCATTCATATTCTCCAACTTTTTCAGGCTTATTGGGGTTCCGTACCCAAAGGGTGCCAAGGAACCCTATTACTGAGACTGCGCTGCCGGTCTGTCTGTCCATCCGTCTGTCACAAGGCTCTATCTCTTTAACCGTAATTTTCACCGATTATGTATATCTGTGGCCGCTATAACAACAAATACTAAAAATAAAATAAAGTAAAAAATTAAAGTAGGTCATCATACAGGAAACGTGTTTTACAGCGTTTTTAACTCCGGCAGCGGTTGCTAGGTGACATTTGGCAGTTGCTAGGCAACGCAAGCGACCTTATGCTATTCGGATGTTTACCTATATGGTAGCTACCTATAAGTTATTTACATTCGGCGATTATTTACTGCCCTGTTATTAAAACATTGTAGGGAGGTACGGAACCCTTCATGTACGAGTCCGATTCGCACTTGACAGTTCTGTAAAAAAAAATCACACTGGTTCATAATTTTGGTCCGATAGCACCAACAGGTGAGATACAGTTCATCACCGATCAGTATTAAATAAAGAGCTGACGCTAAGAGAGCATATTTGGGGCGCCCGATCGGTAAGCGGCCGGTTGGACGTCCCAGATATCGCTGGAGCGAGGTAGTCATAAAGGACCTGAACGCCCTAAGAAGAACCGACTGGCGTGAAGTGGTGCAGGACCGTGCAGACTGGCGTCTTCTGGTGTCGGAGGCCAAGATCCTTGAGCCAGCGCAGTAAGTAAGTAAGTAGTACATGAGTACTCACCGATGGTGGTGATGACGATGATGGAGTAGAAGAGCGCGCCGGTGAAGGTCCACTGGATGTGGTCGGTGCTCTCCGACCCGTCCCAGCCGCGCACCTTCATCTCCAAGAGGATCGCGTTCTCGAAGTCCTGCCGAAAGAACACCACTTGAGGAATAATACGTAGGAAAATTAATTAGTGGAATCACAGAACTAAAGCCGAACCCGCATTGATTGAGGAGCACCATCCCGGGGCGACCAGTGGGCGTCGCGGTGTCTCTTCATGCTCCCGTGGCGTTCACAATGGCAACGAGGGAATCCGAGTGGTTTTATTGGGTAAGCCTCTTGTGGGAGAGCCCCACATAACATACCCTCTGTTGCCCTGAACAGAGACGAATACATAAGGCGCTATTTCGCACCATAAAAAAGGATCACAGAACTAATCATAGCGCCTGACCAAACAATTAGACAAATTGTCCTAACACCACCACGGTAATGGTTGTGTAATGAGAAAAGAGTAGGCTCGTTTTTGAAGATCTCCAAGTCGTACCGGTCCTGAAATATTGGCGGGCGAACATTCGAACGTTTCAACAGCCTCATTTACATGGTCATTTTTATTAAGAAATGGCAGAAGATTTTGATAGTTTCCAGTTATTATGGTAGACGTACCTACAGGATCTTAAATATATTAAGCGAAAGCCCATCAAAATCTACAGCTATTTCTTAAAAAATGTGACTAGATGAATGAGGCAGTTGAAACGGTCAAACAAATGCCCTAGCGCAACAAGCTGATTCCAAAGTTTACCGTGCGTGGCAAAAAGTTCCGCGAAAATGAACTGTAGTAGACTGCCAGCTATCAAGGTGGTGAGGGAGGAAAGAAAGTCGGTTGCGAGTAGTGTGATGGAAAAACATAAAATGAAATGAAATTCGGTGACTTATTAACAGTCAGGTTAAACGTATGGGCCGTTATAGACGGAATGCATTCTAACTGCAACGTACCTGCAACTGCCGACTACCCATACACTTCAGTCGCAGCTAGCGTGCAGCTTGCAAGAGCAACGGAAAATATATGGGCAGCCATCAGAATGCAGTCCGTCTGTAACGATCCATGAGGTCGTGTACCCTGTGAATCCAATACACTGTATCTTCAGTACACTGTCTATGGGAGTTACAGTGTATTGGATTCACAGGGTACCCGTCAGCAGTACCTTGAGCATGACGATGACGTCCGATGTCCAGTTGGACTCGCTGAACAGCGCCGAATCCTTCGTCATGATCCAGATGCTGTCGGTCGTGTTGCGCCGCAGCCGCGAGATGTTCATCTTCACCTGTTGGCACGTCCTGGTCATCAAGTTCTTGGACATTTACAAGTGAATCATCATCATCCCAGCCTATATACGTCCTACTGCAGGGCACATGCCTCCTCTCAGAAGCCGCTTGAAGCTTGGGCCGTAGTTCCCACGCAGGCCCAGTTACAAGTGAGTGAAGTGTCACATTTTCTACGGGGTATCTTAAAACTGTTTCAACAAAATAAAACCCTGTTACGTACGCGGGACGTAGCTATCGGTATATTTAAGATATAATGTAGGTTGGAATGATGATATCAACAGATGGTTGAGTTGGTTACTGAACAACCTGGTAAATAAATGAAATACTTTTTGCTCCTCCGCGAAGTAGTGAGACCAAGTCATGCAAAATAGAACGTTTGTGCGTTGAAAATTATGATTTTCATACAGTTCTCTCATAATGAAAAATAGGAAATGGTCAGAAATAGTTGGAATTTTAAGATAAAAAAAATTACAACTCTCTAAACTGTGGGCAGCAGTACAAATAAAAGCAACAAACAAATTGTTAATATTATACGCCCTACGCTCAAAGCTACTCACGGGGCGATGGGGAAGGATAAGCTCGGAGTTTATCTGCGGGATTGCATTATAAATTATGAAATCCACGAAAGAACTAAAGTCACCGACATAGCTCAAAGAATCACCAGACTCAAGTAGCAGTGGGCAGGGCACATCGCTCGTAGAACTGGTGGCCGGTGAGACCAAAAGGTTATCAAGTGGCGTCCACGGCCCGGATGACGCAGTGTATTAGGTAGGCCTCCAACAAGATGGAGCCTATCTTCACCAATGGACGTCTTTCGGCTGAAATTATGATGATGATGATTACACGCTCTTACTATAAATAAATTATAAATATGTAAAATATTAGAAGTACCTAGTTTTCTTAACTAAATAACCTACGTGCTAATGTACCGCTGACAAGCGTATATCCTCACCCCGCTATGCGAAGCAGATCATGCGCTGACAGACAAATTATCAGATCTATTACTTTTGTATTTACGTTTGCAATACGATTTAAGTGTGAAATCAGACGAATGATGTATTATTAAGGCGATGTTTATTTCTAATCTCGATTAGCTAACAATAAGTAAGATCCCATCGTGGAACTCGAACATTTTGTTGTAGAAGCGATAATAGACGAATGTAATTAATTTAATGCTGCAGGTCGTTTGAATGCCTTCTGTTTCTATAAAAACCGGCCAAGAGCGTGTCGGACACGCCCAAGATAGGGTTCCGTAGCCATTGTGAAAAAATCAAATAATATTTTTCTAAGGATTTCGTATGTGTACGGAATCTTCCAAGTTTAGGTATCGTCAATACTTTGAAAAAAGCTCGTATTTCACAATCGATAATCTGGCTAAGTGAACTTTATTACACGCGTATCAAGGTTCAGTTTTGTTTACATGCTGATTTGAGATACGAGCTTTTTCAAAGTAGTGACGGTATGTCTTATACCTTAGGCTATAAAACTTAACTCAACTTCACTTTAAAGTTGAATATTTCGCAAACAGATCACTGAATACAAAAATCATGTTTGCAACCCCCCAATGGTTTTAAAATACCTATCCAACGATATCCCACAATATAGGGTTAGTCGAGAAAAAAAAATCACCCCCACTTTACGTCTACGGGAGGTACCCTAAAAAAATATTTTTTTATTTTATATTTTACCACTTTGTTGGCATAACTGATATGTATATTCATGCCAAATTACAGCTTTTTAGTACTAACAGTCTCTGAGCTTAGCCGCGGACGGACAGACAGACAGACAGACAGGCATGGCGAAACTATAAGGGTTCCTAGTTGACTACGGAACTCTAAAAAGTTAACCTCTATTTTTACAATATATATTTACTGGGAGGAGAAAACGCTAAACTTCCGCGCTTAGGCATTTTCAATAAAAAGTGTAAGTAGGTATGTCTTATTTTTAAATAATGAGTGCTATCGATATTAATGATTAAAAAAAACCCTAATTTTCCATACTCCGCACTATAAAGTTAGGCGAGAAAAAAATCACCCCACTTTACGTCTATGGGAGGGGAGCCCCTTTTCTTCCATAATCTTTTTTATCCGAATTTTGAAAGTCAGAAATCGATGTCCATAATATTCTTGCTCATAAATATCGAGGGTCATAATTATTTTAAAGCATATCGCTTAATAGTTCTAACTGCAATGATCCATAATCCTATTGATCATAACTTTAAAAAGTCATAATATTGATATCAATAAAATTTAACGGAATATCGTTGATTATTCAGAAACATTGTAAGGCATATATCTTAAAGTAATAATTGTTTTCAGTCATAATTTTGCATTACCTAAAATGCACTAAGCATATACATCGAAATCTATAACATCTAAAGGAATATCGATAATTATTCAGAAACATTGTAAGGCATATCGCTGGCAGCGAGCGAGCGAAGCGAGCGAGCAAGACCTTTCAGGGCAGAAGCGACTCGGACAGGTTAGGTTCAGAAGGCCAAGGCGGGAGCGAAGCGTAGCGTAGCTCCCGCCTTAGCCTTCGATGTTAGGTTTTTTTTTTTTATGACAGCACAGAAAAGGATTATTACCTTTTATATTATGAAATGTCATACAACCATGACACTGAATGTTATTACAAAGTAATATTATGCCTAAAAATAATTATGACCTGCGAAAAAAGACCATGCAATAATTATTATGAGTGACATTATTACTTTTAACATTATGAACAGTGATGCATTCATGACACTGAATGATATAACTTTACTTATTGTTCCTTACAATAATTAGGACTTAAGAAAATAGTAACTCCAATTTATGTTGTTTAATATTATGACTTCCGATAATAAGACGAAAAAAAATTATGACAGAAAACGTTATGGGCTTGAAAATTCGGAACAAAAATTTTATGGGAGTCATTATAGACCCCTATGGGAGGTATCTTAAAAAATTTTTTTTTACATTTTATATTATCACTTTTTCGGGGTAACTGGGTATATATAGATCCATGCAAAATAACAGCTTTCTAGCACTAATAGCTACTGCGCTAAGCTGGGGACAGACAGACAGACGGACGGACAGACAGACATGACGAAACTATAAGGGTTCCGTTTTGCCATTTTGGCTCCGGAACCCTAAAAAGCAAAGGGTACAGTCAGGTTAATAATATATGTTCATTACTAAGACGTCAAAAATATCTGTACACCTCTATGCCACTCTATGCTACAATGTATTTGACGCGATGGCTGTATAGATATTTATGCCCAGTACACTTTTTGTTGAAAATAGCTGCATACTTACGGTATTAGCAAAAGGTACCTCTTTCTCGTGCGCGGCTTCGAGCTGCTCGAAGGTGACGGCGCCGAGGATGCAGTAGGCCACCACCAGGCTGATCATCACGAAGTGCGAGAACACCACCGAGCACAGCCGCCACGTGTAGTACAGCACCTGGACACACCCAGCTGTTCCCACCGATGTTGGACAATGCACATCGCATAGTTATGGTATGAGCAGGCGCAGCGATTTACTTATAGGTACTGTAACCTGGGTGGCAAAATACTTGCGCAAACAATACCATAGTTATTTAATGAGGTCTGATGTCCTATTATTAGGACTTATTCTAATGTGACATTTAACTCAACCCATTAGTGAAAAAGTTTAAATTTTATTGAACAAAATTTGACGTGGGCGGCAGAAGGTTAAGCTTAATTTGCTAAAATGGAAACAAACTTTAATAACTTTAATTTAAATACTAGATGAAAAAAAACCGCCTGTATAATGCCCATTTCTAATGGGATTTCCAGAAAAATATATATCCTATGTCACTCTCGGAACTGAGACGAATCTAATGACACCTCACACTTCAAAATCCATTGAGGCGTTCAGATTGAAGAAAGACCATTGAAGAAAAGAGGATTAAAACAAATGTTGTGGAGATCCTTAGGGAAGGCCTGCTTGACTTCTGGCTGCTAAGATGATGGTTACGACGATGAATGCACAAAGCACAATGATACCGTTGATATAATGAGGCAGTATTTGTGGCTAGCTCTAGCTCAGTTTAGATTTGCAAAAAAACTCTTGAAAGTTGCATTACGTTGCGCGGCAGTGAAGCCAACAAGCTTGAAGTGGTCAATCGAACGCCGCAATGGAATGCCCCTTGCAGGCTTAAACTGGTTTTAATAATTTGACATACACCCGTAGTAAAAGTTTCGAAAGGCCTTCGTTAGTTTACTATCCTACTGCTTTTGTGTTGTTTAAGTTTATTGTAGCTTGATTGCTAAGAGCGCAACGATAGGCTGTAGACCTGGGTGGTAGTGCAAACCTCGTGACACACGGAAGTATAACTTTTCCTGGACTTGGGAAACATCCAATGATGCATTTAGAACTTCCTCAAAGAACACACTAAAAGCTAAAGAGAAATTCAGGAATATTCTGCAGGATCCCATTCTATAATTAACATAATATGTAAGGCGTGAAATAACAGGGGATTGGGGCCTAAGGATGGGACATTAAATTTAGGATGTAAATTGGCAAATTTAATTACTAGGTAAGCATTTTTATTGTCATTTTGTGACGCACTTTTAGCCGTAAATTAGGTAGGTACTACTACGGAAAGGAGCAGAAATTAAATGAAGTCTTAAATCTCACATTTTTGACTTAAAATGCTTAACCATGAAAATGTCGTTGTGTAAAATTTTTGTTTCACTTTCAAATGTTTTCACCTCAGTTTACCTTGGCGCACTTGCTGGGCGGCGGCGCGGGAAACTCGGCGCGTTCGCCGCGCGGCACCACGTCGCGCCGCGACATCTTGCGCTTGCCTCACCACTCACCACCACTGATCATCATACACCACACTTACACATACATACACTAGAAACATTGTATTCACGAAACCTCACACATTTTCACTATCTGACTAAATGGCCATGTGTTATAAGTTATAAATCATCCGGTTGAAAGGCGCGTGGATTGCCCGCGAGTTCCCGAACGGCACTGCGACTCCACGAGTGAACCCGCTCTTGATCCGCTAATAAAACACAATCTGCATATTTCTTTCAATCCCAAATAGACATGTTATGATATGTTTGCCGCAAATATTTACTTGGGTGAATTATTAGGGGAGTGGGGAGTTAACGGCGCCCGCGCATCTCGAGCACTGGACTTTACGATCAGCGACAACGCGTATTTGGGTCAAAATATGGGAAACTAAACATTGCGTGTGCGCAAGCGCCGCCTCGAAATAGTTTGCGGTGCTCCGAGACCAGTGCGGATGAATGGGCAATCAAACCAAAAATGTTGTGGCAATTAATGGACGCGAAATGCATAAACTCGGGCTTTAAGTGAGCTGGTGTTGCCCTGGATAGAGCTTAGAATGATAATGTTACATCCAAAGCTGCTGAACGATTAATACAGATATTCAATATAATTCGATAAAGATTCTACTTTATATATATAAGGCAACCGTTACTGACTTTTATCCATCAACGCACAGCTCAAACCTATCAGCGGATTGTGCTGAAACTTGGCACACAGATAGCTATTATGGCGTAGGGATAAGCTAAGAATGTATGTAGTTTTCAAAGTTCACACGGGATAGGGAATAAATGGGATTTATATTTTCGCTTCAAAGTAGCCATATCTCCGTAACTATAATTATTAAAGACTTCAAATTTGGCATGAAAGTAAGGTGATTAGAAAAGTAAAAAACTAATTTTAGGATTTTTGGAAAATTCCACAGGATAATAAGAAAATGAGTTTTATATGTTCATATCAATGGGACGGGACCCTATCTCAGTAACCATTCCTTTAGGATCCCAGAGGTGCAGTAAAAGGGGATTTTTGGAATTTGTCGTGGGATAGAGATCGGGAGTTGACCGTAAATTCTATTTGTGCGCGGACGCAGTCGCAAGAAAAAGCTAGTTCTCTATAACAGCTATAGCTAAAAGACTATGTAAATTAGTACGTCGATTACGTTGTAGACAGTTTCGGCTCTACCAGATGTCAAGAGGTGTCGCTGCGGCTCGTTATGCCAAATTAATGACTCGCCGAAGTCGCTCTACCAAAAAATAAAACAAAATTTCATAAAATAAAATGTATTTACAGTTATTCATAATTATAAGCTATAACAACTGTTCTTAAATTAATGGGTAACAAACTTTGTACGTAACATGGTGATTAATATCATGAATTAAAAATCTCAATAAATACCTACTCTTTAGTACTCATACCTACAATTTTCTTTATGGAATGACTTGGAATGAAAAAATACAATCACAGTTTTTATAGAAAACTATCTTACTTTCTCTTGAAAAAATTTAGGCAAGTAATTACAAAAAAAGAAAACAAAAACTAAATTACAATAAAAGTAATTATTATTTTCATCTTCGATAATAGCGTAGAATCAAGGTCAAAAATATCTGCTTATTAACTTTTATACCACTAACTATGAGGATAATGTAGGTATACGTGAGGCCATAACATACGTGATTTTTTGAGTAAGTAGGTACAGATGTAGTGCAAAATGATTTTCCTTCGTACTTTATCGGAAAGTTCGTATTTATCATGCTCTCTCAATTAGCTTCAGTAACCAACTTACAGCCGTGTAGCCATCTTACATTTTTCACTTTGACATTTGACACTAAACAGTAAAGTTCCATATTAATGGATATGAAAACGTCACTCATTTAATACAATCATTGATTGACAGTTCGGGTGCCATCGTATTCCGATTGGGATCCGAGTTTTCCCGATGGAAAATCATTTTGCACTACATCTGTAGTGAGTATTTTCGGTCGCGTAATTTTGGTTTCACACAAAAATCCTATTTTTGTAAAATCAATTTTGCGTCCCCGTGTGGACTTACGTACGGCCCAATATACGCGACTCAAAAATAATTGCGTTCGTTTAGCCTCATCCTTTATTTGAAGCGTTGGATGTATCTATAGACATTTTTGACCTCGATTGTACAGGTTTATCATAATATCTAAGTATCTATAATATCTCCCAGAATGGCTGTCTACACGACACAAGCGCAACATACATACATGGATTTGTCTGTCACAAGGATTGGACTTTCATTCTGTAATTATCATAAAACGTTCTTAGTCTCCTCGTGATTCAAAAGAAGATAAACACATTTCGAATTGCTATAGTGATGCTTTGCTCAAACTGCGTGTGAAGATTCACCCCCATAATTGGCAACATAAGCCGACGTATCAGCGCTCTAATAATTAATAGAGCCGAAGCGTCGCAATGACTGAAACTTGTCGAACGGATCATTCATTCGCTGATGTTATTAAGAAGGCAAAACGTTTGTACGAAAAAACCTCATTAGTCATATTGTTTTCGCAATAAGTCTATAGCTTTAAATAAGTAACCGACTAAAGTCAACTCAAAATAAATCTAGCACCTATCTTGCTTTGATAAAATTACATAAGGCAGGTCCGAGTCGGCGAGGAGCATTAAGTACATAGACGAGCTAACTACAAAAGATTCCGTTCAAATAATATGTCTGGCGAGTATACTTCACTAGGACTAAGCTTAATTGTTTAAATGAGTCCTCCTCCGCGCTGTACAAAGGCGGGGGGTATAATGACAAGGGTATGTATTACAATACCGAAGTACGAAAGACCGAATGTATTAAAACATCGAAAGGGTCAAAAGACCGACACGATTTTTTTCTAAAACCGTAAACTTCTCAGAATTTATTAAAACGGCATCATACAGAACCCATTAGGTTAGGTTAGGTTTGTTTTATAACAATCTTAAAAAAATAACGGTCTCAGAAAAAAATCGTGTCGGTCTTTTGATCCATTCGATGTTTTAATACATTCGGTCTTTCGTACTTCGGTACTGTAATACATACCCAATGACAAAGGGGCCGAGAGTTGCGGGCGGCAGGCACATGAGGTGCGCTCGCCGCCCGCACCTCACTCGGCTCCCTTTGTCGTCTGCCCCCGCGCCTCTGGACCCCGCGGGCGAGGACTCGTTTAAACGGTTTAGCTATAGTCCTAGTAATGTATCGCCAGCTATTATCAAACTTTGGAAAAACGCCCGTCATTTGACTTCTGAGAACGTAATGCCGATAATTTTTAAAACCCATTTATGAGTCGAGTTGTTAATTCGTTCAAGAATTAGCAATGACTTACAACAAAGGAAATCGCGAGTCGCGGTAGCCTAGTGGTTTGACCTATGGCCTCTCAAGGAGAGGGTCGTGGGTTCAAGCCCGGGCTAGCAGCCTAGCACCTCTGAATTTTTCAAATTGTTTTTGCGAAATAACACTTAAAATTTACCACGAGCTTTACGGTGAAGGAAAACATCGTGAGAACAGCACACAACTGCGAAGAAGTTCTCAATCCACACGGGGCTCACGTGGGAACTATGGCCCAAGCTCTCTCATTCTAAGGAAGCCTGTGCCCTGCAGTGGGACGTAAGCTGGGATGAAAGGAAAACTCTACTGCACGGAACTTGAAGTTTTAACCTGACGAGCGTTTTTCCGACCTTTGACTGTTACACATTATGTATGCTCTTATCGTCAGCAAGCCGGCTTCATCTCGAGCTCGTCCTTGGGCCGGGGGCCCTGCGCGGCGAGCAGCTCGGCCTCACGGATGGTATCAGGCAGCCGCGTGTTCAGCGTCTCCGGAGTGGTAAGCATCAGCCCTGCCGCCACCAGCGCCGCGCACCCGAACAGCACCGACGGCAGCCACTCCACGTAGATTGCCTGGAAATGCCAAGCGTTGTGTTACTGGCATGAAGCTCGCTATGGAGCATAAGTCAGCAAGTTAGGACAAGCATGCATCGGTTCACCTCCGACTTAGGCAAAAACAAGGCTAGTCTTTCTAAAATACTCACGAGCAGAGGCATTTGCGGCGCCACGATGGAGCCAAGCCGGCCCACCATTGAGCAGAAGCCCAGCAGGCTGTGGCGTGCGTGTGTCGGGAACAGCTCGGACGTGTACATGTAGACTCCGCTGAACGCCTGCGTGATAGCGATCTTGCCCACCAGGTACAGCAGCGTCGCCAGCCACGGCATCGCTGGAAAGAACGTACCAAAATATCATGCGAAGATCATTGTGTGCAACCAAAGAATTTAAAAAGCTAATAGAAGTGGCATTACACCTCATTACTATGTAGTTCTGTGTGCAACGCATGAAAAAATTTGTCTATCGTTTCTCATTAGTGTATCTGGGCGTGGGTAAAGCGGCTCGTCGCCAACGGCCTCGATGACTAAGAGGCCTCGTGCCTCGAGAAGTTTTTGTGTTTTTTTTAATAAATTAAAAATTCTTCATTCAATGCGTGGTACGCTATCATAAACGTCGCAAAATAAATCTCTCCCACACAGAATTTAGGTGCTGCGCCGCGGCTGTTCATTACACTAGTTTTTTTGGTAAATAACGTAAGACAAAACATTTATTGATGTCAACTGTCTGTTTTACCTGTGCATAAAAACAGTTCCGTGACTAACTGGCTGTTCACCCTATTTTTTCTAACTCCTAAAACCGTCACTAGAGGGCGCTGTTATACGAAAATGAGTTGTCATCTTACCTTTCTCATAAGTAACACTGTATCCGTAGTTTAATTTTTTTATTGATTATACGAGTTTTTCTAATCCAAGTGTTATTTACAAAATCATCCCTCAGAAGGTCGAACATGGTCCAATACGAACCGGTTGAGAAAACAACCTAATGATAAACAATAATTACGTGCAAAAATAAAGTTCAATACGGTCGACGCTCAAGCGAAGCAGCACCGTGTCAACGTAGTGTCGCGCAGTGCCGGTTTGCATATGAACTTACCACGGGCAATGAACACAGTGTCGATAGTTGGAAAACAATACGTTCATTTTTATTAAGATTTGGAAGGTAACTTTGTGAACTGCAAGTGGTGTACGAAGATTCTACATTATTCTTGATGCAAAATAAGTGGAATTTATATGGATTTTGGATTAATGAAAGTTACAAGATTCTATAAAACGAGCTTTTATATACATGTGAAGTGCAGAAGAACGATACAAACCGTAATTAACACAAAACTATTTCGTTGCTAAGTACTAGTGAATGTGAAGAATGGGTCCGGAAAGTTATATTAAATTACAAACCGATGTTCAAAGTAAGATATTTAAGGCGCAGATTAATTTCAAAAAGTCGCCTGCGTCTAGAATAACACGGGACTATATCGAAACGAGACTGCAATTATTGGAACAACATTGGTTAAAGTTTGTGGAAAATCACCAGAATGTTATACTGGGATGCGAAAGTAACGATTATAGCTACTTTAAAGACGATGTTTACACTATGGTTGAGGATAAATACATTGAGCATAAGATAGAATTGAAACAAGCGTTATCGCAATTTATCCCGATCGCTCAAATAAATATGAACACCTCAATGAATAACGGGAATAATAACGGATCATCTGAATCCATGAGTGTTAAACTTCCAAAAATTGTACTGCCATTATTTTCGGGTAAATATATGGAGTGGCCAACATTTCACGACTTATTTGAATCGCTCATCCACAATAATAGTGCGCTCGCTAATGTGCAGAAATTACACTATCTGAAAAGTCATTTACAAGGAGAAGCTGAGCAGCTATTGCGGCATATTGCTATTACAGACGCAAACTACGAACAATGTTGGCTACAATTAAACAAAAGGTACAATAACAAACGTTACATCGCAAACTGTATTCTGGCCAGGCTGGTGGGCCAAAGGGCTTTATCTTCAGAGTCATCCAACGGTGTAAAACAAATACTCGATACGACAAATGATTGCTTGCACGCTTTATCTAACCTTGGTATACCTGTATCGTCATGGGACATCCTGATTATATATCTCATCACAATAAAATTGGATAACGAATCCCGGAAACAATGGGAACAAAAGCTAAGCGAACATGCAGATCGATTGCCTACACTAAGCGAGTTCCAATCATTCCTGGAATCAAGATATCGAGCACTCGAGTTTTTAGAACCAAACCAAAGAAGAGAGTCTAAAGGCAAGGATGCAGTGGATAAACCGAAGGTGTTCAGCGTGACTACGTCTGTCTCCTGCCCATTCTGTTCAGAAGATCACCTACTTTATCAATGCAAGAAATTTGTACAAGAAGCCATCGAGAATCGCCGGGAGTTCATCCAGAAGAGAAAACTGTGTTTTAATTGTTTCGGAGCTAACCATTCGGTAACACAGTGCAAACGACGCACGGCTTGTCGGCGCTGTGGCCGACGTCATCACTCGTTGCTGCACCAGGAAGGCGGCGCTCACAATCCGGCCCAGGCGGGCCCTAGTCAGCCCGCTAATCAACAGCGGGAGCCAGCACAGGAACCGCAGGCTGCGGATCACATGGAGCGTGTTGTCAGCCATTTTTCTAACAGTGAAATGAGATCAAGTAGTCAAGTAATGTTAGCTACCGCATTAGTTAATGTGTCCAGCAAGGGTATGTATCACACACTTAGGGCATTGTTGGATCAGGG
Source organism: Archips xylosteana (assembly GCA_947563465.1). Lineage (NCBI taxonomy): Eukaryota > Metazoa > Arthropoda > Insecta > Lepidoptera > Tortricidae > Archips > Archips xylosteana. Next base: position 252,420 of record OX387356.1, on the reverse strand, counting down.
CTCTCAAGCCTCGTTCATCACTGAACACGCAGTTCAACTTTTGCAGCTTCGAAGGTTGCCAATTCGAAGCACCGTATCAGGTTTAGGAGGAGACCAATCTAGTATTTCAGTAAAACACATGGTTCAATTTAAAGTACAGTCCACATATAACTCTTTTAGCTATCCCGTTCAAGCCTATGTTTTAAACTGCCTAACATCCACTCTTCCTTCACAGCAAATTCAATTTCAGGAATGGCCGGAATTGTTGCAATTGCAGATGGCAGATCCAGGATATGGTACACCAAGCAATATAGATCTTCTATTGGGCGCTGATGTGTATGGTCAGATTTTGTCAGAAGGCATATTGGGGAATCCACCTGGAACCTTGACAGCTCAAAATACACAGCTGGGATGGATCCTGTCGGGAAGAGTCCAGGTTAGTGGGGATACTCCTTACATTATTAGCGCACATACCCATAACAACTCAATCAATGATTTGCTGCGTCAGTTCTGGGAGATTGAAACTGACCAGCCTCATCCACTTTTATCCAAAGAAGAAGAATCCTGTGAAAGATACTTTGAATCCACTACAACTAGGGACAGTTCGGGTCGTTATGTTGTAGGTCTTCCCTTTCGCGACAACAATCCAACTTGTCAATATGGTGACTCGCGAACAATTGCATTGAAACGGTTTCACTTGCTCGAGAAGAAACTTGAAAAGAATCCAGTCTTGAAGCAAGAATACTCCAAGGTAATAAATGAATACCTGGCTATGAATCATATGGAAGTAATTAATGACAGACAAGAAGCTGCTAAGCCAGGATGCGTTTATCTACCTCATCATGCAGTTGTTCGCGAGGACAAAAGTACAACGAAGGTCCGCGTCGTTTTCGACGCTTCGTGTAAGGGTGCTAACGGCAAGTCACTGAACGATGATTTGTTGGTAGGTCCAAGGCTTCAACCAGAGCTACGACACATAATTATGAAGTGGCGTACTTATCCTATATGTTTCGTAGCGGACATAGTTAAGATGTACCGAATGGTCAAGGTCGTACCAGAGCACACTGACTTCCAGCGAGTATTGTGGAGAGAGAATCCTAGTGAAGAAGTCAAGGACTGCAGGCTGTTAAGAGTTACTTTCGGTGTTTCGTCAGCCCCATATCTGGCAGTTAAGAGTTTGCAACAATTGGCAAAGGACGAACGCAGCACCGGTGAGTATCCATTGGCTGTAGACAGGGTGGTAGACTCTTTCTATGTTGATGATTTTATGTCAGGGTGTGACACAGAAGAGGAAGCAGTTGCCATATACCACCAAATGGTCAGTCTACTAGGTAAAGGAGGGTTCCAGCTGCAGAAATGGGCGAGCAACAGTCGGAAGTTATTGGAACAGATAAAGTCGCAGGGTCCTGATACTCAGAAAGATATTAAAATTGATGATACTGTTAAGATTTTAGGACTCAACTGGAATATTCAATCTGATTCCTTCAAATATACTGTAAGCTTACCTCCCCAGAAGCTGCCAATCACCAAGCGGGTAATTTTGTCCGATATATCACGCTTATTTGATCCTTTAGGGTGGATTGCACCTGTAATAATACAGGCAAAAATATACATGCAGAAACTATGGCTGTCAGGTCTTTTTTGGGATCAGGAAGTTACGTCGAACCTGCTGGATGAGTGGATTTCGTTTCGCGACAACTTACCTGCTCTCAACCAAGTCACTGTGCCCAGGTGGGTCAATAAGAATAAGGATACAACTTACCTTGAGCTGCATGGGTTTTCCGACGCATCCACTGACGCCTACTCAGCGGTAGTCTACTTGCGCGCGACTGATCATCATGGCAACATTAAGGTAAGTCTAATTGCGGCTCGTACCAAGGTATCTCCTATCAAGCAAATATCCATTCCTCGCCTGGAGCTTTGCGGAGCAGTGTTGGTTGCAAAGCTGTTGTCTGAGGTCTCGGGTATCCTGTCTATTCCTACATCGCAGATACACGCTTGGACTGACTCCACCATCGTTCTGGCTTGGCTGAAGGGACAGCCAAATCGATGGAAGACCTTCGTCGCAAATCGGGTGACTGAAATCCTGACAGTTTTTAACAGCGACCAATGGTCGCATGTGGAGTCCTGCCAGAATCCAGCCGACTGTGCATCCCGAGGGCTGGCTCCACGAGAATTCATTCACTATAAACTCTGGTTTCATGGCCCTGCTTTTTTAAGAGAATCCACGTATATATTGCCAACGGTAAACATATCGACTGATTTAGAAGCCAAGCCGTTAAAGTCTCATCACCTAACTACTTCCGAAGTAGCTGGGTCCGATCTCCAGATATGGACAAAGTATTCATCTTTATCAAAGACGGTTAGAGTAGTCGCGTTTTGCCTTCGATTTATTAATAAATTAAGGTCAAAGCAATATCCTTCTTACTTGACGGCTTCCGAATTAGATAATGCATTAAAGATAGGAATTAGGGTTTGTCAGACTCAGGCATTTTCCAAAGATATTGAGCAAATAAATAAAACTAATTCAGTAAATCGCAAGAGCAACTTATGCTCTTTGAGCCCATTCCTGGATAAAGACGGAATTTTAAGAGTTCGGGGTCGCATCCAACAAAGCCAAGCCAACTATAATGTTAAACATCCAATTATTTTACCGCGAGATCATCACTTATCCAAATTGATAGTTCAGGATTCCCACGAAAAAACGTTACACGGTGGCCATCAGTTAGTTCTAACGTACCTCAAATCGAAGTATTATATCATAAATGCTAAGAGCCTAGTAAGACAACATATTAATAAATGCGTTAGATGTTTGCGGTATAAGACCGAAAATGCACATCCCTTCATGGGAGAGTTGCCAAGCTCCAGAGTAACTATTGCTCGACCATTCTATCGAAGCGGCGTCGACTACGCCGGTCCTATTAACATCAGGTTGTCTAAGGGCAGAGGTTGTCGTTCCTACAAAGGATATATCGCGTTATTCGTTTGTATGGTTTCGCGTTGCATCCATCTCGAAGCTGTGAGCTCTCTTAGTACAGACGCATTTTTGGCAGCGTTTCGTCGCTTCACTTCACGTCGTGGCCACTGTAGTGAAGTGTGGAGCGACAACGGCACAAATTTTGTTGGAGCCTCTAAAGAATTGCGCGTTCTATTCCAGGAACATAAATCAGGAATCATGAGTGAAATAGCGGAAACACTCGCTCTCACTAACACCGAGTGGCACTTCATACCTCCGCACGCCCCAAACTTCGGCGGGCTGTGGGAGGCGGGGGTAAAATCGACCAAATACCATCTAAAACGGGTTCTGGATGGCACAATGTTAACATTCGAGGAGTTAACAACGGTTTTAACACAGGTCGAAGCATGTTTAAATTCCAGGCCCTTATACAGGTTGCCATCATGCCATGAGGACGCGGCCCCTCTCACGCCTGGCCATTTCCTTATAGGCGAAGCGTTGGTGACAGCCCCTGATCGGCATTACGAAGATACCAAGGTAAGTCCATTGCATAGGTGGCAGTTAATACAAAAAATGACTCAGCAGTTCTGGCGTAAGTGGTCTGCCGAGTACCTCACGACTCTCAATCAGAGATATAAGTGGACTAAAACTACGCCAGAACCCCAAATAGGTGACGTTGTTCTTGTTAAGGAAGATGGTCTCCCTCCTTCAAAATGGTTATTCGGTTTGATAGAAGAGAAGCACACTGGTCCAGACAATGTCACAAGGGTGGTTACTATCAAATGTAAGAAATCTAAAATTGTAAGACCAGTTTCCAAACTTTGCATTTTGCCTATCGCTTCTTAGCATTATTTACCTGATTAATTGTAGATATTTAATGCAAATTATGTAACTTAAAAGCATCTTTGGATGCACCAGCTATTAAGTATTTTGTTATTGTTTAGTTGTAACTTGTAAGTAAGTACAAACTGTTTAAAAGCAACCCTTGACTGAACTTTGTCATTATTATGGTTTCTTTAATGTGTTAGTTTATATTAAGTTCATGTTGAGCAGTTCTTTATTGATTACTATTAGGTTAAGATGTTACGGTTTCATGGAGATGTTAATTGTACATGTAAAATTCGATGGCCTCATTGTTGGCTAAGAACTTTTGTAGTTCATGGTGGGCGGAATGTTCACCCTATTTTTTCTAACTCCTAAAACCGTCACTAGAGGGCGCTGTTATACGAAAATGAGTTGTCATCTTACCTTTCTCATAAGTAACACTGTATCCGTAGTTTAATTTTTTTATTGATTATACGAGTTTTTCTAATCCAAGTGTTATTTACAAAATCATCCCTCAGAAGGTCGAACACTGGCTGAGAGATAACGTACAGCCTAACTACTGCACTTTGAGATATGTCAGAAACCTACGGTCCCAAAATATTTTTTTTTTTAGAAAATTCCCTAGGGTTATGAAACTAGCCCATTTTTTATTCTTCTACATGGTAAAGCCGTGAGCATAATTTCCCAGAGTTAAGGGTTCAAAAATAAAGAGGCAAATCTGAATGCACTTACTGGGAGGAACGAAGGTGATGACGACGCAGGAGATCCCGCAGACAATGTAGGCGATGAGCAGCGTGCGCTTGCGACCGATGCGGTCCAGCACCAGAGCGTTGGTGACCACCGCGATCACCTCCACGCTCACCACCAGCATGTAGTTGGTATACTTGTCTCCCGCCAACGACACAGAGTTGATCGCCAGCCCGTAGAACACGAACGTACAGGTAATCCACCACCACGAGCAGATCGCCAGCCGCGTCATAATTATCGGCGAACGGAGCACCTGCATCCACAGCCCAGCCTCTTCCTCCACCTGTTTCTTCTCGTCCACGGGCTCCTTTGCCTCCTGGAGTTGCCGTATCGTCTCATCCGAAAGCGTTATGTTATTCATCTTTGCCGCTTTAGTTATGATCTCCACGGCATCTTCCTTGCGTCCCTTTGACAGGAGCCATCTGATGCTCTCGGGTAGGAAGTAGATGTACAGAAGAAAGAGGAGTGACGGTGGGTAGACGACCAGAATGAAGGTGCGCCAGTACTGGAAGGTCTTAGCGAGCATTGCGAAGCTGAGCCCGCCAATCACCAGCGTGATGCCGAGGAAGGCTGTCGTCAATACGCGTTTGTCTTGACCGAGGAGTTCAATAGCTGTAATAACAAAAATAGTTCGTTGTAAATTCAAAATACCTATTCGATCTCGTACAAAGTTTGAGAGGACAGTAAACACGAAATTATTATTGACAAAATTAATCATTGATTCAGGCGTTGCTTTTGTGGAGGTTCAGATTAATGAACAGTTTTTAACTTTCCTACTACGCTACTACTACGCGAGGTGAAATGTGTAGTTCATGGACATTAATAATGTTTGGAACTCTTCTTTGTCTCTTCCCATATCATTTAGGGTCGGTCCTCTGAAATTGTTCACGTAATTTGGCTGTCATTGCAGCTAGTATGGTTTGGACTAGTTTTTTCTAAGAGTTTCCACCAATACGGGGCTCCAGACATTAAACAAAAGCATTATTTTTTATGAAGTAAACAGTCAGCTTCTTACTCATGATGTAGGCGGCGGGGAAGGCGCTGGCGCCGGCCACGGTTTCCAGGAACTCAACCACGACGTACATCTCATAGGAGGTGGAGAACGCCTTTAGCGAACCGATGGCACCCACCAGCACGCAGCTCAGGATCAGCGCGCACTTGCGGCCCCATCTGCAAGAGCATTTTAAAGGCATAAAGTTAGGTTTGATTGGCAATGGATGAACAGATAACAAAATGTTAACATGATCAACAGAATGTCGCTAGCTAGTTCTGCACAGTTGCAAATTACCTGTCTGAGATGTATCCAAGGATGGGCAGCGATACCAGCATGCCGATGTTGTGCACCGTGCCCACCAGGGTGCGCTTCCACTCCTGGCACGCCAGGTTGAACTGCAATCAAACAGTCGGGTAAATAAATCGATGTCAACGATCATGGCAGTGGATTTCAGATCAACCTCACTACCAGCTACCGAACAACGGCCAACAGATGGTGCCTTTTTCAACCTTGACATTGGTAAAATCATCGATAATTTTTTTAAAAAATATCACCGTCGATACTTATCGCATACTATATATCATCATCCTATATAAATGTCCCACTGCAGGGCATAGGCCTCCTCTCAGAATGAGATGGGTTGGGCCGTAGTTCTCATGCGGGCCCAGTACGGATTCGGAAATTCACACACCATTGAATTTCTTCGCAGGTGTATGCAGGTTTCCTCACGATGTTTCCCTTCACCGTAAAGCTCATGGTAAATTTCAAATGTAATTTCGCACATAAATTCCGAAAAACTCAGAGGTGCGAGCCGAGATTTGAACCTACGATCCTCTGCTTGAGAGGCCAATAGGTCAAACCACTAGGCCACCGCGGCTTTTTTACTAAATATTGCGCCATTTTTGATTGCGCCGCATTTTATGTAACAGAATATAAGTTCCGCCGAATTTATTAGGTATGACATAATAAAATTGTACCATAGCATAATAGGTACCGGTAAAGTAAGTTAGCTTAGAACTGCTACGAGTCAAGTAGTTTGGGTAAAGTTTGGGCAAGACAATCAACAACATACCAATGTACTATTCTGCCTAAGAAAATTGTGCAAATGACGAAAATGCGAAAAGTAAGTATTTCTGCGAATTGTTGATTCTGCCAAGGGTTGCTATGCGAAACGAAATTATGACAATCAATTTTATGGAACATATTAGTGAACCAGATTAGACGCCTGCAAAATTACATCAAATCATCATTTACCGACCATATGCCATCCTACGAAATTCTCTTATCATAAAGATTCCTAGGTCTACTCCTCTACTCCATAAAATACCATCAATCTGGCCATGATCATGGCAATTCACGCGGCTGCGCCTACCGCTATTGTTACGTTTTTATTGAAACCGTGCTGCATCAGCGGCGCTATCTGGTGGATGCGTTTGGAGGTGAAGGTCGGAGCGCTGCTAATGGGCGACGCGCGCGCAGGGTCGCGCCCGCGGTGGGGGGAAGCACCCGTGCGTGACTGTATCCGATCATGATTAGATCTCTATCAATAACATGCTGATGATGTAGATTATTGTGAATCCATAATAAAACTCGAATACTGATACTGTAGTGCGCATGCGTGCCGTTTGATAGCAGTACGCTTGTATTCGAACAAAGATTAGGCCTGTATCTCTTTAATTTGTAAGCGATAAAGAGGTCCTCTTTATCAATGTTTGAACGACCTGCTTTTCATTTAGTTTAAAATTTTCGGATCCAATAGTGCTTTAGAGTCATCGTAGATACAAAATTTGTTTCTCCTATGGACATAAAGTCAGCGAACATATGATTTATTTTTTTAAATGGGCCAAAAGTTGCCAGGCCAAGACGCAGACTTAATTAAAAAATATTGGATTTATACTCCATCCACTCTTAGACTAGACTCTGTTTAGACCTGCGAGCAAAAACGTGTTAGTTGGATTGCATTGCGAGGCAGTAAGGCGAACGAGATTGAGGTGGTCAAGCAAGCGCCGCAATGTAATGTAGCTTGCACGGTTTCTCTTGCAAATCTAAACTCGGCTTTAGACCATCTCCATAGGAGAGACGCGACCATAACATGTGTATGTCCCTTTATCTTCACCTTTTCATTCAATTACTGCTGCACGAGCCAGCAGGAGTGGACCTAGTCATCTACCTTACCTACATAGGTAATATCTATTGAGTTTCTACCACTCCTGCTGGCTCATGCTGAGGCACCGACTTCAAACAGATTAGTAGAAAGATATTTTCATTCTTTTTGTCTGTAGTTGGTTTTATTTTTTTTTTGCTTTTTAGTTTCAGGATGTTTTTGAAGGCGGTTTTATTTTTTATTTAATCTCAAAATGATGTTCGTTTAGTGTGGGTTGACATGTTGTTGTTCATCAGCATTCAATTGAATTAGGTACTATTTATTTGTTTCAAAATTATATATCTAATTCTACAGATAAATAAAAATTAATCCAGTTTTTTTGGGTGTTTAGTGTTTTTTAAAAAAGTTGCGTATTGGTTTTATTGATTACTGGAGTCAACTACCCCATTCTGCTGTTGTTGCTCCGTCGTCTTATCGTGGTATTTGAACAATGAAAGTAATTATTGTTGGGCGACATAGCGGTGCTCTGTGCCGATCCATTGGTTACGTGTCATGTCGCACGCACTCCCGATTTTTCATACTCTAGTGAATCAACATTAGCCATTACTAATTAGGTACCTATAATTTTCTACTGAAAGATGGCACCGCATTATTAACCTACGTAACGGGCACGTAGTATCTGAATATCAAAAGTTAATAGTATGTCGAATCCCTACTGACCCATATGATACTAATGTTATAAATGCGAAAGTGTGTCTGTCTGTCTGTCTGCCTGTTACCTCTTCACGCTTAAACCGCTGAACCGATTTAGATGAGTTAATACCTAGACAGAGTTAGTTTGAGTCCCGGGGAAGGGCACGGTAAAACCTAATTGGTTAATAATATCGAAAAGTTTTTTATGAAACCGTAAACATTTTAAGATTATAAGTAAATTTAACTAACCTAGCCTAACCTAATGGGTTCTTTACGATATCGTTTTAATAGATCCGAAGTTTAAAGTTTCAGAAAAAAAACTTTTCGTTGTTATAATCCACCATCTGTGGCCCGCGACTCCGCCTGCGATGAATTCGTGTATCGCTACACAGAGAGATAGACACACTTTCGCTTCATAATATGATATAACTTTCGGTATTGAGACCGCGCCTCTACCTATAGGTACGCAACACATTGAATATCTTAAAAATGTCTATCTGCCTAAAAATAACAACCGGTTGGCGACATAATGTAAATCGCAATATCAATTCACAAATGGACTCTAAAATTTGCAAATGCATGCGTTGTAATAACAAATAATCTCCTACCTATTTGCTGTCACGAATGTAATGACATGATGCAGCATTTTATGGTGCTAAAACACAAATTCAATGAAACAGAGTTTAGTTTTGTTTTACCTACTCCAGCCACGATTAATATATATTTTACTAGGTGTTGCCCGCTGCTTCACCCCCGTTGTATTTTTTCTAAAAAAAATTTTAAAACACCTCCAAACATTAAAAAACGCTGCAAAAAAAGAATTAGCGAAATCGGTCTACCTGTTCACACGTGATGGTGTAACCAAGGAAAATAGGCATTGATTTTTATATATATACTAGCTGTTGCCCGCGATTCCGTCCGCGAAGAATAGGGGTAGGTATAAAAATAGCATAAGTACGACCTATTCTCAGACCTACCGAATATAGATAAAAAAGTTTCATAAAAATCGGTCGTGTCATTTCGGGGGAGTTCGATAACAAACACCCGCCCGAGATTTTTATATAATTAGAAAGATAGAAGATAAGTAGGTACTCATCATCATCATCAACATTTCAGCCGATGACGTCTACTGCTGAACCGGTATTGCGGCATCCGCACCCTTAACCAGGTCGTCGCTCCACCTTGTTAGAGGCCTAACTACTCTGCGTCTTTCGGTCCGTAAATAAAACGGATCATAAAATATGTGTGTGTGGTTACCTCAGTGACGATGGTGTTCGCAGAGGCGTAGATCCACTGGTCGCAGGGCAGCAGGTCGTCAGCGAAGGCCGAGGCTGCCCCGCAGGGCTCCGCGGGATCACGCGGGGCGCGGCGCGCGCAGCGGCGCTCGCGCCCGCCCGGCGGCAGCGCCGCCTCCGCCCACGCGGGACTCCACTCCGTGGCGTTGGCTACCTCGCATTCCGGGACCACGCATCTATAAGTAAACATTCATAATTCGATGAGTCCGTTTCTACGCAGTGAAGCAGCGACTTGAGGGAAGAGCTGCCTTAAATCTACCTCACTTGGTCAGCTATTGTGGATAACGCAAGGGACGCTGGGTTGGGTCCCTCTTTCGGAACACACGCTCATTGATTGGAAGCGTTAATCGGAACCTAAGTGAATATTAGTGGGCCCTCGTGGGAACTACGGCCCAAGTCCTCTCATTCTGAGAGGAGGCCTGTGCCCTGCAGTGGGACGTATATAGGCTGTAATGATGGTGATGAAGTGGATATTTGAGAGGGAGATGAATGAAAGACAGGAAAGGCGAGAGGACTAGATGGGTGGGCTACTAAGCGGCCTTTGTAAAAATAAAAGTTTTGTTGCTAAATAAGCAATATTAAACACAGTTTGCCATTATCCGAGGTCATTTTTATTGCACTACTCTCAGACCCACATACAATGACAAAAATATTTTGGATGGAATTTCTGGATTCTCTGGGATGGATTAGAGGGAGCATTTAGGGACCGACAAAGATTGGATTTAAAATTTAGTAAAGATTTATGAAGAAATTTCACATGAATAGGCTCAGAGTCGCTTATCGAACTATGGAGAGGGCTATGCCCGGGGTTTCTCTTCGGGATCGAATCAGGAACCCAGATCCGTAGAAGAACAAGGCAGCATAGCCAAACGGATTAGCTCGTTAAAATGGCAATGGTCAGGCCATAATAGCCCGCAGAACAGATTATGGAGGGACGTCCACCAACGAGATGGATAGACGATTTTGTAAAGTCCGCAGGTTTATTGTGAATGCAAGCCGCTTCCAACCGTAGTGATTGGTTGTCAATGAGGGAGGCATAATGTCTAGCAGTGGACTTCCTACGGCTGAAATAATGATGATGAGATGATGATGATGATTTCACATGAAGAGATAAATAAAGTGAAATTGCCACCTAACAAGACAACAAGAAACAACAACAAGTGCATAATGAACAAACGCATCCGCAGCTCCTGTTTTTCAATTTTCCTGCGGCTAACAATGGCCGCGTGCATTCGATGCTCGAATAATATTGGAAATTCGTGAACAATGTGATCTTAGTGGCCGGCTCGTCGTTACCATAATATTTGACATGGCCATTTAAAATAATGAGAGTCTTCCGCCCATCGCACATGTTTCCCAAACACGAGGTACGTAGATCGCGTAATAACAGCCCGTGTGAATTCTTCGCAAATTTGATTTGCGGTTGAGGACTTAACATTATAACGCGTAGTTATTTATTTTCCTTGTTCTAAGCAAGCAGATGAGCATTATATCTTCATGATAAAACAATAAACTATGTCAATTACGGATATTACTTAAATTACTTTTTCTGCCATCCTTGTTTCATTCTTCATCTTCACTTAAAGTGACACGTATGAAAGCAAAGTGAAACCAAAATGCCGAATCAATTCAACCAACCCGATTGAACCAATCCTGTTGGAATGGATTGGTTTTGTTGGGTTGTTACATACTTTCATTCGGCATCATTCATTGCACCATTCCACTCTGAATGAACGAAAAATTAACAGTCTGAAAACAGTGAACGTTCACTCGGTCATTAAACTTAAATATTCCAAGACGCACAATTTCATTCGGCACCAAGTTGAAATAAACTACGGTGAACGTTTATTTCTACGTCATTTTTAGCTACAGTGTGAGCATGGAATGAAAGAAAAATGAAACATTCACTCTTTGGGGGTAGTTGCAATAGAGAAAACTCTCTCCAGGCAGATGTTATGCCTGGGAACCGAAGTCCCATGGATGAAAGTTGGAAGTTGTATTTATGCAGCCGAGTTGAGAAACTTCGATAGCGTGATGTAGGATTGTAGTAGTTAGTTCCTTATGTGATGACTAGATGGCGCTAGTAGTCGCTACATCAGCCCCCCTTTTAGACCGGAGGTCGATATGAATTGCAGTGGAGTGCAGTCTGTGCGTCATGTGGGCGCTTGCAAGGGCCAGTCGCTCAGAGCCTCGTCGGCGAGCATTGTTGTTCCTCTGCTACTTGTGGATGCATGCCTGTTGCGTGATTGCTCGGAGCCTTGTTGGCGAGCATTGGTTGATTGATAGGCAAGTGGAAGTAGTGGGAGGAGGATGTGCGAACTGTAGACACCAGGCAGATAATAGATACATGCTAATGGTGCACAGTGCGGTGAGTATGTCTTGCTGTGAGACTGCGTCTTGTATGTCTGAACGTTGCGATTTTGTCAAATGTCGTGAGTCACCAATTCGGGGGTAGCTGCAATAGAGAGATCTCTCTCCAGGCAGATGTTATGCCTGGGGACCGAAGTCCAATGGATGAAAGTTGGAAGTTGTATTTATGCAGCCGAGTTGAGAAACTTCGATAGCGTCATGTAGGATTGTAGTAGTTAGTTCCTTATGTGATGATTAGATGACGCTAGTAGTCGCTACAACTCGAATGAATATTCGGCCAAGTGAACTCTAATATCACATTAATAGTAGCGGGGGTAGATGTGAGTTTCAACTGTGATCGATCAGTCCAACCAGCTCAGCCCCAATGCAAGCGAGCTCTAACTACTATAGCTAAACCGTTTAAATGAGTCCACGCCCGCGCGGTACAGGGGCTGGGGGGTATGACGACAAAGGGGGTCAAGAGGGGTGCGGGCGGCAGGCACACGAGGCGCGTTCGGCGCCCGCACCTCTCCCGGCCCCTTTGTCGTCTTACCCCCAGCCCTGTTCTGCGGACGATTGCTCATTTAAACGGTCTAGCTAGCTATAGCTGATTAGTCACGAACGAAGTGAGGTTATAGTATTTTATACAATCGTTGCATAATGAAGGCTCTTAAAGTCGAGTACCGTGTTTAGGCTAGTTGCCGAGTGGCCTAAGTAAGGTACGAGATTTTAAGAGCTAATTATGTAACTATTGTATACAATACTTTTTCTACGAGTCATCATCATCATCGTCTATCGAGGTACATACATAACCTTTTTTCGTCCGCCATTCCATGAAGTTAGCATAACTCCTGTCTTAGGCCCATACTACACGGGCGGTACAACTTCCATATAAACCATACAACCATACAACTTCCATAAAATTGTGTCTAGTGGCGGTTCAGAAGCGGTTTCCCGCGGCGGGAGAACCGCCCGTGTAGTATAGGCCGTAGAGCTTTTTAGATTTTTCTGGCAACAAGGTAAGCGTTGCTTTCTCTGCAATAGTAGTTATCTCCTCTGGAGTAGCGGCGAAACTAATCTCGTCACTGTCACTCATGTTTAATTCGAATTAGGGATTATTTATATAACACCATCGATTTCGCGTCAAATAACAAACAAAACTTTTAAATTTTCGTAGCACAAAAAAGAACTAATGAGACGTCGTTATAAGACTGTTTCTGATTGGCCAATTACTTCAATTACTAACCAATCACGTAACAGAAGAAAAAAGTTAGTGTGTTCAAATGGAAGCAAATTTGCCAGATATTACCAACTTTACATTGGGTGCGTTCCACTAAGCGCTCACGACGCTCAATCGAAGTACTAAGTTCTAATTTTGAAATTATTATAGTCGTCTAGAGCGTTGTATAATAATCATTATAGTTGAGTCTGAAGTGCCATAGACTATCCAAGATTAAAAAGTATGTGATTGCAATTTTGTCTATAAACACATAATTGACAGATTAAAATCAACGAGTAGAAAAAGTACCTTATCAAACCACTTGCACGTGCATAATCAAAGTGTATTAAGCGATGAAGTGATAATACAATAGGTTAACTGACTACATGTTACGTAATTCAACTTTTACTCTGCACACTCGTAGAGAAATCAGTGTTGATATTCTAATGACCTAATTAATGTCACGTACGCTTTATCATCAACATGTGTATGACTCTTGTCGGTGCATTTCCTTCCGTTCCGTTCTCAGTGCTAGTTCTTTCTCCTTCTGATACTATTTTCATCTTTGTCTGACTTGAGTACCCTAGCCATTTCCCCCTTTTCTTCTATTGTTCCTTAGATTACATTAATTATAGTTGTTTTTATTAATCGAAATTATTGGCACAATGTTTTTGATGCCTACGTACCTGAATCATTTAAAACGTGTTTTCCTATTTTCGTTTCGCCGAAAGAACCGTTTGAATATTTATAATTAAATATTTATGGGATAAAATTAGACGTTAGGACATGTTCTACGGAGTTCCCCTGTGCGGAGCTTCTATTCCGCATGATCAATGATGGCACTTTGCACCTTGGCAGAATTCAAACCGAACCCAGTTTACTCTGTTCGTATTTAGACAATGGGTAATTTTTAAGTAAATATTATTATGTTATTTATATTTTGTTAGTAAGTAGCTTAGGTATCAAAAAATTTACTATCAAAAATACGAAACATTGCATATTATGTCAAATAACTGTAAAGGGAAAAGTTGTTCAAACAAACGATTGACATAATCCTCCCCAGCCAGTCTATTGTAGAATTTAAGAAAACGGTGAGGGCGTAGAATGTGCCATTTTCCCTCCAATCTAAAGGCCTTAAGTGCCTAAGTACCTAACGCGACTTTATTTTATATTATTCTGATTCTGATTTACGGTATTTGCCAACCGAATGTGTTTCTAGGCAATTAATGGCTGACCCCTTTAGTTCCACCATCGGACAAGCTTGCGTTAAGTGGCCACAAATATTTAGTAATTTGTACAGTGAATTAAGGAAAATTGAGTTTCCTAAGCGCACGCGCTGCCGCCGCGCCGTGGTCAAAGGACCGGAACAGGGAAAATGCCCTCAATGACAGACATGTATTTTTCGCGGTTAGAATTTAAAGCGACATCTTTTGTTACGCTACAGAATAAGTAATAGTACTATCGTACAGAAGGATCACTCTCGAACAAAAGTCAACTTTCGAGCGTTCATATTCCGTTGGGCGCCGCTGATCCGAAACCAAGGGCACAGGGTTCCTACTCGCCGATGTTTGGTAGGTATAAAAATCAAGAAAGATAACAGTGTGTATTAATTCAGTAAACTACCTTTAGTAAGTAAGTAAGTTATTTATAAGATCGTTTAGAAGTCATTATTTGTTGCAAAAATCACAGAAAAAAAAGGTTCTTAAATACGCGAGACGCGGCTAGCGTGTGAACTGAAGGCCAAGTGACAACCTACTGCCATACGCCTCCCCGGGAGGCGCGCCGGCCGAACATACCTAAACTGCGGAGTGAAACCCCCCTGGTGCTTGGCGCATTTATTGCATTCATTTAATCTCGTACTGTATCATTACAAGTAAAGCTATAGTTTTGAAATTCATGTGTAAGATATTTGAGGATTCACTCTAATGACAAGTGTTTATCGAAACACGATTACTAATAGTTCGCTCGATAGAAAAAAAAACCAAAGTCATCCCTAAAAAATAAAATAAATTCGTAGTACGACGCTAATACTGCACGGCAGGTCATGACTTTTTGAATATTAATAAAACAAGATGTTTTCTAGGGCGTAGTGTTGCTACATTTTTAAAATATGTATGTTTTAGTAATAAGATGAAAAAACCCAAAAACACGCGCAGTCCAACCAACCTATCTTGAGCCATCGTGCCTCCCCCACGCCCGATATTCACCCACCCAAAATTGGTTAGCGCGAAAAGCTCGGTAGGCCCTTAAGGAGTGAGTTGCATCCAGGCCTCTATTTCACCAAATAATTAGATTCAGACGGTAAATATGTGACTTAAGTATTTAGGGGTATGTATTACAATACCGAAGTACGAAAGACCGAATGTATTAAAACATCAAATGGGTCAAAAGACAGCCACGGTTTTTTTCTGAAACCGTTAACTTTTTAAGATTGTTATAAAACAAACCTGACCTAATGGGTTCTGTATGATGCCGTTTTAATAAATTCTGAGAAGTTTACGGTTTCAGAAAAAAATCGTTTCGGTCTTTTGACCCATTCGATATTTTAATACATTCGGTCTTTCGTACTTCGGTCATCTTCGGTATTGTAATACATACCCGTATTTAGATATGGTCGGTATTAATGTCATGAATGGTTATAAACCATGACTTGAGAACATCATCATCATCATCATCCCAGCCTATATACGTCCCACTGCAACGCACAGGCCTCCTCTCAGAATGAGAGGACTTGGGCCGTAGTTCCCACGCGGGCCCAGTGCGGATTGGGAACTTCACACACACCATTGAATTTCTTCGCAAGTGTATGCAGGTTTCCTCACGATGTTTTCCTTCACCGTAAAGCTCATGGTAATTTATTTAATTTACAAATGTAATTTTTCACATAAATTCCGAAAAACTCAGAGGTGTGAGCCGGACTCGAACCCACGACCCTCTACTTGAGAGACCATAGGTCGAACCACTAGGCCACCACGGCCTGTACCACAGTCTGTATATCTCTTTGAATAAAAATTTTAGTCTGTGCTGATTAATGCCTATTGCTTACCTTGTAACATTCTCTCTGTGTACCTGTTTTCTGTATTGCTTACTACAGGGTTATTTGTAATTCACTAGCATCCTTTTAACCCTAAACCACCACTACGGTCGGTCGTACGTGCAGCGAGCAAATGACGGCCTCACGGTCCCACCGGAAGACCAGCGCTGGCTCTCGAGCCAGCATATGCTGAGGTGGGTCCGTTTCGTGATAGTTGTAGTTGCCTTACTTATTGATCTCATATGCCTGTTGTAACTGTCACGAATAAATGTTTTTTCTTTCTTTCTTTCTTTCTTACTTAAACAAATGTTTTTTGTTTTACGGCTTTTGTCATAACTTAATATTTTTGGTGTAATAACGTTTTGAAAATTTGAGATTTCCTCTTATTTTTACGATACTCTGTGTATATGGGAAAAAAAGTGCTTCATTTTAAAAAGTCGTAAAACAAAAAACATTTGTTTGAGTGATAGGAATTCAGGGTTAAGAGGATGTCAGTGAATTAAAAATAACCCTGTATATTTCTGGTGTACAGTCAGCAACAAAAATATGAATACACCAAAGTACCAAAAATATGCATCCAAGACTCTATTACCAGGGCATAAAGGCGTGTATACATATTTTTGTTGCTGACTGTACAATAAAGAGTCATTATATTGTATTGTATTAATGGCGTTTCACTATTAGAACTTAACACCTCTCGGAAATATCTGAATTGAAACTATTTTTGAGCAAGCTGTTTATTGATATTAACTTATTTTGATTATCATTTTAAGTACAGTATTATGCCCGGTTAGGAGGAATTCCCCGCGTGACACAGATGACTTAAATATTTATCCAAAGACAAAAAATATTGACGCTAAGACGGTTGGTAAACGCAAAAAATTATAAAGAAGATTAAAAACTCAGCAAACCGATGACAGCGCCGGTGTTCAGCTAATGAGCTGGAAGACAATCATTAGCCACACGATACCTATAATTATTATGAAACGACTAAGATCCGGTTCGTTGCCTGAACTGGCAAATAAAACTTAGGCTTAAATGCTTGGTGTTGTGTACTTGTGTGCGCTACCAACAGATCTGTACAAAGAACGGTCACCAGTCTCATTGCTGCCTCTGAGCCATTGCTCTTAAAGATAAGTATAGGTAACGCCACCAGAGTTGAGGCCACGCACACAACCACATCTCATGTAATGACAGCGGAATTTTGACGTTGAGTTGACGTTTAACGACAACACAACGTCAAAATCCCGCTGTCATTACATGAGATGTGGTTGTGTGAGTGACCTCAACTCTGGTGGCGTTAAGTATAAGTAGGTACTAAGTTTTGCTCGTGACTTCGTCCACGCTGAATTCGAATTTGTGGTAAAGCTTCTTCGTCTCTTTAATTGAATAAATCACAAATCCAGCAAAGTAAATAAATCAAACACGTATAAATCCATATTCATCATCGATATTAGTTAGTTGGTGAATATATAAATCCCGTCTTTTCTTTGTCCCGTGGGAAATTCCGAAAATCCTGAAATCAAATTTTTACTATTATTTCAACCTACCTACATGCACACCAAAGCCGTATCTCTTGATTTTAAAAAAAAGATAAAAAAAGGAAAGCAAATTATAAAGAAAAGGTCAGTTGACGTCACAGGATACTGAAGAGCTGGCAGCTACCTCGGACAAAGAATCAAATAGCTTAAGAGGGTTTATACCTGCTGAGCTGGCAACGTTGCATTTTTGTTAGTTTTTCTCGATTATTCCATAAAAATTGAATGAAAATTAAAAATGTTTTAAATACAAATTGTTCTAATATATAAGTTAATGTGTATACTGCAATAATAATTCGTGATAGACTTTAATTTTCTTTAAAAACGAACAAATTATTACCTAACGGTTTTTAAACCCTCTTAAGCTATTCAAAGGGGGAACGCTGCCAGTATCTTCGGTACCTTGCCTAGAAGAACTCCTTTTCATAATAATTATGTCATACTTTTTTTAAGCTTTTAATTTAGGATAGTTGTATGTAGGTACATAATTTCCAATGTTTTAACTGCGTCATAGACGCTACAAATTTGACACTTTAGCTAGATTTATTTCTTAAATACCACGTAAATACATACAGTATGTAACTGAACGAAGGTTAAAGCTGTTACCTAGTTGATAGCAAAGTGGAATAAATATGATGGAATGGCATAAGTACTTTTTATTAACTTGCTTGATCAAATATTATTTATTTTATTAGCAGTACGGCTGCTCACCTAATCTAAGATTATTTAAAAGCGAATAAAGTTTTTCGGGTGCGCCGGTGGGATTCGAACCCACGTCTCCTGGGTATGCGCCCCAACGGGTGTTCTACCAATTGAACCACGTCGCATCCAACCGACTCCCCCGAAATTCTTAATCGCTTACATACGCCAACAGTGGCGTGTGGTAACATCCATCGCAACTATTAGAAGCTACGAGCATTGGCATTGGGCATTTCCAATGTAATTTGGAACGTAGGAGTCGTTGCTTGATCAATCAAAAATTAGATTAAATATTTCCGACCAAGCCCACATTACAGGACAAGGTAGCCTTTCCATACCAGCATAGTGTCCATCTGTGGTCAAGGTATCGTTCGGCTAATCAGCATAATCACACACGTGCTGGCGAGCGGCGCAAGCTACCTAGCTGTCTACGAGTATGTAATTGCATGGGCTATTACTTGCGATAACAGTCGCCTTCCGTGGAGACGTTCTGCTGACGTAAGTACGAGTTACCGATGCGCATAGAATGGGGAATTCGGTTATGGGTTTCATCATTTCAGCCGAAAGATGTCACTGCTGAACAATGAACATAGCCTCCCAAAAAATTCGCCAAACCGACCAAAAATGTGTCTTAATGCATTCGTTTCTGTTCGGGGAAAACTGGACAGTTCCTTCGTAGGTCCAGATTGGTATCGAAACTTCACACATACCTATGAATTGCTTCTCAGAGAATTGTTAGCTTTCCTCAAAAAATGCAAAATGATAAACTCATGGTAAATTTTAACTATGCTCGGAGTTCCTCTGCGGGATCGCATTAGAAATGATGAAATCCGCAGAAGAACTAAAGTCACGGACATAGCTCGTAGACTCTAGGGCAAAAAGGTTTTCGAGTGGCGTCTACGGGCCAGAAGACGCAGTGTAGGTAGACCTCCAACAAGATGGAGCGACGACCTGGTTAAGGTTGCGGGATCGCGTTGGAGACTTGGGGGAGGCCTATCTTCAGCAGGGACGTCTTTCAGCTGAAATGATGATGATGATAAAATTTCAAGGGTAATTTCGCACGAACCCTATATTACAATACAATACAATACAATGACTCTTTATTGTACACCACAAATAATACAATACAGTAAAACAAGTACATGAAAAAAAAGAAATAAGTTAAGCAATGGGCGGCCTTATATTCCGAAAACCTCAGAGGTTTAACTACGGGTTTGAACCCTCGACTCTTCTCTTAAGAGGCTACAAGTCAAGCCACTAGGCTCATCGATGATACGTTGACGATAAGTTATACGTTATATAGGCTATATACTTACATCCCACTGCAGGGCACAGGCCTGCTCTCAGAATGAGAGGGCCTGAGCCATAGTTCTCACGTAGGCCCAGGGAATAGGAACTTCACACACGCCATTGAATTTTTCGCAATTGTGTGCATCCTCACGATGATCAAACCATGTTGCACGAAGGGTTCCGTACAATTATCTATAAAAATCACGTTTGTTGTATGGGAGCCCCCCTTAAATATTTTTTTATTTTATTTAATGATTTATTTTTAAATTCAATATATAATTAAATATCCTGTGAATATTTCAAGTGTCTACCTGTTGCCGTTATCAATATCGAGCAAAAACGAGCAAAAAAAGATTCGACGATCTCAGCATAAATTCTAATATACTGACTTTAATGTATTATATAATGTAATTATTATGTCTGAGTGAATAAATAAACTAAACTAAACATCGATATCAACGTAGTTGACAAATATTTTAAAATGGGGACTCGTCTGCAGATCATTACAGCAACTGTAATACCTGTAATTACGGCGCTGCTCAGACTCGTGACGGCTATTAACTGCCAAGCTATAAGAACAAGCAGGCAGAAAAACAGATAAATGGCATATCATGATCATGAACAACTAATCACGATCACATTGTTGGACACACAATGTTAATAAATATGTACGGACACATTAATCCTTCTGAGAAATCGCGAATCTCTAAGAGATCCTGTTTAGGATTTCAATTTCAACTGTCTAGCTATCACGGTTCATGAGATACAGCCTGGTGACAGACGGACGGGCGGACAGCGGAGTCTCAGTAAAAGGGGCCCGTTTTTAACCATTGGGTACGGACCCATCCCATTTTTATCCCGGAAAATTGCATAATAAATAAATCTTGAGGTTCGAGAAATTATTGAAAATTATTATTGTAGGGAGGATGTGTAGGTATGGGTGGGTATGTGCGTGCATGCGACGTAGAGGAATATAACAATAGACTGGTAATAAAAAACAATATCTTGGCCTATTATAGCATCCCAGAGCTTCTTCCCAAGCAAGCACAGCGTGGGATGTCCACCAACGAGATGGACGGATGATTTGGTGAAGGCCGCAAGGTGGATGCTAGTCGCTTCCAACCGTAATGATTGGGCGTCAATGAGGCCTATGTCCAGCAGTGGACGGGTCGTTCTACGGCTGAAATGTTGATGATGATTTGAGCTTCTTCTCATAACGAGACCGTAGAGACTTGGGCCGTATTTCCTAAGCGGGCCCAGTGCGAATTGGGAATTTAATAATATTTTATGGTAATAGTGCATATACTGACATGTCACTTGCAGCATACTAGCACTAGATTAATTTGATCTGATCGATAAAAGTGATGCTGTCTCCGTCTATTGGAACAAAACAAACAGAGACGACATCACATTTATCCCTCAAATAAATTTGATCAATGGATGGTGAAACAGGGGGTTAGTTATGATTGTCTACTTTAAATGAAAATGAGTGATTTAGACATACTATGCCACCCAACGCCAACCATTGTTTGGATTTGTTTTCAAAGAAATTGTATTTGTTATTGTGTATTCGTCCAAAAAATTCTTTACCACCCTAAGGATCAATGTTTTTTTTTTTATGTTAGTGAAGCCAGACAAACGAACTAGTGGGTCACCTGATGTTAAATGAACACCACTGTCCATAGACACTCGCAGCGCTTTACGCGATACCAGTGCGTTGTCGGCCCTGCAGAAAATTGTACATTGTCAGGTTGTATGGCTTAAAACATCAAATTGTAATGTAGGAACTGTCATAAAAATTGGCACCTTATGCATTTACTTGGTCGACTATAATTGTACATAATTTTCACTTTATTGGCTAATACCTCATTGGCATGGCAAATGCAAACAATGCGTTACGAGAAGGTATGTGCACTTTCAACACTTTATTAGCATGGTGACGCGAACAAAACGAGAGTAGCCTTTCTTTGATGCAGTTTGTGAACTCTGGCGCGGGGGCAACGACTTCCAGTCGGGGAAGTCCGATTTCAGATTACGAACTGCATACTTTATCCCTTTAGAGAATGAAATTAAAGCAAATACAAACATCAAATAAGTAATATCAATAAAGCTAAAATAAATTTTCTCAAACATGCTATGAAATATTGACGTTATGTTCCTTATAATACGCCACGAAGTGTCACGTTGCAGGTGCAGGTGCAGCCGGTGGCGGGGGACCGCCTAGACGAGAGGTCAATAATGGAATTTCATATAACTTTGCTGGCCAAGGCCAGCAAAGTGATCGTCTATTGTTTCATACCATGACGTTTATAGGTCTATGGCATCATAGCATTTAGCCATTAAAAAAAAACTATAAGCAATATTTGCGTTTTGGTTCATTAAGACATTCTGCCACTACGCTTATTTAAGGTAAGGTAAGATGATGATGATGATGATGATGGTGTGATGATGATGGTGATGATGATGATGATGGTGATGATGATGATGATGATGGTGATGATGATGATGATGATGATGGCGATGATGATGGTGATGATGATGGTGATGATGATGGTGATTATGAGATGATAATGATGGTGATGATGATGGGTGGTGATGACGAGATGATGATGATGATGTTGATGATGATGATGATGGTGATGATGATGATGATGATAGTGATGATGATTATGATGATGATGGTGATGGTGATGACGATGATGTTGATGATGATGTTGATGATGATCATGATGGTGATGATGATGATGGTGGTGATGGTGATGCATGTTTGAGAAAAACTCTATATAAGCCTTGGCCACGAACAGGGATTGCCGGCCTCGTATCTCTAGATGGCCTCGTTAACACTCGGCCATCTATAACTACTCGCCCGGCAATCCCCTATTTCGCGGCCGCTGCAGTAATGTACTATATGTTTTATCTCTGCCTGGAGATCGTATGAAGTAAAGACAAACCAATGTCAAGCTCAGCAAGTAGAATAAGGGGGTAAATCTTGGCTGAGGCCAAAATCAGTTCGGTGCTTCAAAAGACCTCGTATACCTACCAAATATCACTTAATTTTAATGGAGACTTGCATTCACTCGACGAAACTGTTATGATAAGCATTTAAGTAGGTCTACTAAGTACCTAATAATCTGGCATAAAATCTAATGTCATATATTTTTTCGCATAAGTAGAGTCATTTCTCACAATTTTGTAAAGCAGTATATTAACATGGCATATTATGGATAAGGCTAATTAATAATGATAATCGATATTATGCAAGATAAAGGGAACCCATGTAATATATTTCTTTTATTTCTTGCCTAAACGTAAATCAGTCGTAAAATTAATATAGTTACGGGTCGTAATATTGTATGTTAAGTTTTTAGGTTCATATTTATTTATTTATTTCATTTATAAGTTTATATTATTTTAATTATTAGTTAGTAGGCCAAACTTATCACGGAATGGATCCCTAGCGATGGATGTCGTAATAGAGGCAAACCAAAGCGGAGATGGAGGGACGACCTAGATGTTTATCACGTGGGATGGCAGGAGCTCGCGTTGAATAGGCAGAGTGGAGCAAGAGAGGAGAGACCTTTGCCCAGCAGTGGGACACCAAAACAGGCTAATAAAAAAAAAGTATTAGTTTATACTAGCGACCCGCCCCGGCTTCGCACGGGTGCATCTATATTATGCATGTATCTTAATATATAAAAGAAGAAACTGACTGACTGACTGACTGACTGACTGACTGACTGACATATCAACGCACAGCCCAAACCACTGGGCCTAGAGATTCCAAATTTGGCATGTAGGTTCCTTATAAGGTCAAGGGGTGCACTAAGAAAGGATTTTTCAAAATTCACTCCCTAAGGGGATGAAACGGGGGTCCAAAGTTTGTATGGGGAAACAAGATTCGTTCGACTATTTTATTCAAAGTTTCACAGAAGTACTCCTAATGATAAATGAGTAAACACGTGTTTCAGGTTTTTTGAGAATTCAACCCCTAAAACGGGGAAAAGGGGTAACAAAGTCTGAAAATCAACATGGGTGTTGTTTCTATGGTTTATCGGGTCGCTGGTTATGAAAACAACAACGGGTTTAAAATCTGACGTGGCGGACGTAAAATACCATCTCCCTGGATGGGGTGCGATGGGGTTGAAATGTCTAAATAAACTAAATGACTGTTGATATGTCATCGCACAGCCCAAACCACTGGACCTAGAGACTTGAAATTTTGCACATAAAAATAAAAAAAAAAATAAAAAATCATTTATTGCCACAACATAAATAACAACAAATGGAAATCAGCTACGTTCCGGCAATGGGTCTCAATCTCAGCAAGTGCTAGGACACATGACAGCATGCCCCAGCGCTGATTTTCAGATTGACCCCTTTAGCGGAGGCTAGTTGTAACATACAATAATATAAAGTAGTATAATAAAATAAAAATAAAAAAATAAATTAAAAATAAAAATAAAACATTAAAATTAAATTAAAATTATAAAAGGAAACTAATTGTTACAATTGACAACCTTTCATCTTTCCAACACCTGAAAATTACTGCAGGAATCGAAAGAGTTTCGCCTCCTGAACACGGAAAATATCTATTATAATTTATTTCTCCACATTCAAAATAAAAAAAAAAAAAATACAATAAATTTAAAACCATATAATATATACCTACAAATACTTCCACAGAATAGATATGTTTCCCTTACCCTTTCCACTAGAACAAAAAGAGCTGTCATAATTTTAAATTTGAAAACAACCTTAACGTCAAATTTACGTCATCACTTTTTTAAATAGAGACTAGACAAAAGTAATGGATGTATTCCATCGTTATGCTCTTTTAGAAAAAGCACATCTTTAAAAAATTTAAACAAATTAATTAATAATCCTAGTGAAAATTTAAAATTATCAGCGTCTTTCTCCATCCAAACAGAATACAGAGAACGAATTAAATTTATAGTCTTAGAAATATGAAATGTTGTCAATTCAACTAAAAACAGGCATGGCCTGGTTATACGGCTTAAGTACCCAGACATAATATGCATGGTGTGTATGTGTGTCTCCATGTGGTGTAAGTGTGATAAGCGTATGGGTATGTGTATATGAGCGTGTGTGTATGTGAGTGAGCATGTGTATGTATGTGTGCGTGTGAGTGCGTGTAGTGTGTGCCCGAATGGTTCAAGTGTGAGAGTGATTGCGTCGGATGGTCTAAATTTGCTTCTGTTGTTTTAGGAAATGTGATTTTAATATTTTTTTAAATTTGAGCAAAGGCATCGGCTCCCTCAACGGTGGAGGTAAATCATTCCAGATCTTGGATGCTGCAAATTTAAATCCCCCCCTGAACGACACGGTCCTGTGCACCGGTACAATAAGCTTGGTCGCTCTGTGGCTCCGAAGTGGCTTCTTGCGATCGTCTTTCACCCATTTCAACACATTAAATAGATACCGAGGCTTCTCGAATTCGATTACCTTACGAACAGTGAAAGCCAGGTGGAGGTTTCTTCGGTTCGCCATATTTAATATACCTCTATCATTAAGATACGGCGTGATGTGAGCTCGTCTAGGAACGTCGTAACAAAATCGTATGCATGCATTCTGCAGACGTTGTATAACTTTTTTGGTCTTTTCCAAAAGCCTAGGACCGTAAACTATATCCCCGTAATTCAAATGTGAAAGGACGAGGGCCTCTGCAACTGTTTCACGTACTCCAACAGACAAGTATTTCCGCAGACTGTACAGGGTCTTGAGTCTGTAAAAGGCGTTTCTTATTTTAATGTTGAGATGCTCTATGTACCTCATTTCCCCATCCATAACTAGCCCCAGATTCTTCACCTGATCAACCTGCGAAACCGGTTCGTTACCTATAATAATGACTGGCTTTTGTGCTTTGATTTTTTCACGTTGGCCTTTGCTACCCAGGACAATGAACTGTGACTTGTTAGGATTCAGCACAAGATTGTTTTTAACTGACCAGTCAGCCACAGCACTCAGATCCTCGTTGATTCTGGCCAGCGCAGTGTCAAGATCTTGTGGGGCTAAGCTATAGTACAGCTGTGTGTCATCGGCGTACAAGTGCACACTACAATGCTTCAATCTTGCCACGAGGTCCGAAGTATACAAAACAAAAAGCAGGGGACTTAAGATGGATCCCTGCGGTGTACCCCGGTCGATACTCCGGGTACTTGAAGCCACCAGACTTCCCTGCTCCGTCTGCAGTTCCACAAATTGTTGCCTATTGCTGAGAAATGATTGAAACCACTGGCATGATAAGTCAGAAACACCATAGTATCTCATTTTTGCAATAAGTAAAGCTGGGTTTAGACAGTCAAACGCTCGAGAGAAGTCCAACAAAACTAGAAGGGTGCCCATTCCACTGTCTGACGCCGTGATGACATCATCTGTGACTTTCGCCAGAGCGGTTGCAGTACCATGTTTACCACGGAAGCCAGACTGCACAACGGGGAGTAGTTCATTATTTTCTAAGTATTTTGCTAACTGATCACAGACTATTTTTTCAATTATTTTTGATAGAACAGGAAGAATACTAATCGGGCGTAGATCCTTTAAATCTTCTGCTTTGTTGGACTTTGGTATTGGCCGAACTTTGGCTATCTTCCAGTCTTCAGGGAAGATGCCATGTTCAATGGATGAGTTCACTATGTGCACAATTATAGGTAAGGTTGTTTTTAAGTTAGTTTTGGTTAGCCGTTCGTTGATATGCACCGGCTGTGGGTTGTGTTCTGGCAGGCCGATGTTACCGGAGTCAATACCGCGACGCACCCGCGCCGCCTTGAGCAGTTCATCGCGTAGCGCACGCCGAGCACAGCGCACGACGAGCGGGCGGGGGTGCGGTCGCGCTGTCCCGGCCTCTTGCAGCGGTCCCACTCGGTTGGCACTGATTACATCCTGGTCTACCACTGTCACACCCACTTTCAAAGCTATAGCCTTGACTAAATGAGTGATTGATTCGCCCTGGTGTTCCGGCACGCCGCTTATCTCGACATCATTGATAAGTAACGCCTGTTCCCTTTTGTTCATCTCCAGCTGCATTTGGTCAAATTTGCCCTGTATATCCAAGACATTCGGGTCATTCAGTTTGTTGTCCTTAATTGTAGACAGCTCTGCACTAAGGCGGATATTTTCAGATTCCAGTTCTTGAACTTTGCCATTCAATGAACCGAAGTCAACCCGGAGGCTGTTTATCTGTTCATTTAAGAAGTCTGTGGTATCCGTAAATTCGCTTTTCATTTTATCCACCACTCTCTCAAATTCGTTTTTAATTTCATTAAAAATCTCCTGTTTCGTAGTAGACAATTTTGAATCTATTTTAGCTAGATCGTGTTTCACTATCGCAAGCTTCGAATCCAACAGGTTTGACAACGACTCCATAACATTTCCATAGGTATAATTCATCGTATTATCATGATTGTCATCAATCGCGCTACCGTCATCAAGCAGTGATTCGTTACAAATCGACATATCGGCACCCAACTGCACCGCCGGCGACTGTTCATAATGCTTCCGAGCCGGTGTATTTTCGCCCTTATTGCGGCGCGTAACGTTAGTGCACGGAGGACAACGCCAAGTGTGACTTGTGCTCTTAAGGTTTGATTCGTAATATTCGAATGGAATATTCACACACATGTAATGGTAATTGCCCTTGCAGGCTGAACATAAAAGCAACTCCATCCTGTTCACAGCACGGTTACACGCCAGACAAACCATTTTGCACGCCCCGCAGTCCGCAGCTTAGCGTTAAAGTCAAACAAAACGAATTAGATATAACTTGTTTCCGTTACACCAACGACTGTCAGCTGATCGCACTACTCATTGACCTTGAACTTGCGCCTAGTATTTAAACGCAGCCAAACAGAGAAATAGTTCACGGAAGCAATGTCAACTCAGTATCACTTAGGTTCACACACATTCAGTTTGCATTTAAGTGTAATTTTATGGCACACAAATAACATTTAATAATACTCCGGAACATACCATAGATACCTTATACAATGTAGGCATCCACTAAGGAAGGATTTTTGGGAATTTCCACGGGGACGGGAAAAAACGGGATTTATATATTCGATTCCGAGTGACCCTATCTCGGTAACTATAATAACTAGACTCTTCAAATTTGATACACAAGTAGGTATTACAATAATGAAAACATCAATTTCAGGATTTTTCAAAATTCCCACGGGATAAGGAATAAACGGGATTTATATATTCAGTTCAACGGAATCCTATGAACTATAATTACTAGACTCTTCAAATTTAGCATAGAAGTAGGTGATTATAATAGTAAAAAACAGTTTTAAGGATTTTCGGAAATTGCCACGGGATAAGGAAAAAACGGGATTTTTCGTTTTACTGGTCGTAGAAAGCTGAAATTCGGCATGAAGGTTGCTTGGGGAGTGTAGAGGAGCATGGTGAGAGGAATTTCCAAAATTCCCACAGGAACGGGATAAAACGGGATTTATATATTCGATTCCAAGTGACCCTATCTCAGTAAATATAATAACTAGACTCTTCAAATTTGATACACAAATAGGTATTATATTAGTTAAAATATTAATTTCAGGATTTTTCAAAATTCCCACGGGATAAGAAAAAAACGAGATTTATATATTCAGTTCAACGGAATCCTATGAACTATAATTACTAGACTCTTCAAATTTGGCATAGAAGTAGATAATCATAAAAGTGAAAAAAAGTTTTAACCCGTAGAGCGTACCGCTTTTTTTTTGTACTAACAATTCTAAACTGTTGTGCCACGGGATAAAGAATAAACGGGATTTATCGTTTTACTGGTCGTAGAAAGCTGAAATTCGGCATATAGGTTGCTTGGGGAGTGCAAAAGAGCATTGAGAGAGGACTTTCCAAAATTCCCACGGGAACGTGAAAAAACGGGATTTTTCGTTTTACTGGTCGTAGAAATCTGAAATTCGGCATGTAGGTTGCTTGGGAAATGTAGAAGAGCATTAAGAGAGGACTATCCAAAATTCCCATGGGAACGGGAAAAAACGGGATTTTTCGTTTTACTGGTCGTAGAAAGCTGAAATTCGGCATGAGGTTGCTTGGGGAGTGTAGAGGAGCATTGAGAGAGGACTTTCCAAAATTCCCACGGGAACGGGAATAAACGGGATTTTTCGTTTTACTGGTCGTAGAAAGCTGAAATTTGGCAAGTGGGTTCCTTGGGGAGTGTAGAAGAGCATTAAGAAAGGACTATCCAAAATTCCCACTGGAAAGGGAAAAACGGGATTTTTCGTTTTTCTGGTCGTAGAAAGCTGAAATTCGGCATGAGGTTGCTTGGGGAGTGTAGAGGAGCATTGAGAGAGGACTTTCCAAATTTCCCACGGGAACGGGAAAAAACGGGATTTTTCGTTTTACTGGTCGTAGAAAGCTGAAATTCGGCATGAGTTGCTTGGGGAGTGTAGAGGATCATTGATAGAGAATTTTCCCCGTATTAAGAAAGTATTTTCCGAAATTCTTACGGGAACGGGAAAAAACGGGATTTTGCGTTTTACTGGTTGTAAGCCAAAATTTCAAAATTCATAAGTTTATACTGTAAGTAGGCCGCAAAGGGCTCTTTAACCGACTTCAGAAAAAGGAGGAGGTTATGCATTCCATTTTATGTATTTTTTTATGTAGGTATGTTCACCGATTTTTCGGTCAATTGTGGACCGATTTTAAAAATTATTTTTTTATTCGAAAGAATATAATATTATACTCCTGAGATGGTCCCATTGTCACGCAAGCAATCTTGCTTGCATGCTTGCTTGCTTGATATCTTGGTTCTTTGGAATTCTCATGGTACACGCGAGCGAAGCCGCGGGCAAAAGCTAGTTATACATATAAACCTTCCTCTTGAATTACTCTATCTATTAAAAAAAGCCGCATTAAAATCCGTTGCGTAGTTTTAAAGATCTAAGCATACATAGGGACAGACAGACAGACATCCAGCGGGAAGTGACTTTGTTTTATACTTTGTAGTGATTTTAGGTTTAAGTCTCTTATTTACAATGCCCTCCCAGTGCTATCGTACTGTTACAATAATATCTGAGTATGTACTAATTTTTACGATATGCAAATACAGTATGTATCAGACAGAAAAGCAAAGAAAGAGACCCATTAATGTTTAGACCATACAGATGATTATGGTGCCTGGCTTTTGGTAATTAAGCATGTTTTTATGACAGTGAAAAAAAAATAAAAATAAACCATTATTTTATAGCCTCCTATATTATTTATTTACAATCTTATCAATGACAACTAAAATGACATAAATGTCAGCTGATAATTTCATGCTGCTAAAGTTGAGTGCACACTCGCGTATTAAATGCGACGCAGTTCGATGTGTCGGCCGCCTGTAAGTAAACATCTGTTCAAGCGACGATGATTGTTTTCATGTACATTTCGCATCAAATTCGGATTTTGCCGAATACGGTGTCTGATTTTGTCAAAAGCTTGAATTATGCGTGCTTTCAATTCTTCGCGAGTTCTTGATTCCTTTTTAAACACTAAGTGTTTCACCCAACCCCAAAAGAAAAAATCAAGCGGAGTGAGATCAGGCGAACGAGGTGGCCAGAGGGTCGCTGCAAATCTGCCAATCCACTGCTGTCCAAACATTTCATTTAACCGGTTTCGTACTTGGATCAAGATGTGAGGTGGTGCACCGTCATGCTGGTACCAAGTCTCTAAACCGTCAGCAAGAGGCAAACTGTCGACGTAATCACTGATAGTATTGTTAAGTATTTCCAGATACCGCTCACCGTTGAGTGTTCCATTTATAAATACTGGACCAATTGGGATGTCCCAATTTTTGACAACGTATAATAAATCGAAAACCGTTTGGAGAAATAGGCTTTGTGAATCGTTTTCAGAAATCAGATTCCAAAAATATGATAAACTGAATTAAATAAAGAAAATTTTAGTAATGATCTTCATTTGACCCCTGCAGTGAATCGTCACATAGGCAGACATAAAGCAGGTCTACACTCTAAAGCAAATTGACAGTTTGAAATGTTGCTGTCCTGCTTATAATAGCAAAGAGTGACAAAGACAGAACTTTAATCACTTGATGCGCACCTGGCTTTAAACAGTTGTCATTTATCATAAAGTCCGAAATGTATACAATACTCGCAATGTATTTTTACAAATTTAATTATTAAATTACTATGTTACAAGTAAATATGAAAGAATTTTAATATCAGATTTTAATAAAAAATATCTATTTACTATCACACCATTAAACAAACAGGAATAATAGAAGCTAAAAGAAGAGAAATAAATAAAACTATTTGTCATGGTTCATTTAGGACCCTAAACCGTGCTTGTATTATTGACAGTGACAAGACAAATCAGTAGTGCTACAGATTATGTTATGTACGGCTTGAATTTTTGTAGGCAATGGAACGTAGCTCTCTCAGTGTGACGTCATCCAACGTATTTCTTAAAAAAATTATAAATAATTAAATACTCAACCAAATTCAAAATAGATGAAAATGGTATCTTAAAATATCCTATTCTTTCCAAAAAAAATATAAAAACTATAGGTTATTTTTTTTGGTGCATCCCAATTATGTCGTCGCCTCTAATGCCCGCCCATACGTTTATTGACCATCTAGTCTGATGTGACGATTCGCGACCAACGTGCGGGTTTCTAATTTTAGGAGCCCAATGGTGGACACATCGCCGATTCCACATTGCGTTTCTAGTGAACATGCTTTCGTCACTCCAAATAACTTTTTTCAAAAAGTTACGATCTTGTCTTATTTTCTGCAAAGCCCAATTGACATACACAACCCGTTTTTCATAATCGTCTGGTTGTAACGCATGCGGCGGTGTGACTCATGCCTAAAATGCGTCCTGCACGTCTCGTACTAGAACCCGGTTGGTTGTGAAAATGGTCCAATACCAGCTCTTCCTCTATCACGCGAAATCGTGGATGCCCTTCTCGGTTAATCGGCACCGGCGGGTTGTTATTTCGTAAACGAATAATCGCATTGACGATCACACGGGCGTTGCTGGGTTGCCTTCGTGCAGGAAACCTCTCCGCATACAGACGAAGAGCGGCATTCCCGTTACTCCTACACTCTCCGTAAACAAGGATCATATCCACAAGTTCCGCCGCAGTAAAGTTTAAAGGCATTACGAGTATCAGTATTTTTATTTATGTTAAATTTCTATCTAAATTTCATCTGACACACGAACGTCAAACCTCGACATGAAGTTTAAATTTATAGAAAAGAGTCCAATTAAGTGATTTAACTTGACCTCTTTCAAATTAACAACAACAAGATGACAAATCTAAAATGTCAAAGTGAACTAAGTGACGTCTTACTAATTTCTACAGGATGTTACAAGAATCTTTAACCGACTGCAAATAAGAGGACCTAAAGTCATGTTGAGATTGAGCAAATTAAAAAAAAACAAGTAAAAGTTAATAAAAAGTATGCTATTACAACATATTCCACTTTACCATCAACCAGGTATCAGCTTTGCTTTTCAATCTGTTACATACTGTATATGCAATGAAAAAATAAAAGTAAGTAATTGGCACATTATCATTGTAATATAATTAATTTATTAATTACATACATAAATCTACTACCTTAAACCAAACAATTTTTGCATATTTATTTATTTACTTACATACTCCGAAAATCTGAGAAAAGGATCTCTAGGTAACGATTTCGTGGAAGTTTGCTAGGTGGGCGAACAGTCGATCAAGCTTGGTATTATTATCTCTCAGGAATATTCGAGAAACGCGTATTTTGGAGTTTTAGCCCGAGTAAAGGTCAGGCGCCCAGGTATTACCCGTATTTTCTTTAATAGAGTCGTGCATAATATACTCGTTCACCTTGCAACAAACACGCAACTACGTCTGCCATCATCATCATCACCCCAGCCTATACAAACTCCTCTCAAAATGAGAGGGCTTGGTTCTGATTCACATGGGGGCCCAGAGCAGATTGGGAACTTCACACACACGCCATTGAATTTCTTCTCATGTTTATACAAGTTTAATTACGATGTTTTCCTTCACCGTAAAGCTCATGGTAATTTCTAAATGTTCGCACATAAATTTTGCAAACTCGATCGTAGGTGCAAGCCCGCGCTCGAAACCACGATCCTCTGCTTGACAGGCCAAAGGTCAAACCACTTGGCTAGCGCGGCCATAGGTAAACAAGTCATGTGCGAAACATCTATGCGATCAGACATTGCTGGGAAACAAAAATTAATGCGTCGGTATTGGTATTGCTATGTGGATCAAGGAGCTCGGCTTATCAGTCTGTAGTGTGAGTTGCGCCTCACACACAGTCTCCCAATATTATTCTATCTTCTTATACCATAACTATAAAACAGCACCGTGACTGACTGACTGATTGGTGACTGACTAAAAGACAACACACAGCCTAAACTACTGGTGGTAGAGACTTGAAATTTGACACACATGTCTAAAGTATCGTAAAGATGCACTAAGGAAGGATTTTTAGAAATTCCCACGGGGTAAGAAAATCACGCGTTTGGCAGCCGTGTCGTGTGACTCCAAGAAGGGCTACGGATTAGCCCGAAACAGTTGAGTTTAACTCGTTTTAAGACGTGAGTGGTCCGTTTAATTTCACTATGAGTGAGTCTCACGGTAGTTTCATGTTTAAAGGGGTAGGAAAACATCTTAACTTTCTTTCTTTGTAGCGGAAGCGCCGGGATTGAAATAAATTTATTCAATCCCGGGGTTGATTTTAAAAATTCCTATATATTATGACTTATGAGATATGACTATGCCCGATTGACATAACCTACTTTTTCTTCGGGAAAATGCAAAATTCCCACGGAATGGAAAAACTGAATCTAACTTCGTGGATGATTTTAAAAGTTCTTTCGCCAATAGTAAGCTACAGTATCCCTGATTGACATAGGCTACTTTTCTACGGGAAAATGCAAAATTCCCACGGGATAAAAATATGTGAATTGAGCTTGGAGGCTGATTTTTACAATTGTTTCACTTATAAAAGCTACAATGTCTCTGATTTTCAAAATAGGTCAAAATAATAATAATAATAGTAGGGTCATTATTCGAGCGTTTCAACCGCCTCACTTTCGTGGACACTTTTTTGTAGAAATGACAAAAGATTATGATACAGTTTTTAATTGTGGTAGAAGTACAGGTCCTCTAATAAATAACCGAAAACGCCATCAAAATCTACAGCCAATTCGTAGAAAACGTGACCACGAAAGTGAGGCGGTTGAAACGCTCGAATAATGACCCTGTATTTCTTTTTATCGTGAAATAAATAAATACTGACCGGGCACAGCCCGAGTCTGTCGGTGCCGTGTTACGATAGATATGAATTTGTTAATAGAAACTGTTAAAACTGTATCATCAATCCATCATCATCATTTCAGCCGTAAGACGTCCACTGCTGAACATAGGCCTCCCCCAAGGCTCGCCAAACAGATCGGCCCTGCGCCATCCGCATCTAATGCGTTCCCGCCACCTTCACCAGGTCGTCGCTCCATCTTGTTGGAGGCCTACCCACACTGCATCTTCCGGTCCGCGGACGCCACTCGAGAACCTTTCGGCCCCATCGACCGTCAGTTCTACGAGCGATTTGCCCTGCCCACTGCCACTTAAGTCTAGCGATTCTTCGAGCTACCTGTGTCCGTGAATTTAGTTCTTGCGCTTAATAGAAACTGTATAGAAGAATATTATTTTGTGTGCTATGGCATGTGTCTGACACGCTCGGTGTCAGTAGGTAGATATGAATTGATCTTAACTCCCGTCACAACAAGTCTTTCAATATGGAAATACAAAATGCCCTGTTCACCTCGAATGCTTGTTTATAGTATTCTTCCTTACTAATAAACCTTATTAAGACTAGGTTAAGGGCGCAGAAATATTCATGGGAAAACATTTTATTCCAGAGATTCTATCCACGTACCTTTTAAATTTTATCCAAATGTATGCAGCCGTTGGAACACACAAATCGCATTTATAATAATGAATGCGTCACTAGCCCACGAATAAATGAACTAATTAAAACCAACTCCTTATTGTCTTGCAACTTTATTATTATTATTTATATTTATTATGAGGGGGAGGCAAACGAGCAAGTGGTTCATCTGATGTTAAATGATCACCACCGCCCTTAAATATCAATAACTTTAACGTCACGTTTGAAAAGCCATACGAAATTATGTCACGACTAAAAGCGACAAAATACAAAAGAGATCACTTATTTATGACGTTGGCTGTACCACAAGCACACTATCTAATATATAAAAACCTCGTGTCACGAGGTTTGTTATCGAACTCCTCCGAAACGGCTTGACCGATTTTTATGAAACTTTTTTCTCCATATTCGGTAGGTCTGAGAATAGGTCGTAGGCTATTTTGTATCCCCCCCCCCTTCTTCGCAGACGGAGTCGCGGGCAACAGCTAGTCGTTTTATAAAATCGTTCCGCTCGGTGTGGCTCATTTCTCCAATACATACGACAGAATACCTACCTACTGATAGCGGTCGAAACAATAGTAAAACTCTTTACAATACATTACCTAAACACATTCCGCATAATACACAGCATGCTCGAGATTAATCTATGAATGCAGGTGAAGAAACTGAGATAGTATTACCGAAGAATAGGCCGTCATGTCAAACTTGCGGCCCGTCCTCTGATGCGGCCCAAATTAATTCAATTGAATAAATAAATAGCAGCTAACAATTTACGCCATTAGTCCCAGCCCCAAACTAAGCAATGATTGCTATCAGTGCTAGGCAACGGCTAAACATACTTTCTTAATATAAATAAACATCCATGTCTGGAGTAAAAACATTCAAATTTTTGACGACTGGAGGCCTTGTGGTAGAGATCCTGACTACGAAGCTTGAGATCCCGGGTTCGATTCCCGGTCGGGGCAGATATTTGTGTGATAAATACAAATGTTTACGCTCGATTCATGGATGTTTAATATGTATACAAGTATGTATTTAGTATTATTTATCTACATAAGTACGTTTAACCATTGTCTAGTACCCATAGTACAAGCTTTGCTTAGTTTGGGACTAGGTCAATTGGTGTAAATCATCCCACGATTTATTTATTGAAGTGAAACTTCTAAAGCGACTTCCAACAAGGTTGCGTTAAACGTTTAAAGCTACCATGGAGGGGGTATGAAAGCATTAGTATATGTACTGCCGAAGCAAATACACTTGGTACACATCTCGCATTGTATATATACTAACGGATGTTAAAAACTTCGATAGTGCGATGCAGAACTCATACTGTCTGTGCAAATGTATGAGACTTGATAAAAGCGCCATCTAGTTCTTTAAGTTATTGCAATAAGGTTTCCTATTGATTTATAAGTGCCTTTTTCATTTCCACATTACGAAGTTTCACTTCTTCCGCGCGGAGGAGCTGCACGCACTATTTTTTTTATTATTTATCTCACGAATGTCTGTATATTGGGATTCGAACCCGGGAGCTCTGTCCTCATAGTCGGGGGCACACTAGCCTGCCCGAACGTCAGGACACAAACTTGATGCTATGAAGGCGACGATGGTACCTGTAGTCAACGTCGGCGGCGAGGAACACGTAGTTGATAGCGTAGTGCGCCGCGGAATAAGCTACCAGCGCCAGCAGCAGATAGTTCAGCAAATGGAACCGTCGGAACTGCCCCAACTGCTTCATCAGTTGGTCGCAGTCCACGCCGCTGCCCGCTCCTCCTGTCTGCCCAGGCTTGTCAGCCATCGCCACAAAAACCAAGGAATCTCAAGTCCCTCAATTCCTTAAGGACACCAAGTCTCTTTTGGCTCGTAGTTTCGTTGCTAGTCTCGCAAAAGTTTGAAGCTCTAAGTTAAACGTTTCAATGGGTATTGACCGATATTTTAACACTTCAGTTTTAGTAAAATGGAACCGTTTTGGAATAAAATAAATGCCGCAACTTAGACTTTAACAGTCAAAATTAAAATTAACTTTCTCTATTTTACGTAAAACTTGTCAAGTTATTGTGTAGAGGTCGCGCGTGGGTGCGTGAGCGAGGATGTACGCGCGCGCCGTCCGCCGCGCTAATACTGCGTTGTGCGTCCACTCCCGCGCATGCTAAGATTTCTTTAGCCTTAATGGCTGCAGAAGCAGATGAAAAATGCTTAAATTGTTTCCGCTAAGCCTTGTGATTTGGGCATTAATTTTTTTTCTGTTCATCTTATACCCCATTATATATTTTTTTCAACTATGATACTTAGTCGTTTTACGATGATATCTGTGACACATGGTAACGATAGCTCTTAAATACAGGTTGATTTTTTTTAAGTTACTGTTCAGATTATGCAAGACAAAATGACTGTTTTTTTAATAACATAGATACATACGTACTTAAATAAATAAATAAAAATAAATAAATATCACGGGACAGTTCACACCAATTGACCTAGTCCCAAAGTAAGCTAAGCAAAGCTTGTGTTATGGGTACTAGGCAACGGATAAACATACTTATACAGGGTTATTTTTAATTCACTGACATCCTCTTAACCCTGAATTCCTATCACTCAAACAAATGTTTTTTGTTTTACGACTTTTTAAAATGAAGCACTTTTTTTCCCATACAAATACACAGAGTATTGTAAAAATAAGAGGAAATCTCAAATTTTCAAAACGTTATTACACCAAAAATATTAAGTTATGACAAAAGCCGTAAAACAAAAAACATTTGTTTAAGTGGTGGGAGTTTAGGGTTAAAAGGATGCTAGTGAATTACAAATAACCCTGTATAGATAGGACAGGTGGGCCATTCTACTTTTAAGTAACCATTAATCTTTTGTGAAATATAAGGCATACCTGGTGATTTTTTTCAAGTGTCAATAACTTATACAGGGCTATTTTTAATTCACTGACATCCTCTTAACCCTGAATTCCTATCACTCAAACAAATGTTTTTTGTTTTACGACTTTTTAAAATGAAGCACTTTTTTTCCCATACAAATACACAGAGTATCGTATAAATAAGAGGAAATCTCAAATTTTCAAAACGTTATTACACCAAAAATATTAAGTTATGACAAAAGCCGTAAAACAAAAAACATTTGTTTAAGTGCTAGGAGTTTAGGGTTAAAAGGATGCTAGTGAATTACAAATAACCCTGTATACAAACTGAAACACCTAAATTGAATGATTTAAAGCAATAAAACTTAAAATTCAAAGAAATTTTGTGGAAAAATTGGTAACTCAGCGGAAAATACATCAATTTCCATACAAATGGCGGGGACATGCATGCCCACTGCGTTACCTACTTTATAGATAATAATGATTACTTTTTATACGTAGTGATAATTTTAAATGTAAGCTTAATTATGTGCCTATTTAAATCTTAAATGGTTTAAACCGAGCACTTTACCGTTTTTGTAAAAAAAATATTTGAAGAGCACAGTACAAAAAATTACTGGTCAACGAAAAGTAGAATGGCCCAGGTACATACTTAAATACATATTAAACACCCAAGACCCGAGAACAAACATTCATATTTTTCATACAAATATCTGCCCCGACACGGGATTCGAACCCGGGACCTCAAGCTTCGTAGTCAGGTTCTCTAACCACTAGGCCATCTGGTCGTCTAAAGTTATACTTAGTTACTTGTTTACACCTTGATTATTTTTTTACTTTCGATAACATGCGACATAAGTAGGTACTTTGTACACTTACAAAGACCACCAGGAAAATCGTTTTCTGTTCCTACCGATTTTTTTTTCTTTTACTTTTATTGAGATACTTAATGCATTGTATTGTCCAGAATTAACCAAATAGGTCAGAAAAATAAAGCTCTAGAGTGATATGGTATCAATCAGATGATTAATAATATTTTGTACGAACGACGATTTATATACAGTTCCTATATCGTCACTTTACTAACTTGTCCGTAAAATTCCTTCCTACGTGAGTCACAGTATTAGTGCCAACTGGCACTGATACTGTGTGTACTGAGTTGGTTACAGTAGTGTCCCGTATTTGTTTTACGGTTTGCACTGCTTGAGGGCGCGCGCAGCACAGCGCTCAACTGCCTTCTTCCAGCTTATTCCCCTAAATTCAAGTCTACGGTGAATGAGCGAGCATTTACAAGGCAAGCGCGCTCTACCGTAAGCCTCATCTTCGCTTTCCATCAGGCGTGACTGTTGTCAAACGCAAGCCTGTATTGTATAAAAAAAACTCTTTAGGGGAGGTTTTTGATCAGCTGAGGACATATTTTGGCTTATATGATGAAGTAGTCAGTTCTACGGGCGATGTGCCCTGCCCACTGCCACTTAAGTCTAGCGATTCTTCGAGCTATGTCCGTGACTTTAGTTCTCGCGCGGATTTCATCATTTCTAATGCGATCCCGCAGAGAAACTCCAAGCATAGCCCTCTCCATCGCCCTCTGAGTGACCTTGAACTTCCTTATAAGACCCATCGTTAGCGGCCACGTCTCAGTGCCATAAGTCATCACTGGCAACACACACTGGTCAAAGACTTTTGACTTGAGACACTGCGGTATATCGGATGACAAGATATTGCGGACTGACGGCCGATGGGGCCGAAAGGTTCTCGAGTGGCGTCCGCGGACCGGAAGACGCAGTGTAGGTAGGCCTCCAACAAGATGGAGCGACGACCTGGTGAAGGTAGCGGGAACGCATTGGATGCGGATGGCACAGGGCCGATCTGTTTGGCGAGCCTTGGGGGAGGCCTATGTTCAGCAGTGGACGTCTTTCGGCTGAAATGATGATGATGATGATGATGATGATGAAGTAGTAATAGATAAGTTTACAGAACTATTTTAGACTATACTTTTCTGAGATCTGATTCCTTTCTGGCAAATTTGTTGTGGTTTGTAGCTGCATAATTTATTTTCTATTTCCCTACAACTCCTACAAGGAGAGATAAAATAACTGCAATCTGTTAAAATTCTTAGTTGACATACTCTTGCATGCTAGCCTAGAATAAATACTGGAAGGATCAACGTCATAAATAAGTGATCACTTTTTGTACCTTTTCACTTTAATGTCATGTTCGAAGCCATACGAAATTATGTAACAACTGAAAGTGAAAAGATGCAAAAGTGATCACTTATTTATGACGTTGATTGTACCTAGAGTTAAAGGTTCCCCGTAAGGTAGACTGGTACAACAATACAGCACCAGTAGCCTTATGTATAGCGATATGTTCTTAAAATACTACGTTTACGTTGCTCCTCCATAACTGCATGCACAAAACTACGCCTGTCCGACACATTTTTTTTTTTTTTTTTTTTTTTTTATATGGGACAATTCACACCAATTGACCTAGTCCCAAAGTAAGCTTAGCAAAGCTTGTGTTATGGGTACTAGGCAACGGATAAACATACTTATATAGATAGATACATACTTAAATACATATTAAACACCCAAGACCCGAGAACAAACATTCGTATTTTTCATACAAATATCTGCCCCGACACGGGAATCGAACCCGGGACCTCAAGCTTCATAGTCAGGGTCTCTAACCACTAGGCCATCTGGTCGTCTAATACATAATGTATGTCATCTCAGAGATCGGACGGATTGGCGTCATTGCTCGCAATAATGTGGACATAACTCCAAAATTAATTAAATAATTAATCATTTCATTATTTTTTAACTGAGATTTAATCTTAATGCCTACTCAAGAAAATAAATAACACAAAGATTTCTTATGATGTAGATTTATTAAAGAATAATCAGTGTTTCTCTAAATTAATATCGGTGTTAATTTTTTTTTTGGAAAAGTTTATCGACGGTGTTTTCATACTGGCACTTCACTTGGTGTATTTCACGAAATAGTTGCGTGTGCGAGAGAGGAGCGCTATGCCGCTATGCCGATTCTAGCGTGAAAGACGGAGATGGCAATAGCGCAACGCGAACACGCAACGCCAAGTGAAGTGCCACCATTATGTTTATACATCGTATATATATGAACTAGAAAATTTCTTCAATTAAAAAAAATACTAAAACGACAACTGTCACTTTTATTAACATTTTACTAATAATTGTATGCATATGTAAATTGTTATCTCCGGGAATTCAAATCTGATTTCAAGAAATAATTTCATAATTAATTTATCAATTAATTTTTGAGGCATGTCCATATTATAGCGAGCAATGACGCAAATTCGTCCGATCTCTGTCATCATACAGAAACGTCGCGTAAGTTTTTAGTTTTGTTTGGAGGCTTGTGTTCGAAAGGTGTTGGTGCTAAATAGTTGGGTTTGTGTAACATAACTCTTAAAATTAAATTGACTCACATTTCTAAAATAAACTTTACGTATTTTACGTTTTTTGTACGTACCTACAGGGTAATTTTTAGGGTTCCGTACTCAAAGGCTAAAAACGGGAACCCTATTACTGAGGCTCCGCTGTCCGTCCGTCTGTCTATCTGTCTGTATGTATAAATTACAATTATAATTACCCTTTGGGTACGGAACCCTAAAAAGGTTGTATTTTATTATTATGGACTACCGCAAAGCAAGGTCTCTTTGTGTTTAATTCAAACGCTTCATCGCGCTATAAGCCACAAAATAGTTGCCATAAAAGATAAAGCGCCATTAACTCGGTACAGTAGTTTCCCGCGGCGCATGCGCCGCTTGAAACACGTGTAAGGTGAGTGCGTGATCCACACTCTGGTTTAAAGTGACTTTTCTGTTAATAGGTATTATTGTTTAAGCTCTTTTAGACATTGTATCTTATCTTATCCTAAGTATGTGTTAATCAATTACTTTTTTTATATATATATAAGAGGGGGCAAACGATCATACGGGTCACCTGATGGAGAGCGATCACCGTCGCCCATGGACACCCGCAACAGAGGGGAATCACAGGTGCTTTGCCGACCCTTTTTGGAATTGGTAGGCTCGTTTTTTAAAGATCCTAAGTTGTAACGCTCCGGGAATGTTGCCGCAGTAAGCCGATTCCAGATCTTCGTCGTGCGAGGAAAGAAGTTTCACTTAAAACGCACGGTACTATTCTAATAACGTATTGTAATAACGGCGGGACGAACTTAAAACTTGGCGTCCAGATAAACAAAAGTCTGGATTGAGACAGGCTACTATATCACGACGGTAATGTAATGAATGAGGTCCCGCGGGATAATACGGGATGACGTGTTAACTTCGTCTGCTATCAATAGATGGCGTTGTGCTTTAAAAATGTTACCCTAACCTTTTTCATGGATTTTAAAATGGGCGAAGCCACGGGTTGTAGGTAGTGATGTATAAAACCAATAAATTAAACGGCTCATACGACTATAAATCGGAAATGGTCCAACTTTTCGGTCTTTTTTGGTAGACCTTTTTAGGGTTCCGTAGTCAACTAGGAACCCTTATAGTTTCGCCATGTCTGTCCGTCTGTCTGTCTGTATGTCCGCGGCTAAGCTCAGAGACTGTTAGTACTAGAAAACTGTAATTTGGCATGAATATATATATTAGTCACGCCGACAAAGTGGTTAAATAAAAAAAACTAAAAAAATTTTTTTTAGGGTACCTCCCATAGGCGTAAAGTGGGGGTGATTTTTTTTTTCTCGACTAACCCTATAGTGTGGGGTATCGTTGGATAGATCTTTTAAAACCATTGGGGGGTTGCTTACATGATTTTTGTATTCAGTGATTTGTTTGCGAAATATTCAACTTTAAAGTGAAATTTTTCATTAAAATCGACCGCCCCCCCCCCCCCCCCCCCCCTAATGGTAGTAAATATATTAAATTTACAAGGAAAATTATAGCGGCTAAGATTGCTTGGGAATTATTTGTAGTTTAGGAGTAAATAGTAGCCTAAGGTATTAAACATACCGTCACTACTTTGAAAAATTCGTATCTCAAATCAGCATGTAAACAAAACTGAACCTTGATACTCGCGTAATAAAGTTCACTTTGCCAGATTAACGATTTTGAGATACGAGCTTTTTTCATAGTATTGACGATACCTAACTTGGAAGATTCCGTACACATACGAAATCCTTAGAAAAATATTACTTGATTTTTTCGTAATGGCTACGGAACCCTATCTTGGGCGTGTCCGACACGCTCTTGGCCGGTTTTTTAAAGGTGAGTGCGTTCACGCCTTTCCTTTTCTGTTGTTTCGGGACTTTCGGGGGGTAGGATTCGGAAAATTGAAGTTAAATACAGAGGCAGATACAGAGAATGCGTGGTAATCTAGTGGTTTGACTTACGGCCTCTCAAGCAATGGAACGTGAACTATTCGACAAAGTCCCACATTCAGGGTTTAGACGACAGTAAAATTCATCCTCACTTTACCTGCACTAGTAAAAATTTTACCACTTCTTCCGCATGGTTAATACATATATTCATGCAAAATTACAGCCTCCTAGTACCTACTAGCAGTCTCTAAGCTAAAGTGCGGATGGACTGACAGGCACGGCAAAACTACAAGGATTCCTTATAGAACTATGGAGGCCAAAAAATAACTTAAAGCATCAACAAATAAGTTACGAATTGTACATTGACGGCCTCATACAAGGATGCAGCGACAGCAACAGCGCTAGGTTTCTAACCGACCCCGTCACTTGACAGTGTCAATGGCAACCATAGACGATGACAGTGACAGACAGACAGTGACGTCTACCAGTAAGAGAAAATACACACTAGTTTTTGGCAACGGTTTCTCGGCCGGCGGGTATTCGGCGTGTGCGCAGCGGGTATGTCTCCCTCCAATGGATGAAATGAATGAATGAATGGATGGAATCAAATTTACAAGTCCACAAGCTACTAGGAGACAAGCTACTATGGATGGTTAAAAAAAATCCACAACTCCCTACCAGGGGGCATGCTAGTATGGATGTTTGGAAAAAATCCAAAAGTCCCTACCGCAGTCGATTTTAGTAGGGACTAGGGATTAGGGATGATACCCCTACCGGTGGGGAAGAAAGCAAAAATGTTCCACATATCTCTATCAGGTGGGAAGAATAGAAGAGGAGAGGAATAGAATACAGGAATGGAGGAATAGATGGAACTGGGGGATTATTCGCCACCGCGGTGCCGATGAATCCACGCAGCGTAACCATAGCGACGAATTACCTAATCATGGGAGACATGCCCGCTGCGTACACGCCGCATACCCGTTCTGTAGAGAAACCGCCGCCGAAAACGCTAATGTCTAAAGACCTCCAAGGTAAAGGCTGCAAAGAATGTGTCCCTGCGCGGGGCTACGGCGCCGCCGCACCTGCCTCTCTCCACTGCACAATGTGTGTCATTATCAAACAAATCTTCAAGTTCACGTCACTCTCCCTGGCTGTCTAATGTTGCGAAACCAAAAAGGTCGTTATAGTTAAACATTGGGCGATCGAGTAGGTCTAACAACACAATGTGTAATTAGGTTGTGCAACGTCGT
The DNA here is from genome assembly GCA_947563465.1 of Archips xylosteana. Taxonomy (NCBI): domain Eukaryota; kingdom Metazoa; phylum Arthropoda; class Insecta; order Lepidoptera; family Tortricidae; genus Archips; species Archips xylosteana. The sequence goes on along the minus strand of OX387356.1, from coordinate 208,318 downwards.
GGGCGCATGTTATTAGTTTAAATAGTATTGTAATAAGTTGTTCATAGATCGCAAGGTACGCTCGGCTGCTGCACTGGTGCAAGTATTCAATCTGGCTTCATTTGTCTGGTAATTGATTTTCAACACGTTCGATGATAGTTGCGGGTTGCAAGCCGAGTGAGCTACAAAAAAGCTGGTCGTTGTGAGACTCGCGTACTGCGGGTTCAGTACCCACAACAATTGAGATACATCAAGTGAGCCAATCTACAGAACCGATCAGGTCTAAATATATAGGTGTATGCAACACATCCCCCTAAAAATAAGGCTAGGGCCATTTAGACTTTTTATAAGTTCTTCCTGATTTATGTACGCCGAAGTGTAATAAGAGGAAAAAATACTTCTCCTGCATTTTTTGCATATCTTTAAGCGCTAGTGGCGGATATAAAGGGTGGTGGTCGATTTTCATCTAATTTCTTAAATACATGACAGAATAACAGAACTAAGTACATAGGTATTATAAAAATAAATTTGCAACCCTCACAACAAGCAACCCTTTTTAAATCTTTTGCCCGAGAAGTGTTTTACATTCAAAATTAACTAATTGACGTTACACGTCAAATTGAAACCTGATCGTTTCAAATGATTGGGCTGACACACGATTCCTATGAGGTTCCGTTTTCCTTTTCCGTTACGGAACCTTAAAAACGTATCTAACTGTAATTACACGTCTCGGTCTGGTTTGTCAATATTTAACTGACACCGCACATAATAGAGTGCGCTGATCGTAACTTTCCGCCACGCTCATTAGGTGCAACGCAACTTATCATGACGTCAGTTGGTCAATAGTACACATAGTTTTATTGCCCAGTTGGTAATCGTTTACAATTTTCTCTTTAACTACAAAGTATTAAGTGTTTGTCTAATAAAAACACTAAGTGTCAGCGATAATTAAATAATCCAGGCACTTAACACAATCATAATTATTTATTTGCTTAAGAACACGGTATTTGATTGGTGATATAAAGGTAATCCAGTTAATTTATGTATTTGCTTGTTTGCCTCCCACTCACAATAAAAAAAAGTTTCACACGCTTTTGTCGTAGTATGACATAAAAATTTCAATTTCAATACAATATTTCCATTTACTTATTTAATTTGACTTCTGGTTCATTAAAAAATTTGGTTGATATTAAATTATTTGCGTTTTTTTAGTGTTTAGTATATTTTTTTGTAATAAAAAATACAGCTCTAAATTATTATTTCAACCAGACAAAAACTTCATAAAAGATCTAACACTTGGTGGTAATGTTTTATTAATTCTAGTCACCAACACACAAGCATTTGATTGGTGTACAAACACTTGTATTTATTTTGGCTTATACCTTAATACATACGAAACTCCGAACTAAACTTCCACATGCTGTAATAAATTGTTGTTGTTGTCCCACTTTCAAAGATGCTTCCAAGACATCCCAATGGTTGTGTGGGAGCAGCAGTGTGGATTCCCAAATGCCAAATTAGATTGTAAATAATTATATAAGTATTCTCCACATGCGCCTACTCTACGAGTATCCAGAGCGAGCCGAACCTACGGTTAGAGTTTGAACGCAATTTTTTTACGCAGGAGTTTGGATTTACTAAAAAATCGGCAAAATGCATGTCGGGCCTGACACTAAAATGCGGCAAATATTAAAATAGCAAGTTTTGGCCGACTCTTGCTCGTTACTGTACCCTCATCCAGAGAGGAGACCTGTGCCCTACTGCAGAACGTTTGTAGGCAGGGATAAGGAGTAGCAGGCTTTGAAGTTTTTCAACTGCAGGTAATAGAAATAGATAATGAAAAATCCGATATTTGTGTTTATTACACCATGGCGTGTCTACTCACATAAAAATATTCCGTTTAATCAGTATTACGCTGTGTCAAAGTTTAATAAACCCAGTTCTTTACTAATATTTCATTAATCAACTATTTCGTTCCTTGCTCGCTTTCACATAGGCTCACGCACATTATTAGCGATTCCCACAGGAACAGACAGAAATGTTAAACCGATCTGACATGCTCTTTGGTCAGGTTTTTCTGGTAGAGTACCGGAAAAAACCTGCCGTGACCAGAGAGCGTGTGACAGATCGACGAGGGTAATTGTGCGCGTGAGTGTAAGTGGTGCGTATGTGAGTAGTTGGCCACTTCATTGTAAGCTCCAACGTTCAAAGTTTCGTTTTACGTAAATTGAGAAGATCTGTAACTTCAACATCATCATCATCTCCCAGCCTATATACGTTCCATTACAGGGCACAGACCTCTCAGACTGAGCGGGCGTGGGTCGTAGTTCCCACGCGGACCCAGGGAGGATTGGGATCTTCACACACGCCATTGAGTTTTTTCTGTGCACACGATGCTTTACGATGCTTTATTTCATTGTAAAGCTCATTGTAAATTTCAAATGTAATTTCGCATATAAATTCCGAAAAACTCCAATATAAATCTAATATCTTGGCCTATCGCTGGCTACAGCCTTCTTTCAGAAAGAGAAGTTTTAGGGTGTAGCTCCCACGTGGATCCGGTCAACTGTAAATCAATCAACCCGTTAGATACCAATCCGCGACAACTTCACACCCACCATTGAGTTGCTTCACAGTATGCGCGGGTTTTTTACTCTCTGTAAATATCGTGCTAAATTTAAAACTTAAATTTGCACACGAATTTTGAAAAACTCCGATTAACGAGCGAGTATTTCAATCCACGAAGCTTGTCTTTAAGTAATGGGCAAGCTAGTATGGCTGGTTGGAAAAAAATCCACAAGTCCCTACCGCGCTAGATTTTAGTAAGGATATATGGAATGATTATCCCTACCGGTGGGAAAATGGCAATGGTAAAGTATCAGGGGGAAAAAAACGGTAGGAATAGATGGATCAGGGAACGAATCTTGAAAAGATTGTGCTGTAAAAACTACGGTAAATATGGTAAGAGCACTAACCTGTAGGGCACGTCGGCAGCTAGGAAGATGTAGGTGGTGTGGAGTAACCCGACTTGGACAGCAGCCAGCGCGGCGCAGATGAGCACGCGCGCACGGAACCAGCCGCCCAGCTGCGCCAGAACCGCGTCGCAGTCCAACGCACCCGCTGGGCCCTTCGCCTCTTCTTCCACATCAGTCTGCTTGCTCATGGCAGACCAGAGTTGACGATATAACTCCGAGTTAAATGCTAAAGTTTAATAGTGTCAAAATGTCAAACTGTCTTTCTTATCCTAGGGTTTACGATTTGATTTATTAACCCTAGACTTAGTAAGTCGTAGCGCGAAACAGAATCAAGACCTGATGAATTAAGCGGCAAGTCGCTACTGTCGCGAGGGGCGAGCTCACGAGCTTTTTCCTGTTGCGGTCAACTGTGTAAATCTAGGTTTTCCACTTATTGCACCATTCGATTTTTTTTAACCCTAGACTGTGGTCTGTCGTACCGCGAAACAGAAGAAAGTCCTGATGGATTAAGCGGTAAGACACAACTGTCACGAGAGACGGTGATCTCGCGAATTTTAGCCTGTTGTGGTCGGATTGGGTAAATCTAGATTGTCCACTGCACCATTGGAATTGTGGTAGGTTTGTGTACGAGCATTCTGGTGGGTGCCCGGCGCGGCACTGCGGCCTGGCGCGGGCGCAGCCGCGGTGGCTCGGTCAGGGCCGCGCCGGCGGCGCTGGTGCCGCCGCTGCAGGGCCCATTGTGTAACGAGCGTTTGCCGCTTCAATTGACGGTCATGCTTGTGTGATCATCTGTATAAGTATTGTTTAAACAAGTACTGATTGATCTCTCGTGGATTATTGATAAACTAGTATAATAAATAATAAATAAAGCTAGCTTTATCCCGATTCGCCTGTGTTAGAAATCCATGAAAAAGGTTACGTGCTCGTTTGTTTGGACAACGCCACTGACTGCAGACGAAGTTAACACGTCGTCTAGAAAGTCGAGGTAGCTACAACGTTATTGGACAGTGCTTTAAAGCAAAAAGAGGTAGTTCCCAGAGGAACTCATTACCGGTATATGAAGCATCTTATGTCTCCATTCAGAACTTTTCCATCGGAACGCCAAGTTTCATCTTAAACCGTTCAGCCGTTATTGCTACTAACAAACATCCAAATGTCTTCACAAACTTCCTCATTTTATACATATTAGTAGGATAGGATAAACTGCGTCTAATCTCTAAAGTTCTCAGAAATCGTCCGGTTAATCAGCCTTGTTTTGGTACGGTTGCTTTCACGCGCAAACTTACACTACGAAATGCGATTTTCGAACTTCGTATCATACCTCTCCGTTCACACTAATAGTATTAAACAGAATAGTAAAAGGGATGGCACTATACGGACTTAGAATTTTAAATTTCTTAGTAGCCCCCCAGGTTGTCACATTAGCGGGTCGTGCTTCACGATGGAGTAATGCGTGGGCCTTTAACAGGATAATTATTGTCGGAATCAGTCGGCTCGCGGACTGCCGCCGGATCAGATATTACGTGAAATGGCCTCTTTTAGCTTCAATTTAATTCTCACAGCATAAATTAGGTAAATCCCAGAAAAACTTCTAAGAGCGAAAACTTAATATTCCGAGAAAGAAGTGTGCAATGCGGCTCTCACGCGGTGCGGTTAAAGGTTGGCGCAGACCAGAGGCCGTATTGTCTAACGCTTCTGACGCTTGCATTCGCTTTCACCATCTCTTTCTGTCATTATTTTATACCGTTTGACAGAAAGAAATAGTGATTGTCAAGGCAAGCGTCAGAAACGTTAGACAATAAGCCAGCAGATGTGTGTGCGTGTCACGCTCCAGTTGAAATGAATGAAACTATAGGGCGCGAGCCATACCGAAGACTCTTGGGACGGGGGCGCGTCGCTTGTTCGCAGGCCGCGTCTCCGCCTCGTCTCTTCTGTCTGCTTTGGATCACGACGCTTCTATACATTTAGTATGAAAACTGACGAGTGACTGCGACGCGCCCTCGTCCCGTGTCTCTTCTGTGTGGCTTGCGCCTAAGAAAGATGCCACGTGTCCAGTCCACGTCTTTAGTGCGCCATCGTTCTTACAATTTTATTTATTAGGTACAAATGGTGCGTGTGGTTGACACACACACGCGTCTGCGCCAGCCTTAAAGTACGTAGGTTATAGTACGATCTGTAATAAAATTATAGAACTGATAATTCAAACCCTCACCCTTGCGCCGTAACTGCGGTAGGATATCCAGAGACCATTCATTGTCGTCCGTAATGGTGATGTCTTCGGTTGCCAATTATGGCCGATTTTTTAAAATCCATTATCGCATTATTTATTGTTTTTAAAAATAAAGAATGATCTCCTGTACATACGAGTACAATGTGCTATTCCGAATATTGAAGGTAGAGTTGCCCTCCATTGGCGTTTTTTTCCGCCCTGAATAGCCAAGGAATTTTTTTCAGGAGGGGTAACAGGGTTAAATAAATGTACACAATAAGGCCGTCTATTAAATACCTTAAATATTTATTTCATGTACTTGTTTTTCTGTACTTATTTTCTATGTGATGTACAATAAGGTCACACTATTGTGTTGTATTGTATTATAGACGGAAGTATGTGGGTGAGGTGAGTTTTACTAGTTCTCTACTTAATATAACACAGGCCTTATAGTGCGAAATTCAAACTTCGTATCGTGCTTTTCCTTTCACGCTAATAGTATTAAATAGAAGAATGAGAGGATCATGGCACGGTACGAACTTCGAGTTTCACAGTAGCCCCCCAGGGTTCGTCATGTTTTAAACAGCGACCACACGCCTAGGAATATACTCAAAGCAACATTCAGTAATAACTTACGCATCCTAACAGTACGAAATGAATTTAAAAGCTATGGTACATTGAGTCTCCCAATGAGGCTGGCATAGTCACACAGGTGCACTTAAACCTCGAAAAAAAAAAAAAGCTATGGTAGTGAGCATTTAGTTATTTAGATCGATTCGATCTAACATTCATCACATTGCCATTAATCTCACAATCACGCACGCCTGAGAAAATGTTTTTCTCACAAAATTAAAAAGAAACTTAAATCCATCAGACTTCGTCTAAATGATTGTACTTATGGTTTCACCATTGTTAACAAAATCAGTTCAACCGAGCTTACATTATAACGTGTTAAATTCAACCTCTAGAGTTCTACAAACTATTTTATACAATGTTTAGTAATAACTAATCGTTTATCCGAAAGGGATAAGCGAGACGAGCTTAAGAAACTTATTCTTGTACTATAAGCATTTAATTCTAAAACGACCAAGCGCCTGCGCGAGAATAGTTCTCAACTAATCTTAGCGCAACTTGTTGCCGTTTTTCTGAAGGCATTCCCACAGCTGCCAGAAGAGGCCAAAAGCAGTACCCTCTTCGCACCATCAGACAAACTCCATAACAGCTTTTCTTTATGAATATTGTTTCAAAAACAACAACTGCACCACATTCGCGTGTTAAAGAACACTTCCGCAATAATGATTTTGATTCCGCTTGGAATCTTTTGTTGAAGACATCGTAATCGTTCTTTAATGAAGATCCTCGTATGGAAAATGCGACACCTCTACTGATTGATCTACTTTTGTTGAACCAGATTTGATCTGTGGTTTCGTTTGTTTACCGTAGAATCAAAAGCCCCAAGCGCTGATGCTCAGGGGCAGATTAAAAATGTCGGGCCCCTAGGCAATGCTATAGGGTCCTTTTCGGCCCAATATTATCAGCACTTTTCAAATTAAAGTTCAATCAAAGTAACTGACAGTTTCTTTCATTTTTTGCCGAAAATATTTTTCCCAATTGATTAATTTCCCAACTGTTTTTTTTTCTGAAGCAGTAAGTAATTCAGGATCGTTGCAGTGGCGTAAATAAGCCATGGGGGGCCCGTGGCAAAACCATTCCAACCAACCTCTCGGTCCGGTCCGTGGCTCTTCTCGACCCGCGGGGCCCCCTCTGGCCGGGGGCCCGTGGCAATTTGCCCTCTCTGCCACCCTATAGTTACGCCACTGGATTGTTGTAAAACTAACCTAATCTAATTTACAGGGTTCTACAGGACAGTCCTGAAATATTTCCTGAGTAGTTTACAGTTTCAGAAAAAAATCAGTCCGGAAATGAAATAGGAAATGAAACAGTTGCGAAAAGAAACAGTTGGGAAATGAATCAGTTGGGGAAAATATTTTCAGCGGAAAAGCGGGATTCCTAACTGACATTATGCGTCAAAAAATAGCAGTTATTCCTATTGGCCTTAAGAATACAGATTTTCCAATTAATTATTCACTGTGAAACATTTTCGATTTCTGTTTCACTGATGCAGGGTCCCAAGGGGGTTGCCTACTTCGCCTAATGCATGCTCCAATGACGTAGGACAGGTCCCTGGGCTTGCTGCGAGGTTGCTTCGTGTGGTGAGGATGACGTGGTGTGGTCAGACGTCGGCGGTGTCGGGCCGCGCGGGCTCCAGGTCGGAGAAGGAGTCGGGCAGGCGCGCGTGCAGCGTGTCCGGCACCAGCCGCGTCAGCGCCGCGCTCAGCAGCGGCAGCGTGCCGAACAGCGCCGTCGGCAGCCACGGCTTGTACTTCGCCTGACCAAAAAACAAAAACGTTATCACCGGAATATTGCCGGCACAGAATCATAGGCGCTTTGGTAAAAGATGTTGACATTATCGCCAATTGAAGCGAATAGTCTAGCTGCATTTTCCGCAGGAGAAATGTTATTTTTTATGGGCGCAGCGCGATTGTTATCATCAGTAATAGGTACGCGTGGTGCATATTATTAGCAGTTTCAAGTCCGGACTCATACCTTTTTTTAAATAGATATGCGAAATCTTATTTTAAATTCATTCAATCTGTTGCTAGCTTTTATGGGGACAGTATTCTACATGGAAGGTCCCGATGTCATAATTAATTGGGAACATTTGCTAATAAATAAATAAATAATAAATAAATATTAGGGGACAATCTTACACAAATCGACCTAGTCCCAAACTAAGCAAAGCTTGTACTATGGGTACTAGATGACGATAAACATACTTATATAGATAAATAAATACTTAAATACAAAGAAAACATCCATAACTCAGGAACAAATATTCGTGCTCATCACACAAATAAATGCCATAACCGGGATTCGAACCCAGGACCTCTTGCTTCGTAGGCAGGGTCACAACCAACTAGGCTAAAGCGATCGTTAAAAATGATCGTTAAATGGAAGTTGATTCCATAATTTCACTATATATGGGCGCAAATACCACACTTATACTCGGCACACTACGCCGCGCTCGGTTTTACTGTGGGCACAGGCCTCCTCCCAGAATGAGAAGCTCAACAGTTTCAGAGGTGCGAGGTGTTTGGCTGAAAATTATGTATTTAGATTACCAGCTCAGGCGTGAGCGGGGCCAGCACAGTGCCCAGCCGGCCCATCGAGGAGCACGCCGCTGCGAGCGGGAGACCGCGTAGGGAACATTACCAATAAGGGGGTGAGCGGAGACCTGTCTCTGCAATGCTAGGTGTGTAGTGGAGATGTCATTGCCAACACGGGCATGAGAGGTGACCTGTCCCAGGAGCGCGAAATGTGTAGAGAAGATGATGTCAACAACAGCACGGGTGTGAGCAAAGACCTATCCAAGTGTACGAGGTCTGTAGTGGAGATGTCATACCAGCACGGGCGTGAGCGGGGCCAGCACAGTGCCCAGCCGGCCCAGCGAGGAGCACGCGCCAGCGGGTGGGAGCGCGCGTAGGGAACATTACCAATAAGGGCCTACGCTAGCTGATGCGGATTACCCGGAACGGACGCCCGTCGTGCGCGCGTCTAATAAGAAATTTTATGAACAGCACTAAGTGGCGCGGGCGCGTGCGACGGATTTTCGGTACATTTTAGACCCGCGTGCGGGCGCACGCAGCGGACGTCCGCGTCAGCTAGCGTAGGCCCTAAGGGGGTGAGCGGTGACCTGTCCCAGCAATGCTAGGTGTGTAGTGGAGATGTCATTACCAGCTCGGGCGTGAGTGGAGACCTGTTCCAGCAAGGCAAGATGTGTAGTGGAGATGATGTCAACAACAGCACGGGTGTGAACGGAGACTTATCCCAGCAATGCTAGGTGTGTAGTGGAGATGTCATTACCAGCTCGGGCGTGAGTGAAGACCTATTCCAGCAAGGCAAGATGTGTAGTGGAGATGATGTCAACAACAGCACGGGTGTGAACGGAGACTTATCCCAGTAGTACGAGGTCTGTAGTGGAGATGTCATACCAGCACGGGCGTGAGCGGGGCCAGCACAGTGCCCAGCCGGCCCAGCGAGGAGCACGCGCCAGCGGGTGGGAGCGCGCGTAGGGAACATTACCAATAAGGGGGTGAGCGGTGACCTGTCCCAGCAATGCTAGGTGTGTAGTGGAGATGTCATTACCAGCTCGGGCGTGAGTGAAAACCTATTCCAGCAAGGCAAGATGTGTAGTGGAGATGATGTCAACAACAGCAGGGGTGTGAACGGAGACTTATCCCAGTAGTGCGAGGTCTGTAGTGGAGATGTCATCACCAACACGAGCATGAGCGGTGACCTATCCCAGCAGCGCAAAATGTGTAGAGGAGATGATGTCAACAATAGCACGGGTGTGAATGGAGACCTGTCCCTGCAATGCGACGTGTGTAGTGGAGATGTCATTACAAACACGGGCGTGAGCGGTGATCTATCCCAGCAGCGCGAAATATGTAGAGGAGATGATGTCAACAACAGCACGGGTGTTAACGAAGACCTATCCCAGTAGTGCGAGGTGTGTAGTGTCATTACCAGCACGGGCGTGAGCGGGGCCAGCACGGCGCCGAGCCGGCCCAGCGTGGAGCAGGCGGCCAGCAGGCGATGGCGCGCGCGCGTGGGGAACAGCTCGGCCGTGTACACGTACAGCGCGTTGAGCGCCGACGTCGCGCCCAGCTTGCCCACCAGGTACAGCGCCGTGTTCCAGTACCCGCTGCCCTCTGCAACCAAACACGTTTATTAGAAGCCGCAACCATCAACGGGCATCCATGTGGGTGGATTGTCTCTACCCTTATGTGGTTAGAATTCCATTAGCTCGCATGGATTTTTTTAATCAAATCTATACTTACTAGTCATTACCAGTCGTAAAAGGAAAACAACTTTGTTGAATTTGAGATGAAAGTATTATGATTCCAGTCGGCTAATTTTATTGTTGCAAGCGACTTTGTCTGCGAAGAATTTGTTTATCAGTATCCCGCGGGAACCAAGCAACTTTCCGTGATAAAAAGTATAGTCGGGGTAAGAAAAGGTTCGTCACTTTTCGACTCTATGTCAACGAATTAAGGTCGAAAAGTGACGAACCTTTTTTTACCCCGACTATACTTATCCTATTTCTTTTACAAGGTTTCAATTGAGATAGTTAACTCCGTCTCTCGTCTAAATTGGTTCAGCGGTTTAAACGTGAAAAGGTATTAATTAAAAACCGTGGTAGCATAGTTTTATCTATGGCCTCTCAAGCACGAGTTAGCACGGACTTGAGTGCTATTGTGAAGGAAAAACGACAAGAGGAAAATTGGATACACATGCGAAGAAATTTAATGGTGTGTGTGAAGTTCCCAATTTGCACTGGCCGTAGTTCCAACCTGCGTGGGAACTACGGCCCGATTCCGTCATTTCTGACAGGTCTATGACTTGCAGAGGTAGTGAGATAGTGAGCAGGAAAGCAGCGGTAAGTAACGGGTGGCAGCCGGTGTGGTCCAGAAGCAGCATGTTGGCCAGCAAAGAAATTCAGTGGTGTGTGTGAAGTTTCCGATCCGCACTAGGCACTTGCGTGGAAACTACGGCCCAATGCTCAATGCTCATTTCTGAGAGGGGACTGGTGCCCTACAGAGGGACGTTTATAGGCTGCGATGATGATGCATAATGTGGTTGGATACTCACCAGGCAGGCAGGGTATGGTGACGAGCGAGACGGCGGTGAGCAGGAAAGCGGCGGTGAGCAGCGGGCGGCGGCCGGCGCGGTCCAGCAGCAGCGTGTTGGCCAGCAGCGCCGGCAGCTCGGCCGCCGCCAGCAGCGCGTACGTCGCGTGCGGCGGGCCGCCCAGCGCGTGCGCGCGCACCGCCAACCCGTAGAACACGAACACCGCCGACACCCACCACACGAAGCACACCAGCAGCCGCCGCCGCAGCGCGCCGTACCTGCCGCCACATCACGAGTTAGCACAACACCAGTCGACCGGTCGTCAATGCTCGGCTACAGCCGGCCCCATACGACTGGCGGCGTGGCGAGCGTTTTCTCTGTTCATTTCACGACCGAGTGGTTACCTCAGAACACGGTAAAACGCGTCTGATAAAGCGCTCGCCTCACCACCAATAACGCAAATTCGTGGTTCTGCCGTCCGACAGTCATCACCACAGTGGAAGGGCAATTGGCAACAACTTAAGGGTCTCTTTTGAGCCGATAATGACGAAACAACGTTAAGACGCTGTTTATCAACCCACAGTCGAAGAAATTGAATCGCGTATCAGAGTAGAATCTTTTCGCTGCAAATATCATGTTGACGGTCCACACATCCTGCCAATGAAATGATCGACAAGATGACTGTGAAAAGTTTTCACCACGATACGCGATTCATTTTGGGCAGTACGGTCAATAGCAGAAGTAAGTAGTTGAGTATATTACACGAGACTTCCGACCTTAAAGGCCTAGAGGAAGCCAGTGATGGACGCGATGCAAAGAATTCTTTTACAAGTCAAGGTAAGTACAAGGTACGGTACAAGTTGCAAAGTCAAAGTACAAGGTTTTTGGGACCATCATTGCCATGAAAATTGCACCGCAAGAAGCAAATGGCTCCCAACATTCATCATAGGAGGTAACATTCACGGGTGTTACCGGCACCCACTCAACGGCTCGTCAGTTCCAACTTTAGAACACTGTTATACTTACTTGATAAAGGCAGCGAAGAGACTCTCATCCTGCACTCGCACCGCGGCACCCTTTTCATCCTGGTTGCTCAGCATTTTCTCAAAAGCCTCGTCAGAGGCCTCGATGCGGTTCCATCGCGCGGCCTGTTTGACGATGCGGAGCGCGTCGGCGGCGCGGCCGCGGATGGCCAGCCAGCGGACACTCTCGGGGAGGAGCCAAGGGTACAGCAGCAGCAGCAGGGAGGGGGGGTATGCGAAGCGGCACCAGCTGCGCCAGTAGCCCAGCAGGTAGTCCAGCAGTGACAGTGTGGCCGCGCCCGCCGCCAGCGGGATGCCCAGCACCAGGCTCGTCAGGATACGGTGCTCCACGCCCAGCCACTCGATCACTGGAATAACCGTTTAACAATTCGTATTCGTATATCGAATATCGTCGTAATCGGAGATACTTTGCTCGAAGTTGTTGACGACTATATCTATCTGGGACATACAATCCAATTGGGTAGGTGCAACTTCGAGAAAGAGGTCAATCGACGAATTAGACTCGGCTGGGCAGCGTTCGGGAAGCTCCGCAATATCTTGTCATCCGATATACCGCAGTGTCTCAAGTCAAAAGTCTTTGACCAGTGTGTGTTGCCAGTGATGACTTATGGCACTGAGACGTGGCCGCTAACGATGGGTCTTATAAGGAAGCTCAAGGTCACTCAGAGGGCGATGGAGAGGGCTATGCTTGGAGATTCTCTGCGGGATCGCATTAGAAATGATGAAATCCGCGCAAGAACTAAAGTCACGGACATAGCTCGAAGAATCGCTAGACTTAAGTGGCAGTGGGCAGGGCACATCGCCCGTAGAACTGACGGCCGATGGGGCCGAAAGGTTCTCGAGTGGCGTCCGCGGACCGGAAGACGCAGTGTAGGTAGGCCTCCAACAAGATGGAGCGACGACCTGGTTAAGGTAGCGGGAACGCATTGGATGCGGATGGCGCAGGGCCGATCTGTTTGGTGAGCCTTGGGGGAGGCCTATGTTCAGCAGTGGACGTCTTTCGGCTGAAATGATGATGATGATGATGATGAATTCGTATATGTTGAACTAGTTTTAAATCCAGTCGAATTGGAATTCCGGAATATCCCAAATATTAGTTAGTGTTGTGTGCTACTCTACGTTTGACAATGACAATAAAAATAACGTGAAAACGTGGGTAGTTGTGTGTCGGTATCACTTTCGTCGAGCAGACGCGCGAGCAGAGCGGTGGCGTGCAGTGCGCAATTGGCAGCAGCCGCCGTGGCGTTGGCGGGTGCTTCCAGATGAAGGGCTACGGATTATCCCGCAACATGTCGAGCTAAACTCGATCATAGACGTGAGTTATGCGTAGTTCACTATGAGTGAGTCACACGCTAGTTTCATGTTCAAAATTGATTACTAACTGAGAACGAAAGCGGCGGGATAGACGCTCGCCCCGAGCACAGTTTCCAGCAGCTCGGCGAGTAGGTAGGCGTGGTAGGAGCCGGCGAAGGACTTGGCGAGCCCCAGCACGCCGGCGCCCGCGCCGCTGATGATCAGCGCCGTGCGCCGCCCGTAGCGGTCCGACACGTGCCCCATGATGGGCAGCGACACCAGCATGCCCACGTTGTGGATTGTGCCCACCAGCGAGCGTCGCACCTCCTGGCAGCCCAGGTCGAACTGCAACACAATAGCACTCGCATCACTAATCTGCAGTGCGTAACGAACATCCATTTCAGCCTCGAGATCATACGAGATGGAGCCAGATCAAGCGTTTCAACCGCCTTTTCGTGGTCACATTTTCTACAAATTGGTTGTAAATAACTGGAAAAGGTATCAGAATTTTCTGCCATTTCTATAAAAATATGTTTTTTTTTATGTTAGATAGGCCAGACAAACGAACTAGTGGGTCACCTGATGTTAAATGAACACCACTGTCCATAGACACCCGCAGCGCTTTACACGATGCCAGTGCGTTGTCGGCCCTAAAGGAGAGGGAATAGGGGAGGGGGGAGAGGGAGGGGGAGAGGGAAGGGGTGAGGTATTGGGCCCCCGGCACTCTCACTGACCGTACGAAACGCAAGCAGGATTACTGCTGCTTCACGCCGGTGTTCTGTGAGAGGGTGGTACTACCCCGGACGAGCCAGCCCATTCGTGATGCAGCGGCTAGCTACAACATGGCTCTACCACTACAAAAACCACGAAAGTGATTCGGATCAAACGCTCAAATAAAGACCCAGGAAGCGAATTAAGTTTTTATTGAACACTGTATGTTTAGTATAAGTTTTACTTCAAAAAATACGTCTCGATCGCGTGAATTCACGTTAAATTTTCAATTACCGTGGACACCTAGACAGCGCAACTAGCGACGCGTTTGCGCAACAAAACTTTCGAGTAGAGTTCACGCTGATAGTGTTAAACGGAAAAGGGACGGCACGATACAAACTTTGAATTTCTTTAGCCCTTGTAGTATATTGTCGTCGATCTCACCTCAGCAACGATGCTGCTCTGCGACTCGTAGACGAACTGGTCGCAGGGGAGCCGGGTGGCGTTGTCGAAGGAGTCCGGCGCGCAGGCGGCGTCGCGCGGCGCCCAGCGAGCGCACGCGTCGCCGGCCGGCAGCGCGCGCGCGCCCCAGCCCTGCGCGCGCGCCGCCTCGTACGACGTGTCGTTGCCTTCGCACTCCGGGACCACGCATCTGGTGACAAACGAAGAGCAAAGCTTATAGTACTTGGTGTTGATGGCTAAGTGAAGTTGACTCAACAATTTCAATTGGTGAGTCAACTCGCAGCCACGGCTGCTGTAATGTGGCCAAAACACCGAGGTAAATATTGTTTGCGTTATCACGCAGTTTCGTTTGGTATAATAATTACAAGTGAAGTTAGTTGGAATGTCTGTATATGTATTATGTAATCATATTTTTAGGATCCTAACCAATCAGGGGCGGAACTCTCGCTTCAGTTATACAGGGTTATTTGTAATTCACTGGCATCCTCTTAACCCTGAATTCCTATCCCTCAAACAAATGTTTTTAGTTTTACGAATTTTTAAAATGAAGCAATTTTTTTCCCATACAAATAAATAATAATAAATAAATACTTCTAACACAACTTCGTACTCTATGATTTTTACGATACGCGGTCGTGGCGGGCAATGAATGAATGACTTACACGGCACAGAGTATCGTAAAAATAAGAGGTAGTCTCAAATTTTCAAAACGTTATTTCACCAAAAATATTAAGTTATGACAAAAGCTGTAAAACAAAAAAACATTTGTTTAAGTGGTAGGAGTTTAGGGTTAAAACGATGCTAGTGAATTACAAATAACCCTGTATTAACTAGAAATGGAGTTCCACTTGTAATATAAAACTAGTTGTACTTTGTTATTCAATTGGACCCATAGGTGTCCACACCAGTTGCCTTTACTTTACTAGACTACCTCTTAGTACAGTAGTAGAGGAAGTCAGATACTATTGAAATGAACGTGATGAACGTTAGTGGGGGTCAAAAAAGCCGCGGTGGCCTACATAGTGGTTTGGCATTTACTGTCTCAAAACGAGCGGCCGACGGGCAGACAGTTGAACATCGCGAAACTATAAGGGTACCTATACTTGTAGAACTATGAAACTAAAAAATTGGCATAAAATGGAATGACTCGTCTTAATTGATTCAGGCGTTATCACAAATTACATAGTTGTTACCTCAGATTGTTGCCTATATTATCCATATCTATACATATAATAAATCTGTAAAAAGTCGGTGTCTGTACATTGAAGATATTTGACAAAAACTGTCACTAGGGCTATTTATTAGCGCAATAGAACCCAAAACAATGATTTTTAGAATTATTGTCTGTTTGTCTATTTATCCTTTGATCAATTATAACTGAAGATACACATTGCCGAACAAAATCCCCTTCAAAGAATGTCCGAACTTTTTTATTTGTTTGCATGACAATTAAAATCATCACCTACACAGAAATTTGAACCTAGTCTTTACTTTATTACAGTCGAATTTCGGTTGACACTTGACAGCTAAACTTTACAATTTCACGCAACGTACTGAGAAAAAGAAGGCCACTTTTAACAAAGTGGCGCTCATTTGGCTCGGACATTTTCGGGCGCGCGACTGTGGATCTACAGTTATAATTGATCAAAGTGTTTATCTGTTTGTCTGTGCGTTTGTGTACGCTAATCTCAGAAACGGCTAAACCTAGAAGGATGCGATTTTCACTGATATGTTGGTATTTTCTTGGATTAACATTTAGTGTTTGTTTCATTTGAATCGGTTGACAAATAAGAAAGATACGATACTTTCAGTGTTAGATAGTACTTGTGGTGAATGTGAACGCGGGTGTGCGGGGGGGGGGGGGGTTGGGAGGGGGGGGGTGGTGGGGTGTTGCGGGGGGTAATTTTTTTTATATCGAGAAACTATAAGGAGAGCCATAATTGATGAAAAAGCAAATTGGATAAAAAAAATAAGCTGTCCAAATTACTAATTCCACGCGAACGGAGTCGCGGGCAAAAGCTAGTTTAACAAATATATTCGTAAAATGTAGTTAGCAACAGAAGACAAGGAAATGCCATCGTTACAATTAATTGCTTCCGGCTTTACTTTGAGAGGTACACATCAATTCAAATACAACAATTTACGTTTCTCCTCCGTTACCAAATCCCGGTCGATAGCGGAATAGCTGGTAAAATGTTCGAGTTCATTATTAACGCAATGTCAAAAGGACTTGTTGTCTTGTCTGCGAATACGTAAGGCCGCGGACTGGATGCCAGCGAGCAGCGGGGCGGGCAGCGGCGCGGCGAGCGTTTTCTCTGTTCATTGCGTGACATCATCATCATCATCCCAGCCTATATACGTTGCACTGCAAGGCACAAGCCTCCTCTCAGAATTCTCATTCTGAAAAAGGCTTGTGCCTTATAGTGGGAACATATATAAGCCCTCTTGGGCTTGGGCCGTAGTTCTCAAGGGGGCCCTGTGCGGATTTGGAACTTCACACACACCACTGAATTTTTTCGCAGGTGTGCTCAGGTTTCCTTACGATGTTTTCTTCACTGTAAAGCTCATGATAAATTTGGTTAAGCTCAGCGGTGCGAGCCCGGTCTCGAACCCACGACCCTCTGCTTGAGAGGTCATATCATAAGTCAAACCACTGGCTTCCATGGCTTTTTCGTGTGCCAGGTAACCAGGTTTTATACCACGAAATTCGATTTTCGAACTTCGCATCGTGCCATTCCATTCGCGCTACTAGTACTAAAGATAAGAATGAAGGAACGGCATGATACGAAGTTCAAAAATCTAATTTCGTAGTAGCCCCTAGCCCTCCAGTATGCGGGCAAGCGTCTCGGCCGCGCAATGAGCAGAGAGACGCTCGCCGCTCCGCTTCCCGCCACGCTGCCCGCCCCGCTGCCCGCTAGCATCCAATCCGCGCCCTAACTGTTAATTTCCAACTTTTTGCGACTTAGTCAAACGTTTACAGTTATTTACATAATACCGCAAAAAATGGCATTGTGCCGGCTTGCAGTGTCGATAGGCAAGTTCACGGCCAAGGGAGCGCCGCGGAAAAGTACTAGTCTAGGAAAAAATACCGTCACAATAACTATCAAACAATTAATCGAATTGAATCGGTTTAATTCACGCGCCAGCGCATAGTAAACAAAAGCGCGTGTTTGTTGAACACTAATCATCCCCATTCACGTTCTGACTCAGGTGCCGGTAGAGTTGCCAGCCTTCGCTTTAAATCGACAAGGTGTAGCTTTTTGTAGGGGAGCCCAAGAGGGGATTTGTGAAGTTACTCGAGCGCGGCAGATTAATATACGGGGGGATACCTTACACCCTCTAGAGTACCCCCATTGAATATGAGCGAGCACTTCATGTGGGGGGTTTGCCTGGGGCACCCTTTCAAACTTACTTAGTAAAAAAAAATAGATTCTTTGAAATATTCGAGCGCAAGCGACCTCGCCTCTTGTATATTTATACGCGCCTCTTGTATATTTAAACAAGATTTAAACATATTTGGGTGAGGCCGCGAGGCGTTTCAACCGCCGTATCCCGTGTGTTACAAAAATCTAAGGATAATTAATGTCCATAAACTAAAACCAATTGCAATTCTGCGACCACACACCACATCACGCGTGGTGGTGGTCACTGAGATTTTTTTAGTTGATTTTTTAATTAATTCTATTTTGGTAACACACGGGACACGCGGTTGAAACGCTTCGCGGTACCACCCATTTTTAACCACCGACACAATAAGAGGGGCGTTATAAGTTTGACCGCAATGTGTGTGTGTATGTCTGCCTGTCTGTCTGTGTGTCTGTCTGTGGCATTATAGCTCTTAAACGGGTGAACGGATTTGAATGCGGTTTTTTTTATTTGAAAGTAGGTTTCTTGGCAATGGTTCTTAGATATGTTTCATCAAAATCGGTTTAGCCGTTCCAAAGTTATCTGGTCTTTTGTTAGCTACGGAAGGGATCTTAGACGCATAATGGGCATTTACTTTATGTTCAAACATACGTATGACAAAATTGCGCTGGGGGTTTTTAAATTTTTTAATTTATAGATATAATAGTAGAATTCAGCAAGTTTTATGTTTTCGGAGCTGGCAACCTTATATGAGAGGTTTCTTTGTTGCCCTCCTCTCTCTGTCGCACTCCCGCATTCCACAAAAGGCACATCACGTGCTCGCCACCTGCGCCCGCGCCGCTGTTCGCGGCCCGGGGCCCAACACAAGGTCACATAGTGTGTATATTTTGCACACACTGTCTTGAAACCGGCCAAGTGCGAGTCGGACTCGCGCACGAAGGGTTCCGTACCATTATCCATAAAAACGGCAAAAAAATCACGTTTGTTGTATACATGTGAGCTCCCCTTAAATATTTGTATTATTTTAATTTAATTATTTATTGTTAAAGTTAATATATACCTAACGAAATATTCTGTTGCCGTTATCAATATCGACCAAAAACGAGCAAAAAAATTACGTTTGTTGTATGTTAGCTCCCTACAATATTTACAAAATTTTATTCTGTTTTTTAGTATTAGCGGCAACCGAAATATGTATATCATCAGTGAAAATTTCAACTGTCTAGCTATCACGGTTCATAAGATACAGCCTGGTGTCAGACGGACAGATGGACGGACGGACAGCGGAGTCTCAATAATAGGGTCCCGTTTTTACCCTTTGGGTACGGAACCCTAATAAAAATGACTGTTCAGTAAGGTTGTTTACTTCGTTAGTGCAGCACAGTGTTCGAATTATTGGTCATTCAAACAATCGTATTGTACTTATACATCTAAGACTTATATCTACTAAATTTTTACGTTCTAGTTTAAGTAGTTTAGTAAGTCGAGGTAGCATAGTGGTTTGACAGCCTTCAGCAGAGGGTTCTAGGTTCGTTCCCGTGCTCGCACCTCTGAGTTTTTCGAAATTAGGTACATTTGTGCCATAAGCTTTTCGATGAAGGAAAACATCGTGAGAAAACCTCCACACACCTGCGAAGATATTCAATGGTGTGTGTGAAGTTTCCAATCCGCACTGGGCCCGCGGGAGAACTACGGTCCAAACCCTCTCATTCTGAGAGGAGGCCTGTGTTCTGCAGTGGGACGTACCTACACAGGATGGGATGATAATAATGATGAAAAATTATGTTTGCTCGTTGGCAAGCATATTACTATTTGAAACTTAGCTGCGCCCAGATTTATGTCAGCCAGTTATAAAACGCAAAAAACCTTGTTTTTCTGATCGTTTATTGTCATACTGTTGATGTTGTAATTCTAAACCTTAGCTTACGCTGAACTCTGTTAAATTGCTTGACCGTATCGATATGAGCTCTATTTACGTCAGTTATATGTTATCTACAAACTATTCATTTTTTAGTTTTGCATTAATGTAAATTTTCAACCATCATTATTTTTCATATAAATATCAAGACCTGACAGAAGATCGAACCCGGAATCTTAAACTTTATAGTCAGGTTCTCTAACTAGTGGACTATCCGTTCGTCTCTCTAAGAAGGTTGTTAGTAACAACTCAGCTATCCGATCGTGATGGAGAAATTGTCTAAAGTCACATGATATTTATTCTGTAATGTGCTTTATTAGAACTATGCCTATGACTATGACTAGCTCAAATTTTTAGATCAACATTAATGGTGATAATCTGCGTTATCGGTGCAGCAGCAGCACTGCCCCCGCAGCCGGCCGCAGCGCATGCTAAAGATAAACAAATCTGACAGGATACTATTATAAATTTGTACGCCAGTTTGTTGGCATAATGTGGCGATTTACGACTACATAATTTTACGACCTTTATGTAAACCCACCATTAACAAATAAAATATTCATTTCATTTCATTTTCATTTCATTTCACGGATGACGCTATGAAATAGTGCAATTTTTTTTTTTTTTTTTTTTTATTGATAATGGGAAACAAACAGCGAAAAATAACATTTGTGATTATTTGAAATTTAGATAATACAAAAGCCAAAGAAGTTTCCACTAGTGAATTATAACATTATGGTTGCTCAGAAAGACTTATTTTTACAATTGACTAATTACATTACTAAAATAATTTAAGGGAAATATTTATGTGTATATAAGTAAAAGCAAAAGCAATAAAGTACCATGCACAAATTCAGCCAACAAAAGGCGAGTTCAAACGACTTAACTTATCACAGTTCATATGCAATCATGCACATGAATAAAATTAAATTAATTAAATTAGAATTAGATAACAATGTTTTTTCATATTTTACACATTTTTTTTTATATAATTTTATTATCTTTTAATTACATTTGCTAACTTTGTTATTTAAATTTACATGTTGCCATTACTATTGACTGATTTTACTTTGTTTTTGTAGCATAAACTACTCACTGTTTACACGAAACGAGTTCCTGATCTATTTTTTGTTTATTTACAAGAACTTAAAGTTCCGCGGCAGCCCTCAGCAGATCTCTTGGTCAAGAGTGACGTCAGCTGAAGTTTTGGCTGAGCAGCGCGTTATCAGCGCGCCGCCTGGCCGCACGCCCGAGCCGCGTGCTGGCCTGAAGGAGGGCACAACCGAAAACTGTAGCGTGGAGAAAAACATGGAGAAAGTCAGCAACTCACGTTTGTTTTCAATGATCCCTATCAGGCGTATTAAATATAGTCGAGAGTCCAATCCAGTCTCCTGCAACCGGTTCCAGCGCGGCTGGTTTTAGCAAGCGAAACCTGTTCGGCTTCCCGCGCCCGCGCCGCCACGCACTGGCTCGCTCTGGAAAAGGCGTGTGAGATCACCGTCGTACGCAAAATAAACATTTAACCAAATTTGCCGCCTGCCAATTCCCATGCAAACACAAGCGACATAAGGCGAATAGTTTAAGGTCAAAGTACTCGTTGATAACACACCCAAACTAGCGAAATATAAGAGGTAAATATTTGCTCGGCTGCCTATATGGGACTGATGCGATAAAAATTAAATGCTAACTTTGTTCCTGCTTGGCGGTATTTATTTACTAACAAAGTAAACTATGCAGGTTGACCAAGCACTTAAGAAACCATGAAGTGCATCACGGGAACTAATATAACTTAGTTAATGTCAATAACAGGACTGATGTTTATAAAGCAAAAATTATCATTATACAAATTTCTTGTTTTATTCTTCCTTTAAAAAAAGAAAGAAAGGAGATTTTGACTTCCGCATATTCCATCACAAAGTAAACAACGTAGTATAAATATTATGAGCGTGTAGTATCAACCTACTGTCGGAGTCTTCTTCATAGATAGCCACCAGGAAGACGGTGCCCCGGGACACCGTTATTTGAAGATTTTAATCTGGCCGTTTTCATGTCTAGGGTGAATGAATATTTACTAAGTAAGCGTTCTCCATCATTGACCTCATCTTTGTTTTCCATCAGGCGTGAATAAAAAAAGACTTTACCCGGGACACGGTTACTTGAGGACAGTTCTTCAGCACGATGAAGGCGTTCAGCCGCGGAACACAATTTCTAACTTAAACACAATGCAAATTCAAGCGGTCCCTTTTGAAGGAGAAGAGAGCGTGTAGTATCAACCTAGTGTCGGAGTCTTCGCAGTTAGCCACCAGGAAGACAGTGTCCCGGATCAAGCGGTCGTCGCCCGCCCGGGAGTGGGCCACGTCGTCCCGGCGTCCCGCTTCCGCGGAGCATTGGCCTTGCCGACAGCAATAACCGCGCGTAACGTAGTTTTTATAAATACCTCCGCACAACACGTGGCGGGAACCTCACTGATAAGAATAAAGGTTCGGCCAAACCGCTGCTTAAAATACGGAGACGGTACGGAATCGCAGTGTCGCATCGTATCCGCGCCGTTTTTATCGCATGCCCTCCACGCCGCTGCTCAAAATACGTTGACGGTACGGAATCGTAGTGACGTGCCGTAAATGTCAGAATTTACCGCATGCTCTCCGTAGTAAAGTCTACCTAACAACGGCCCACCGATAGTGTCCTTTTCAACCTCGTCATTGGCAGAATCATTGATAGTTCGAAGTTCGATGGAGCTATATTTTAAAAAATTGAATTGAATTGTAGTAAAGTCGTGACGTTTACGGCACGTCACTGCGATTCGGCACCGTCAGCGTATTTTGAGCAGCGTGTGGAGAGCATGCGATAAAAACGGTACGAATACGATGTGACACTGCGATTTCGTGCCGTCTCCGTATTTTAAGCAGCGGTATGGCCGAACTTTTAATCAGCAAGGTGGTCGGTAGCTGGCCGTGCGTTGGAACTGTTGCTTTCAGAGGTTTCCAGCTTGAACGTGGGAAATAAAAAAGCCGGGAGTAAAAGCTGATTCACGGATGAAAACTTTTAATTTGTTTATAAGAACAAAGTAGCCTAACCAGTTTTGTAGAAAATATTTTACCCCAATTTGGCGGTCCTTCATTTATGCCGCTTTGCACATTTTCGCGGCTTGTCCCCCCTTAGATCGGGCCCTGGTATTGACCACCTTAGCTTAATTAGTAAATATAGGTACCTACAGTTTATAAGAAGGCACAGATTAGTAAGTTTTTAATAAAAAAAAATAGTTTTTTTACTGATTGTTCGTAATTGTCATCCAATCTATTTACCCCTACCAAATTTTAAATCAATCTTTTTTTTTTTTTTTTTATGTGAATGAAGCCAGACAAACGAACTAGTGGGTCACCTGATGTTAAATGAACACCACCGCCCATAGACACTCGCAGCGCTTTACGCGATACCAGTGCGTTGTCGGCCCTGCAGAAAATTGTACACTCGCCTCTTAAAGGCACCCAGGTCGTAACTCGATGGGAAGACCCCAGCGGGAAGCTCGTTCCAGATTTTGCAAGTTCGTGGCAAAAAAGACCGCTTAAAACGCACCGTCGAAGACTGCCATTCATCAACATGATGTCGATGAAATGAACGCTTACGACGGGAGGATCTGTAATGGAACCCCGCAGCTGGAATGAGGTCAAAGAGTTCCTCAGAGAGTTCCTCAGAGCATCTGAACTCTAAATTGAGTAAAATTCGACTTCCAAGGTTTCAAGGCAATTGACGTGTAGGTACATGAACATTGCAAGTTACATAAATTTAAAAGCATGTAAATATCTAAAACAGTCGTCCTCATTATACAACATAATAAACGAATAAAATAATAATAATAAAATAAAAATATTTGAGAATGACTCACCGATGAACGCGTATTTAAAAACGTTTCATAAAACGATTTAAAAATATTTATAACTTAGATACGTCCCACGGTACTACCAATACAAAATAGAAACATACAAAAATTCGTACGCACGTAATATAAATCAGGTTTTTAATTCGATTCTGTACTTTTCCTTTAATCGTATACATGTATACTCGAAATAATAAATTGGAATGAATGATTATTTAACGACCGCATGACAATTTATTTGTGAATTAATTATGCAGAATAAATGTGAATACATTAGGCGTCGATTAGTCAATATTTACTGAGGTATTAAATAAGTTTAGTGGTGGTTTAAGAATAAGTTTGTGTAGGTGTTGTTTCGGTGCAGCGGCTCGAGTTTAGCGCTGCGTCAGGCGGCATCCACGCGGCTGGTGCGGCCGTGGGCGGACGAACTGTGTCAGGAGCGCGACTCTTGGTTCCTGCTTCTAAATGTTATTCTGGCACCCATTGTCATTATTCCAGCCTACTGCAGCGCAGCGCACCCTCCTCTCAAAATGCAAGTGCTTAGGCCGTAGTTTCAACGCGGGCCCAGTGCGGACTGCATGGAAACTTCATCATCATCACACCATTGAATTTCTTTACAGATGTGTGCCTGTGCAGGCTCGCGCACGATTTTTTTCTTTCACCGTAAAGGCCATGATAAATTTCATATGTACAAGAATAATATCGCAGTTTCGAAAAACTCAGAACTGCTTGAGAGGCCAAAGGTCAAACTACTAAGCTAGCGCGGCTTTACAGTACAATGACTCTTTTCTCAAACATGCTATGTAATATTGACGTTATGTTCCTTATAATACGCCACGAACTGTCACGTTGCAGGTGCGCCTAGACGACAGGTCAATAATGGAATTTCATACAACATTGCTGGCCTTGGCCAGCAAAGTGATCGTCTATTGTTTTATGTGACACAGCACCATGACGTTTAATGGGTCGACGTGGTCGACGTGTTTGGATGGACAGATGGTGGATGGACGGATGGACGGATGGACGGATGGACGGATGGATCGATGGATCGATGGATCGATGGATCGATGGATCGATCGATGGATGGATGGATGGATCGTTGGATCGATGGATCGATGGATCGATCGATGGATAGATGGATGGATGGATCGATCGATCGATGGATGGATGGATGGATGCATGGATCGATGGATGGATGGATCGATGGATGGATGGATCGATGGATCGATGGATCGATGGATCGATGGATGGATGGATGGATCGTTGGATCGATGGATCGATCGATGGATAGATGGATGGATGGATCGATCGATGAATCGATGGATCAATCGATCGATCGATTGATCGATCGATCGATGGATCGATGGATCGATGATGATGACGATGATGATGACGATGATGATGACGATGATGATGATGATGATGCACGTTTGAGAAAAACTCTATACAAGCCTTGGCTACGAACAGGGATTGCCGGCCTCGTATCACTAGATGGCCTCGTTAACACTCGGCCATCTATAACTACTCGGCCGGCAATCCCCTATTTCGCGGCCGCTGCAGTAATGTACTATTATTGAACATCGTACTTAACTATACTGAACAGTACAGAAAACAAGGTCCATAGAGAAATGATTACAAGGTAAGTATAGGCGGCCTTATCATTTCTTCTAATTGCTTTGTTTTATCTAGACTGACAGCCTGAAGACTGAATTCAGAGAAGTAGGGCGTTGCTAGCTAGGCACTACTCCGTCCAGATACCAGCATCCAGCGCGGTGCTCCCGGGAACCGAGGGTCAGCCGATAGCTTATCCGGAGACGCGGCGACGGCACGCGGCGGCTCTTATCTAAGTTTAACGCGGGTTAATTATCACCAGATCCGGTGGTTCAAGTCAGTTAAACGGCGTATCAGACAATTGCGTTGCTATTTATTATTAGACTACGATAAGTAGTAACCTACCTATATTTTTAAATAAAAATGTACCTAACAAGAACACAGTGATCTCTAGTTCAAAGAAGTGGCTAAGACTTCAACTGACTGCTAGGTTGTGGTGCGGTCGGAGCCTTTTTTCCCCATACCTGTGGCACTCATTGCTGTCTACAATTTATAAATATTTTGATTAGCGGATAAAATCTTCCTTGTCACATAAACACGAATGCGTCACCCGCTCGTAAACTTGTAATAAAATACCATCCATCCAGTGCAGTTCTACGTCTGCTGGAATTCTGTAAGGAACTTGGTAGGATAAATTGGTTCCTGTCATTCTCGTTTGGCACTGTTTCCTTTACTTATATTGTGTATACTTAAATACCTACATAATAATATATCCTTTACGAACGTAAAACAAATCAGAGCAACGTAAGTATAGGCTACTATGTTTTACCTGCTCAACTAGTGTCTTCCTTTGGATATCCTGTGGGATATCTCCAGTCTACACAACTTATTGCATTTTCTCTGAGTCTACTATGAACCTTCTTGGTTCCTACCAAGTAGGTATCAATGTAAAAAATTTGCTAGTTGCTTTACATTGCGAGGACGTAAACTGAACGAGCTGAAAGTGGTCAATCTCCCGCTGCAATGTAACGCAACTTGAAAGATTTTTCTTGCGGTTCTAGAGTGCTGCCCTCGTAATGAAGAATGCAGTAATCGTCAAAATCGTTTTTTTTGTCGATTACTGCATTCTTCATTACGAGAGCAGAGTGGATCACAGAGCTCGACCCAGCTTGCAGCGCTGAAGGCGCGTGACCGCGGAGAAAGCGCGGATCGCGGATGATTTAGCGTAACCGTTTCAGTGTTCACTTAAAAGTAGGCTGCCATATTCGCAAATTTATCATGCGTGTACGTCACACTTAATTGGCTTGTTTTTCTGTTAATTCACTAAAGAGAAAACAATCCACGTAAAGGATGTCACTGGAATTGGCAAGGACCTGCCGCTCCGGCGAACCTTGGACAAGTTGTATCGCATAGATAGGTAATGTTATTGGTATAATTGATGTCGTAAAGCTGGATTTGTTGAGTTAAAGTAGATAAACTGTAAAATCAAAAGGTGTGCAGTATAACTAAAAAGAACGACAGGCTCGAATCGTGCTTTAGCTAAGACTAAAGTAAACAAAACATTGGATCTACGTAACTTATTGCTATGCTAACCAGTGAAGTTGAAGAGGTAAGACTACGTGGGTCACACTGAAAGTTTCGGGAATATAAAAAATGGACCAGCGTAAAGAGTTAAATGTACTTTTACTGTTTTTTAAAGTATTCTCCAAGCATATTTATACATTTTTTCATTCGCTTAGACCAAATATTGAAACAGTTATTCCACTCCAAAGATGTAGTCCCCGAAATGGCACTTATGAAGGTGTCCACTGCTACTTCGAGTGACAGAAATCGCTGAACGCGTAGCTTATATTTAATTTTAGGGTATGTATAGAAAACATTAAGACTCCAAGTCACGGCTGTATGGTGGATGGGTCATTAATTTGGCGTTATAATAGCCCAAATACTCATTTGTTTGATGAGCAGTGAAGTCGCTAGCGTTGTCGTGATGAGAATGATGCATCGGTTGGAGTTTTCTATTTTGAGTATATCAAAGATTTCAGGCAGACTATTTGTAGTATATCAGTCTGCATTAACCGTTTTGCGATCCTCAAGTGTAATAGTCGCAACTTGCCCTGATTTCGAGACAAAAGTGGCGACCATCTTTTTCGCCGTGCTTTGGGAGCGATGAATCTTGGTCGGTCGCAGTTCGTTTTCGAACACCCAAACTCGTGATTGGTTTTTATTTTCAAGTTCGTAAGCATGTATCCACGTTTCATCACCCAACACGATTTTATATACTGCGTTGGAAGTTCCTGTGTTAAACCTTTCTAAATTTATAAGGCACCAATTGACCCAGGCCCCCTTTTGTTCATCAGAAAGTTGGTGTGGGACCCAACGGGAAAATAGCTTTCTCACGATCAGTTCTGTTTGCAAGATAGTTTGGATTTGACTCATTGCAATCCCTAAACATGACTGAATTTCACGATATGTGACATAACGATCTTTGTTGATCAGGTCCCGCACTGCATCGACATTTTCTTGAGTAACCCCAGATTTGGGCCGCCCTTCACGAAAATCATCACTGAGTTTCACATGATCGCGGTAAAATTCGGAAAACCAGCGATACACAGTCGTCTTTCATGCAACTCCCTCCCCAAATGCATAAGTCGTCCGATCAAGGCATTATTTTTGATATAAACCACTCTTAAAATCATAAAAATTCATAGCTCTTAAAATTTCTCGCGTTACTTCAATTTTGGCGGCCACAACTCCGTTTTAAAAAAACAATTACTAAAAATTGACAACTTTTTTTTTCAAACTGTCTGCTGTAATGAGTTGACAAGACCTCTATGGTTATGAAAAGGTTAAATTTGAAACACTATTGTACCATTAAATAATCGTTTCCCGAAACTTTCAGTGCAGCCTAGTAGACAAGTGCAAGGTCCCGAAGCCTGTGTGAGGACATCGCACGTGTCAGGACGAACCTGTGTAAGGTTTTAAGGGCTACAATGTATACAAATTGTAACTGCATCTATGTAAGCTTATACTTGGTCAACAACGAGTACCTTTATTTTTGGGGGTATAAGCTGACACAGCGTTCTAAGAAACTTGCGTCTACAGTAGCTATTAATTAGTTTCGCTCTCAATTTTTTAGTGGACCTTTTCATAGTAACGCTTGGACGTGTTGATTTTTCTGCTTTTTTAACTATAAGTAATGGAATCCGTGTTACGAGTATACCTACACACCAATTCTGAAACGAATACAAATATAATGATTTATTTAACGACCGCTTTAGCCTAGTTGGTAGTGACCCTGCCTACGAAGCAAGAGGTCCTGGGTTCAAATCCCGGTAAGGGCATTTATTTGTGTGATGAGCACGAATATTTGTTCCTGAGTTATGGTTGTTTTCTATGTATTTAAGTATTTATTTATTTATATAAGTATGTTTATCGTCGTCTAGTACCCATAGTACAAGCTTTGCTTAGTTTGGGACTAGGTCGATTTGTGTAAGATTGTCCCCTAATATTTATTTATTTATTTATTTTATTTATTTGATCTAAAAATGAGTTATCGCAAATACAGGGTATTTTTTTAATAAGTGCACAAATTTTAATATGTGATTCACAGTACCTATCGTCAAAATAACAAATTTCAGTATTTTTCATTATAATATTTATTACTTAAATTTTTTGTTTTTCGTAGTAACTCGACCAGTCGATTACGTATTACGTATATGGAAAATTTAAGTAATAAATATTGTAATGAAAAATACTGAAATTTGTTACCTATTTTAACGATACTGAATCACATATTAAAATTTGTGCACTTATTAAAAAATTACCCTGTATTTTGCTCCAAAAAGGGTTACATACAATTCACTGGTGAAATACCGTAATTTACTAAAATCTTTGAAAAAGTGTGCACCGATAGCAGAAGATGTGAAAAACTAGCCGTGTCGCCTTTGGAAGGAAAAAGGCGATATTTCTATTCCTCCGGTTACTTATGTGTACTGTTAAACTTTCGTGATTTTCACTCATAATAAAATTACTATACTAAACGGGACTTATCACGCAATTAATATTTACCTCGACGTTTCGGCCACATTGCAGCAGCCGTGGTCAGTATAGTAATTACTTATGTGTATATTTCAAATCGGTATCTACAGGATTATTTTCTGTATGTGCGTCAACCTGGACTGGAACTTTTGTATCCAAGACATGCATTATTATCTTGAGCCTAATTAGTTCTGTGGTATTGTACCTGTGGTCGATGTGCGCCGCGAGGAACACGTAGTTGGTGCCGTAGAGACCCGTCAGCAGCACCGGCAGCGCCAGCAGCAGCGCGAGCCGCGCCTGCCAGCGGCCCCAGCCGCACACGCGCTCCGCGTCTCCCGCGCCCGCCATCGCCCTCACGCCAACACTTCTTCAACAACCCTCGCAGCCCCAACTCGCACTCTCCACGAGTCCAACAACAGATTTATTTGTCCCGATCACGACTCGGTCGCGTCGTGTTCAGCCGGCACTATTATCTACAATCACAAACCACCGACTATTTATAAGGCTTAAGGTAACTCACTCGAGACTAAACACTATTAACAGTAGTAATTAAAATTACGCGTATTATTGACGGTAACTCACACGCGGTTCACTGCACACGGACTGCCGAATTACAATAACAAATTGCTGGTAAATAAAAGCCGGTAACGGTATTTAAAAATAATTACCTACTTAAAAATATATGTAATTCTTCGAAAGAGAATATTTTTGCAAGAAAAAACTTGCGAATTTTGTTTTTTAGAAGGTGCCGGGTGCGTGTATTACATGTGAGACACGGAATTTGAATGAGCTTGGAAATTGTTGGGTTGTCATCTTCGGTGTGTTATTTTTTTATGTTAGGTGGTTAGTGCCGCGGTCTCCGGTGGTGCGGGGGGCTCGGGCGCCGGAGCGAGAGTGAGCGTCCCGCCGGGAGGACGCCGTGCGCGGGAGTGCCGCCGCGCCGTCTCCCGCGCCGGCGCCGGCCGCGTCACGTGCTCCCGGCCCCACGAGGCGCCAGCCCGCAAACTCATTTAAATTACCAGTTTACATTCACCTTGAATAAAAGTCAACCGGTTTCCGTTGAAACGTTCGTGGCTTTTTTACTGAAGCCACGCTTCCAACGGTCGCTTTCGAAGTCCCCTGGAAACGACCCACGAGTCGCGCCACTGCGCGTGACGCGATGCCAACCGTCCGTGTCTGATGACAGTGATGAGAGATAGCCCGCGGTCGCCTGACCCTCAACTCTGATCCCTGCACGAGCGACACCACCGACCGACCGACAGATTATCGGTTGAACATTTTGTAAACAAAGTCGTACGTATACGTAATCCACCGAGTCAATAACCTGAGATTTAATCTGAGCGAGGGAATTAACATAATGTTTTGGTTGTGTAACCAAAAGCAGCAAAGCATGTGGCGCCAGCGGCCTGCGCCGACGCCGCTGACTCAGCGCTCAACGTATACGGCAGCAACGGCCGCGGGATCTCGCGGTCGCGGTATAGTATGGTAACAGTGATTTCACTCTGTAGGTATTGCAGCATTTACAGTTTCCACCCCTTGAAGATTGTCTCAACAAAGTTGCTCAACGTAAACGTGCGCCAACGAAATCATTTTACGCTATGTATGTAAAGATTGGCGAATTAAATCATATCCCGGGCAGCATATTTTAAGTTTGACCTATGGCCTCTCAAGCAGAGGGTCGTGAGTTCAAACCTGGGCTTGCAGTTCGTAGTTCGAAATTACCTACATTTGAAATTTCCCACGAGTTTAAGGTGAAAAAAACATCGCAAGTAAACCTGCACACACCTGCGAAGAAATTCAATAGTGTGGATGAACAGGCTGCACTGGGTCTGCGGGAACACGACCAGGAATTTTGATTCCTTGCTGTCCTATATGTCGGACTAAGTATCAGGAATTTTATAATTCACTCAGTTCGACCATCGGACCAAGAGCATATTTCCACTTGTCGCGACCCACTTAGGTTTACGAGTATCTCTACTTTGTGTACACCTGAGCATTATACCAGATGCACCAGTTGTAATAAATGAAACTGTATAAAGATAGCACGCCATGTGTGCTTTCTTACAGTTTCATCTATTACATCTGGCGTGTCACGTCACGCACACGCATCTGATCTGCGCCGGTCTTAGGCATTGTTATTGTTTTATGATTCGTCTTTAAATTTCCTCGTTGGTGACTGATGCTGATGCGGCAACCGCAAGGTGTGATAGAGAGCGGATGTTTTCGCCGGCGCATCTCATTAGCCCGCTTCCTCGTCCACAACAAAACGCTTACCAACAATAACAACCAAAATACAACCACAATTGGGCCACGTGCTTTGCATTTTATTTCGTAGATAAGTTATCAGTGGTGGTAGTTGAGTTCCATCATACCAATACGTTTCGCCGTCTGCCTTAAATTCTATCACTAGTGAATCGCCTGTGAAAACTCCATTTCCAAGTGATGAAACTATATAACTATACATATAAGTGATGAAATTATATAACCATACATAATTTCATCACTATAGGTACCTGATAAATTTATAAAATTTCTATACCCATTCAAAAAATTACCTCGTACTTTACAAAACCCGTGTGGGTCTTTATTAATCTTACGGGTGTGTTTACAAAAATCGTCCACCAGTAGGTATCCCATTCGCAAGTTTAGAAGCAAAATGTTATATTTTCGGCTGTGGGGAAAAGTAATAATAGGTAATTCAAAACCATTACTTTTCTCATCGTCATCATGCAGCCAAAAGACGTCCACTGTTAGACTAGAGTTCCCCAACAATCGGTCCTGTGCTGCCTGCGTTCAAGTAGTTCCTGTGACACGAGATCGTCGGTTCAATTCGTCTTGTTGGAGGCCTTCCTTCGATTAAACCATCACGATTTTCACTCCCAGTACTAAATAAAACGAGGGTGAATGGCGTAATAAAACTAGTTTTATTTAGATAGATACACTATCGCAGACTGGAAAGTCTGCTTGTTTACGTGGTAGATATTTCTAAAATGGTATTCGCTCGTATCATTGGAAACTATCGCATTATGTCACACACGGAGGATTCAGATCGGCGGAGTCATGTTCTAAAAATATCTTCTGTAATCTAATCTATCTAATCTAGTGGTTCGATTTATGGTCTCTCAAGCAGAGGGTCGTGGGTTCAAACCCGGGCTCACACCTCTGAGTTTTTCGGAATTTACGTGCGAAAGTTACCATGAGCTTTATGGTAAAGAAAACATATCGCGAGGTTTCCTGCCTCTGCGAAAAAATTCATTGGTGTGTTTGAAGTTTCCAATCCGAAGTGGGCCCGCGTGGGAACTACGGCCAAAGCCCTCTCATTCTGAGAGCAAGTCTGTGCTCTACAGTGGGACTTATATAACACCTGGATCACTCACTTCACGGAAAGCTATCTCCGCCCATGGACAGTAGGTGTCGCCGGCCGGTCGTGCTCAAGCGCGGATTTCCGATGCGCACGCTCCAAACAAACGTGTCATTCATTAAATTAAAATCTATGCACATTAAAAGAAAAGTCCTGACTGAATAGCTAACTCATTCATCAACATCCAGCGCAAACCCAAAGTCATAGCAAACTGGAATAGAGAATAGCTTTCTTTATGATGCAGATGAGAAATAAGAACGGATTGTGGAAAATTTGCTCCTCAAGGGTTTTTTTTCTTTACTTGTATCGTAATCGTAGTAATAAATTATTAGGAATAGATATTTGAAAAATTTGTGTTTCCGCGGGTGTAATAAAATACCTAATTAGCATCACTTAAATAAGCAATAGTTGGGCACCAACACTTCGTCACCCACCGGCGAGTATTTGCGCTTATGAATTGTTTCGTATTGGGCAGTGCGAACAAGAGGTGCACACGATAGCCTTTAGTGTCTGTTACTTGCCGAAGTTAGCTCATCACTTTAGAATTATATTACTTAAACTAACTAGCGACACCACGAACCTGAGACCTCCAGCGGTAAACATACGCACATGCACAAAATAACATACTTACACACACTTGCACAGTTACACACCCACCCTACCTCCTATATCCCTGCAAAAACTATATAACACAATAATGATATTGAAATAATGTTTCCCCTTAACTATGTAATGTTCTCCTTTTATTATAATATTTTGACTAGCTGTTGCACGCGACTCCGTCTGCGAAAAATCCTTTATCGCTATTACGCGGGAACTACGCTATTTTCAGGGTTAAAAACTATCCTATATAAATTTAAATAATATTAAAAAGTGTAAAAGAACTGAAATAATTACTTTGCTCACCCGCGGACCTTACGATAGTAGTTTATTTATGTAAGAAATAAATATATTAAAAATTTTAAAAACTCCCATCGCAATTTAGGCAAAGTAACGCCTGATTCAATAAACATGTACTTAAAAGTGTTTTTTGTGGCGCTAAGGGCTGCTTGAACGGTCTAGGGTTAAAAAATTCAATCGTTAACCCTGCATGAGAGGTGACTGGTCCATATTATTTTGGCACTACTCAACCCCGGGTTAGCAGTTAATTCGGAGTTATGTAGTTAACTCTGGTCCGCGCAAGTTCGCCTTACGGAATACGTATTGATTTTGATTTCAATTTATACGACAGCTCATTAAATCAACTGACACGTGGAATGACTGCCGGGTGGGATTTCCGCGTCCAACGTCAATCGCAATCGTTTAAATTCTAAAGTAAGATGCAAATAAGAATCTTGTAAAATTAGTATAACAGAACATTTCGTTTTTTAGTCTACGGTAAAGTAACTATTTTGCACTAATGCGTCCAACTTCAAAGAGCTCTATATTAAAGATCGTTTCGTAAACTATTGTAGATAGTTCTCTGGTCACATCTTCAGGAATGAGAACTCGATTGAGAAACTGGTAGTTTGGGGCCAAGTGGAAGAAAAAAGCACACGCCCGATCCACAGTTTGCTGGACTCCACCACGATCCGGTGTACTCGCAGCGCCTCCAGCCGGCAGAAATGGAAGCCCATCGCTAAGAGAGCAGTCAAAGTCTTCATCTTCATTCAATTGAGGCATTAATAAGTACTTATTTCCTTCTTCATTAATAAGTTTCTGAAAAACCTCTACTGAGAAGAATCCGGCAAGAAACTCAACAAGGTGTATTTTTTCGAAACGAATCTACAATTTTATCTAATGATACGTATCCATAGTATTAAATAAAACTAATTTTTAACACAGTAGTCCTCAAGAAAAACTACACACTACTGAAAATCTGCAGTTATCGCCTGCGCATACACAACCAATCTGACTATATCTGACTATGAAGATAGTAATATTATTCAGGTCACAGAACAATTTTGATTATTCTCTAGCTTGCCTCACATTTTACCAGGTTCGTAACTAATCGAGATTAATATTCCCCGTGTGTCAGTCCCACCCCGCTGCGCCGGGCACCCCCGTGGCCGCGGCTGTCTATTCTCGTCGCGGCTATTTTTACCCCTATTCTCTGGGAATAGCGACGAGTCAGCGAGTCGATGACCCACTTGGCGCAGCGCAGTGCGAGCGGGCTCCCCACCGCCAAAGGCCAGGACTGTGGGAACCCAAACGACAGCCGCACAAGAAGCGGGGAAGAAGCGACTGGATTTGCACGTCAATTTTGCATCTAAACGTAACACAGAAATATACGTGTAGAGATCAACGCACTAGCTTCATTGGGTCAAGCGTCTAGTTCTGGCGGTGGAACATTAATCATGTTTACAAACGTGTGGGCAATTAGGGTTAGTCCAAAATGGCGAGGTTCAAGATTTGGCACAGTTTTTGGTCGACAAAACATAATTGCTACAGGCATGTAGCTCGTTTAGAATTTAGAACAAAACTAACTGTAGATTTTTTTTACATAAAACTGACCCGTGATTGACCACTATCTCACCTTTTATCTGGAAATACAGACGACGGGAACGAACTCCATTCCTTAGCAGTTCGCAGTAGGAGCTTAAAGTAGACATTTTCGGTAGGAAAACCGGAGTGTTAATCGGCGGCGCCCGCGCTGCTGCCGCGGCTAATAAGGAAATGCTCTAAGCACATTAACGAGATAAGCAAGTGGCTGTTTCCTAAATTGGTACGAACCGTTCCGTCCTTCGGGCAGCAAGCATGTAATCAGCTCTCGGCGACAAGCCAGTTTTTGTAGTGGTAGAGCTATGTTGTAGCTAGCCGCTGCATCACGAATGGGCCGGCTCGTCCGGGGCAGTACCACCCTCTCACAGAACACCGGCGTGAAGCAGCAGTAATCCTGCTTGCATTTCGTACGGTCAGTGTGAGTGCCGGGGGCCCAATACCTCACCCCTTCCCTCTCCACCTCCCTCTCCCCCTTCCCCTATTCCCTCTCCTTTAGGGGCGACAACGCACTGGCATCGTGTAAAGCGCTGCGGGTGTCTATGGACAGTGGTGTTCATTTAACATCAGGTGACCCACTAGTTCGTTTGTCTAGCCTCTCTAAAATAAAAAAAAAAGAAATAAAAAAAAAAGCTCACGTGTTTGGCTTCTTAGAGGTTCTCTTTCTCTTCCTACTTAAATAATAAAGCCCGCGGTCGCGTGTTCGACTGAATACTCTCGATAAACTTGTTTTTAACTTTTTAATCCCTATTGTGGTCTTTCTTCATCTTTACAAAATCGGCCTACTGTGAGAAAAAGGCCCCCAAGGCTCGCCAAAAGTCAAAAAAGTCAAAAGTCAAAACTCTTTATTCAATTTAGGCATCAATTGATGCTCCTATGAACGTCGAAGAATCTACCACCGGTTCGGAAAAACCCTGCTGAGAAGAAACCGGCAAGAAACTCAACAAGGTATATTTTTTTCAATCAGATCTACATTGTTATTAAATTACATACATCTAAAGTATTTAATACAATTAAAATTTTTTAACACAGTAGATACGCTATTTGAGACTAGGGATCGCCAATGCGGATCGGAATTATTTCCAAACATCCCTGTCCATGATATAGTCATTAATTTTATAGTACGCCTTAGATATTAATGTCTTCTTCACAATGGATTTGAATTTTGTATCAGTTTTAATATAAAAACGTATGCATCTTCCCAGAAACGACTTTTTAGTTTTAGCCAGCCTGTAAGATGGAACTTTAAGCTTCCCTGTGTTTCTAGTAGCCTTTGGCTTATCGACGTTAGTGGGAAAATCACATATGTTTTTTCTTACATACATGATTATTTCAAATATATACAACGGCGGCAGGGTTAGGATACCTATTTCTTTAAAAAAAGATCTTAAAGAATCGCGTGTCCTTAAGTTATATATCGCTCTGATAGCCCTCTTATGCAAAACAAAAATTGATTCCAAGTCTGCAGCAGATCCCCATAAAATAAGGCCGTATGAAATGATGCTATTGAAGTAGGAAAAATACACCAACCGTGCCGTCGCCACATCGGTTAGCTGCCGTATCTTTCTGACTGCAAACGCAGCAGAGCTCAACCTATTCGCAATTGCTCTGGTGTGCGATCCCCACTGCAATTTAGAGTCCAGTGTTATTCCTAAGAATACTGTTGATTTTACAAATTCAATACTTTGACCGTTTAGTTTAATATTTGAGACCGAATTTGAATGAGGCGGATTTAACAATGAAAATTTAATACATTTTGTTTTCTTAGGGTTTAGTAACAAATTATTGGCAGTTAACAGATCGACCCTGCGCCATCTCCATCCAACGCGTTCCGTGGTTCCCGCCACCTTAACCAAATCGTCGCTCCATCTTGTTAGAGATAAATGGACCTAGTCAGTAACCCTTTCGATCTGCATCATAAAATACGACATTTTATTTTTGTCGCACTTGACCTGGTTCGAGTCCAGACTAAGACAAGCTATTTAAATAAATGCAGTACCTATTTATTGTTTTTAAAAATAAAGGAATGTCTCATTTGTATAGAATGTCCTATTTCCAATATAGGGCCCTCCATGTGGCGTTCGATCTGTCCACCCTGTATAACATCACGCTACGACCAATAGGAGCGGAGCATCATGATTAACGCGGACACCAGTTTTCTCAAAGTAGTAACGATATAATTATTAATGCCTTAAGCTAGATTGGCGTAAGCGAAGCGCCGAAATTACGCAGAACAGGAGCTCCACAGCGGAGTTCCGTCCACTCTGTCAAACACGTGTTGGAAATGGAACCCTAAGACTGCGAACTGCACGCTACTGCTGCGGGCAACGGCGCAGCGAGCTGGTTCTCTGTTCATTGCGCGTGCTGCCAGGAAACCACTGTGCGGTGAGGGTCTTGACTTGACCGTGCAATGAACAGAAAACACAAGCCAACTGAGCGTGGTGGATCAACGTTTAGACTTGTAGTGAAATGGCGTTGACCAAATTTAGGCCTTCTTGCATATTAAATGTGGGTAACCGGTGTGATTGGTCAGGTGACGTGCCCCAGGAGCAGCGCGGGAGCACGTGACGCGGGTCACTGACCCCTGAGCCGGTTTAAGCGTTCTCCAATACCATCTAGTGGTGTGTTTGTAAAGAAGCCAGCAAAGAAACCGGTCCTTAGGTAGATACAGCGGATACGCTTTTTAGCAAATGAAGCGAAATTCACTTTAGCCATTCGATCTTTTGTGAAGTTGTCGACGCTGTCGCCATCTATGTTGTCATCTGAGCAACTGCGAGTCGACAGGCGCAGACCGCAGACGCACGCGCCTTTAAACCCAGACCCCATTGCTAATTAAGTGTTGTAGGCACTTGTTATTTATTATCTAAATCAGTGTTCTGCAATCTTTTTGTGTTCAAGGTACATCTAGGAAAACGAAAATTTTTGGAGGTACACCATAAATGAAGAATCAGTTTTTAAATAATACTTAGTAGCTCAGAGATGAACGAAACAAAACGCCTCGCTCATACGCTCGCGTGATTTAACATCCGTGTAAGTACGTATTTTTTTTCCGACCGTCTATTTTGCATTATGTATGAGATAACCTTATTTTTCCGAGGCACACCAATTACAACCAAGTACACCAGTGTGCCGCCGCACACACTTTGCGGAACACTGATCTAAAACACGCCAGCTTCATTTGTCCTAAAATCTGCCAACTTGATCATTAACTAGATAGACTACGCGATCTGCAAATCATTTAATCAGCAGCCCTGGATCTACGTTTTTTTCCAACCACAGCTGAAACTTCATAGTGGCGCCCCTCTCCCAGCGTTTGAGTTTTACAAGTCGACAGTGAGCCAACGAGACTTCCGTATGCTAGGCGCTTTGTGAAGCAAGTTTTTTTTTATTTTCAATCATTATTATTACGATTTTGGCACTCACTGAAATTGCCGCCGGGGGCGGGTTCCCCCGATTAGTGCCCTGGTCCAGGGTTGAATCAGTATAACATATATTTCGATCACGAACTTTCGTTTCGTCCGTTTGGTGTTCGCAATTAGAAACCATAGGTTAGTTTTATAACAATGATAAAAAGTTTTCTGTTTCAGAAAAGATATACATTCGATAATTATAATATCTTTCGATATTCAGATACGGACCCATGAATTCCTATTTGATAATTAATCAAAAAAACAGTAAAAATGAATTCCTCTTATGTAGTCAATTACGAAAACGGACTAAAGGTTTTACTTCGAACTTGAACGCCTGATAATAAACAACAGCACACTCGGCTCGCGGCACAGCACGCATGCGCAAGATATTGTAACAACTTCCTTCCATGACTATTTTGCAGGAGCTTAAAATTATTAGTCAACGAGGGCTTCAGTTTCCATCGGTGGAATAAAAGTTCTAGTTATGAAAGAAAATCGTCAAACCTTTAGTTAAATACGAGTACATAATATTCAACGAATCTGTCCATGAACAGGTACATAATAGATAGCCTCAAGTCCGACTTATATATTATATTATATAAGTCGGACTTGAGACTATCTATTTTGAGACCTACCTAATATCAAGGGCTAAAAATAATAGAGGTCCATTATATCAAAATTGAGTTTTTTTGTGCTATGGTTTTAGATCACAATTACGCTTTATGGAAAGCGAAGATAAGACCTACGATAAAACAGAAAAAGACAATATAAAGGTATCAAGTGGCAGTAGCAAGTGGAATAAGGTCGTGCAGTACCGAAGCACAATCACCGTAATGTAGCCTGTAGAATACCGATAGGCGAGCTATACCTACCTCAGCGTTCCCGAATGACTTTACCAAGTGTATGTGTTTATTTTTTGACATGGTGCGCCCATTCGCCAGGCCCGGCGTTGCCTGTTTGTTGTCTGCCCTCCTCTGGTACTGTCGCATGGACCCCATCGGTGGTGGTTTTGGCTCAGCAAGGTGACATGTAGTAACTTTTTGATAAAGTGAACCTTGTAGAGTCTACAATGTAGACCTTTAATTTTGTGCTACTCTACTCACATTTCAAATGCAGCACCATTGCGTACCACTTATAAATATTATTTTCGATTAATGTGATCTCAAACATAAGAATGGCCACAGATGATGTAATATATACGTACGGTACAAAGAGCTAAGGAAGGAGTGACCGACACCATTCAAACGGACTCATACTCACATACTCTCCTCAAACCCATAACAAACATCAAACGTAGTAGTGAACCTTTAGTAGTTACCTTTCATATTTTTTTAAGCTTTTACTATTTTCTATGCAAAAATCATATCCCGAATAAATGAAGACGATAGTACCAGTAATGAGGGCCGCTCGGAGTTTCCCCGATACCGGCGATCGTTATCATTATCAGCGCCGCGCGCGCAGCCTGAGGCAGTGAGGCAGCGTCCGCCGCGCGCGACAGCCACCATGACGAT
Source organism: Archips xylosteana (assembly GCA_947563465.1). Taxonomy (NCBI): domain Eukaryota; kingdom Metazoa; phylum Arthropoda; class Insecta; order Lepidoptera; family Tortricidae; genus Archips; species Archips xylosteana. The sequence continues at coordinate 168,445 of OX387356.1, read as the reverse complement.
CTCGCGCGCCGGCGCACCTGCCAGCGACCCACACCGGTACGGGACATACTTACAAGTGCATTTTCTGAAATCACCAATGATCTGACGTAGATACCTTTGTGATCGTCTGTGCCATGTCCGGTACATGGTATACCTGAAACGATACGTCTCTCGAGAGGACAGCGAACGTGCAAAACTTGCGATATTTCACGACAGTCAAAATAAATCAATAAAACAGATATGTAGCTCAGTTTGCAGTTACAAAGTGCATTTATCTACCTACTTAATCACCTGTTTCATGATCATTACAGAATGCATTAGCATGCAACCGTGACAACTGTACGACCTATTGAATGTTTATCCTCGATGCTTTAACAGATAGAATAGGAGCGGATACAACAGATGGTTAAACGATTTAAGCCTCCAAAAGAATCTGATGTTTACTGTGATAAATAAGATAAGTTAGCTGAAACCTATCTTCAGCATGGTCAAGTCAAGATCCTGATACCATCACTGAGAACGAGGGTTTTGAAATGTTGTTGTTGTCAGGTGGGGCGAGGAGGGAGCAACGTCGGAGGACGCCAACGATGAGGTGTCCCCGCTGGAGACGGCGCTGGACTCGCTGGGCGCCTTCGGGCTGTACCAGCAGTACTCGGTGTTCCTGCTGTGCCTGCCCGGGCTGCTGGCTGCCTGCTACAGCCTCAACTACGTCTTCGTGGCTGACCGCGTGCCCTTCCGGTAACCACATACACTCCGATGATCCCTGGCGGTTTCTTTTCTAGGGACACTATGAGGACCATTTCTCTGTTAATGTGTGATGAATATGAATTCATTAATGATAATTCAGCTTGAGTAAATTTCAATTAGTTTCTGTTTAGTATTGGTTTCTCCCAAGTCTGCTTTTGTTACGTATACACAATAATACAAATTAAGTGCTATGAGAATTGTGTACTCAATCAATCGGTTTATTTCATCAAAACATTACATGTACAAGAATGGAGATCCAAAGTATACGATTTAGTATTCACTATGTTGCGCCATGAGACAAAATACAACACGCATGTTTGGTTAACACTATGGAACCTTTCAGTTAAATATTCTTGGATACAATAACATGCTTTGAATCGTTTTTTATTCAGGCTTGTCTGAAACGTTTATTATTCTAGGCAAGTTGGGCACTCTTGGTATCATTCCAAAAATTCTCTTCTGAAGTAAGGTTGTTTTTAAAAGAACTGTGTTGATACACCGTACTTTATTAATATTACCGTATCGTATTACTTCGATACTTACCTACTTGTCTTTTGAACAATTGGTATGTCCGCAGCAGGCGCGTACATTTGCATGTCACGGCATAATTAGCATGGAAAACGTGATTATCTTCTGATAAATAATAATATTTCCTTGGTTTACGATTAATATGTTCGTCAGATATGTTAATTGAGATAACAACTGGAGTACAAAAATTTAAACAGCTGCTTTGTAAGTACAACTTGTTTATCCAGAATTCAGCATAATCTAGTGAACGCCGTGTTGTTAGACACTTGAGAGCGTTTGTTGAACGTGTATTTATCTCGAAACAGTCGAAACTAAAACATTCATTCACCATAGCAACAAAATCGATTCGCATTTTACTACGATAGCATATTTTTCTTTTGGGTTTTTGCTTCAAATTTTAGTTATAAAAAATAGTAAAATAAGTATCATGAGCATTAAGTACTTAGGTACCCGACAACGAATGTGAATTAAATTAATAAATATCACGGGACAGTAAAATTCACACCAATTGACCTAGCCTCAAAGTAAGCAAAGCTTGTATTATGGGTACTAGGCAACGGATAAACATACATAAATAGATATTAAACATCCAAGACTCGAGCACAAACATTCGTATTTTTCACAGAAACTAATCAATCTAGCTGCTAAATCAATTTTGGTAAGAGTTTCAAATTGACTGACAGAACTGACTGAACACTTCTACCAAACTATGTCAAATAAGTTGCGTTAGTAAGTATGAAGTTTGAATAAGTTTGCTTGTTGTGGAATTCAGGTAGGTACTGAAATAATTAGGAATAGTAGTAAAATAACACCACACCACAATAAGTGAAATAAAGACTTTGGTATAAAAACGTTTGCAAAGACTAAGAAATAATCACGAAACGTGGAAATGGGTGGTGCAGTTGGTTCTCGACTGTCTATTGCCTGGCCTGTGGATATTGGGGAATCTACGATGGTGCCTGACTTAAACTTAACTGGCGTAAACTGGCTTAGAGCCACTTGATGCCAACCTTTTTTTATACATAGTATGCGTCATGATGTCGCTAGCAACCGATACTTGTCATTATCAATTTTACAAGTCTCAAACATAAACATAAGGAAGACAATAAAAGTCTCCACTTCAGAATGTAACAAAACAAGTTGTAATGAAGCTGCAGACTGTAGTGGATTATGACTCACTTGATTCAGTCAATTTTGACTGAATAAATTAGAAACTGACTACATACATAGGGCTTCTCTAAGCTCAACACATGGCGTCTTCAAATGTCTTCAAATGAGTACAGAGTATTCCAGCAGACGGTTGGTTTAGTTTAACTGAATGTACCCCTGTTCTTCATGGGTATTTTAAATTTAGGATGAAGTATCTCTCTCTCTCTTTCTCTCTCTTGGATCTCTTTGGCGCCGAGCAGTATAAACAGCAAACAATGTTTGAAACACTGTCCGCCACAATAAAAAAAAACTGAAAAACATTTACAAGGAAGTTCTGCCAAACTAACTCCGATATCTGCTGAAATATTCCGTATTGCATAATTAATATATATAATAATGCTTATTAATTCAGACTTTTAACAAACTTTGTCAGTAAATACATAATCACTTATTAGGTAATTTGTTTTTGTTGTTGATGCCCCAAATAAATAAATAATACAATATAATCAAATTCAATCACAATCACATGTCACGCCTAAAAGAAGGCACTGAAAAGGCAACGGATGCCATCAACCCTCTGGGCCACCACCGCCAGCAGCCGATTGCCGCTGTCCCGTGTTATTGACGCAGCTCGCTTGCGCATAGTAGTGTGGAAAACCCGATAAGGAGTCAAGAATCTCAGAGATGTTGATTTTTAAAACATCTATGCGTGATTTATAATTCAGCGGTGCAGGAGCCTGCCCATTCATCACCTGCTATCGCGCGCTATCTAATCTCGAGATGCGGATAGCGCTGCTCTTGCTTTGCCTTAAACACCTGCTTAGTGCAACACCGCACTCTAATTATTTAGGACGTCCTTATCGACAAAGCTGACCTTACTTGTAACTGATTTTACACAGCTAGCTTTACATTGCGGCGCTCAATAGGTCACATAACACGCCACGCAATGACTAGTTGCATGAAATTAGTTGCATAATATAATCAATCAATCTATTTAATCGTTTATTTGTTAACATAGGTAAGTGTTACAGATGTTACATAAAGTTTCGTATTTTGTATAGGTATGTATATAAGCTCGGCTTTACCATATTCCCAGTGCTTTAAATCAAACAAGTTTTTAAAAAGTAAACTTGTCCGATCCACAGGTGACCATAAGGCTGGCTCTTTCCTCGGTCAACGTTTTGGCGTTGCCATACAACGCAAGAAACGCAGCCAGCATTATGGGCACCCTGCCCATTAGCAGCGATCTGGGAGATATTTGTAAATATAGGTTTTTAGATTTAGATTAAGTTAATTTAAGTTTTTATTTTTGTCTTTTAAAATATGTTTCTATGTATATTTTGTGTAAATAAAATAACAAGTACTTTATTTAAATAAATAACACATCATGATTTTTAAGGTTTTTCAACAAGATTTCAAATTTAAATAGGTTGTGCTCCATAAAGAGAAAAAAAGCATGTAAGAGAGGGCAGCCCACTGCGAGCGGCCTTTTAGCAAAATCAACTTTTGAATTTAATTTCTCTGTTGGAACTGCAAGCCTCAGTAAACGCATCGTGTTCTTTATATATGTACTACATAGCTGTTGCCCGCAACTCTGTCTGCGCAGAATTGGTTTATCGGTATACCGTGGGAACTATGCAATATGGATAAAAAGTATTCTATATTATGTATGTTAATCCAGATTATAAACTATCTCTATGCCACAATATCAGAATCCGTCAAACCGTTATGAAAGAGACAAACATCCATGCGTCCATCCATACAAACCTTCGCGTTTATAATATCACTAGTGACCCGCCCCGGCTTCGCACGGGTGCAATTATGCATGTATAACTACATATAAACCTTCCTCTTGAATCACTATCTATTAAAAAAAACCGCATCAAAAGCTGTTGCGTAGTTTTAAAGATCTAAGCATACATAGGGACAGACAGACAGCGGGAAGCGACTTTGTTTTATACTATGTAGTGGAGTAACATCTATTCCTTGATATTTTGGAATAATTGTTGGTGTTGTCAGCTGCCTGGTCCCGGAGTGCGAGGGCGGGCTGGGCGCGGAGTTCCTCAACGAGACGCTGTGGGCGCTGCAGCCGGAGGACGAGTGCACGCGCTACGCACCACTCGCGAACGCCACGCCCGCCTGCGCGCGCGACGACTACCACGACACGCAGACCATCGGCTGCGATCACTTCGTGTATGAAAACGATGAAACCACTTTTGTTGAGGTAAGAACTTAACAAGGCCACTTGTAATGCGGCACATTTTTTTGAAAACCGTGTGGAAGCCGTGGTGGCCTAGTGGTTGGCTATGGCTTCTCAAGCACAAGGTCGTGGGTTCAAAGTCGGACTCTATTTATGTGCGAAATTACATTTGCAATTTACCATGAGGTATACGATGAAGAAAACACTGTGAGGAATCCTGCATACACCTGCGAAGAAATGCAATGGTGTGTGTGTGTGAAGTTCCTAATCCGTGCTGAGCCCGCGTCGGAACTAAAAGGCTTCCACATTCAGTAATGATTCAGTTGGTTCAAAAGTACCCACATCTTACACACAACTTATAGAGTGGCTAAAAAGCATGTCTTATGAGGAAACTGAAAACCTGCTTATGATAGTTGTGTAATTTAATATCTACCTTCTATATGCAAAACACGAACTAATATTTTAATTAGTTAGGTATGTTATTTATTCTTTAGCACTCAAAATATTTATTTGCCTAAGAAACAGGCTACTTTAGTATCCTAGTTTAGGCATTTAAGTTATTTATGAATATAGCACGGTATTGTTTGTATTATGTTTATTTTGTTATGTTTAGGTTGTTAGTGTTCCATTAAGGTCAATTTGTATCGAGTCTGTACTTTAGTATGTCGTTTCTTTGTTTACTAACACGTAGACATAATCTCAGCGCTTACTAACGACTTTTCGTGTAAATAATTATTTATTTTAATAAACAATTTGAATTTAAATTTTGAATTTGAACTAAATCAGGGCAAGGATAGGTTGAGGGTCAGATGAGATCTGGCAGCGTAATTAGCCTTTCAGAGCCGAGAGCATAGATTTTTGCATGACCCAAGTCTTCTACCGTTTACAGTGTAAGTTTGCGTAGTGCTCGAATGAATTTACTATCAACAACTTTAGTCATAATTACTATTCTAAACGGGACTTATCACGCTAATAATATTTACCTCGACGTTTCGGCCCCATTGCAGCAGCCGTGGTCACGAGTTAACTGAAGTGGTCGTGACCACGGCTGCTGCAATGTGGCCGAAACGTCGAGGTAAATGTTATTAGCGTGATAAGATGATAAGTATAGAAATTATGAGTAAAAATCACGAAAGTTTAAAACAACAACTTTAGTCATAACTAGCTTTTGCCCGCGACTCCGTCCGCGTGGAATTAGTAATTTGGGCAGCTTATTTTTTTTATCCAATTTGCTTTTTCATCAATTATGGCTCTCCTTAGTTCCTCGATATAAAAAAAAATACCCCCCCCCCCGCACCCCCCGCAACCGGGCGTAAACTAAACGGGCCTTATCACGCAATAAATATTTATTTATTTACCTCGACGTTTCGGCCACATTGCAGCAACGTGGTCACGAGTTAACTCACCAACAACAACAACAACAACTAGGTAACAGCTTCTTTAACAACCTTAGTGTTATTGTGCTTGTGCTCCACGGCCGTTTTGGGAGCTGTCAACTAAGCATACGCAATATTTATTCCTATTCTTGAGCGTAGACAACTTTCCGAATCTTCACCCATGATCTTTGTATGTGGTTGTCAGTTCGACCTGGCGTGCCGGGAGTGGATGCGCACGCTGGTGGGCTCCGTGCGCAACTCCGCGCTGCCCGTGGCGCTGCTGCTGACCGGATACGTCTCCGACACGTGAGTACTGCAGGCGTACTACCAGAGCTGGTTCATATTAGGTTGGGACAGTCTTTCCCTACAAGCTGCAGGTTTGACCAAACCGGCGCCTTACAAAGCAGTTTGCCAATAAGCTACGGTAGTCTAGTGGTTTGATGGCCTCTCAAGCAAAAGATCGTGGGTTTGAGCCAGATCAGTACAGACCAGACTCCTACCTCTGAGTTTTTCAGAATTTACGTGCGAATTTACATTTCAAATTTACCTACCATGAATTTTACGACCACGCGCCTCCGTCCCACGTCTCTTCTGTGTAGCTTGCCTTGCACCTTAGACAATAGAGTCTAAGAGACCTTATGGTCTCCGGTCGCGGTCGTTTGTCTGTCACCAACATCAAATGATGCTTCTGGATGCACTGTGCACAGGTACGGGCGGCGCGCGGCGCTGTGCCTGTTCGGCGCGTGCGCCGGCGTGCTGGGGCTGGCCAAGGCGCTGTCCGTCAACTACGCGATGTACATCACCCTGGAGTGGTTCGAGGCCGCGCTGGGCTACGGGTTCAACACCGCCGCCTACGTCATGGGTAACTGCCGCACCACGCCAGTGAGGCTACTACAAAATTCGAAGTCGAATCGTGTCGTCCCTTTCGTTCTTCTGTTATGCTAATAGCGTGAACGGAACGGCACGATAGTTCGAGTCGAATTTCGTAATATAAGCTAGTGCTCCGATATTCCATACAAAGTAGTTCCCCATCGCTATCCTTGACCCGTCTTGATCATCATCGTCAGTCAAGAGACGTCTACTACTGGACATAGGTAGGCCACCCCCTAATTCTCCAACAGGCTCTTACGACCTTTACCAGATCATGTCCACCTTGCGCTATCCATAACGTCTTCCATACATTAGTCCCAATGTCACTTAAGTTTCGCAATCATCGGGCTATGTCGCTTACTTTGGTTCTTCTACGGATCACCTCATTTCTGATTCAAGGAGCGTCTATAGGTATGTAATTGGGTTGTAGATGGCAAAAATACCTAATAGTTCTAACGTATTTAGGGTCTATGTTTAGAGAGCAGCCAGTCCAGCTTCTTTATTTATTTATTTGTTCTTCTTAGTCTTCAATACTGTCTTGATTCTTCTAGGATGAGCGAGGAAGTTTTTAAAATGGAACTTGCCCACTCTCGCCCTCCCCCTCCTAGCTACACCTTTGACTTATGAATTCCAAGCTCACAAGTGTTCTGAGACCATCCTTAGACCATCTTTTTATGATCTGAGGTTGTATCTTTTGTGCACGTATATTATGTAAACTTGGGACCATCGCTTGAATTATATTGTAATGTCACTCACCTGACTTTGCCTGTTTCAGCTAATATTTTTAAAAGACATACTATTACGCTCCTTATACAGCTCAGTAGACCGTTTTATCCTAATTAGTAGACCGCAATAAAGATAATTGTATTTGGATAGAATTACGAATGATTAAATAGGGCTTTAGTCAAAAGATAACTTAGTATAGCATAGTATTGAGATTAAGTAGTTTATTACGCTTACCTACCAACTGACATTTATTACTATTACAAATATTGGTCATGGTAATTCCAACTTATAGTAAGTAGGTAAGTCATGGAACCTTTGAGGAAAACGAGTTATGTTCTGCGTTAGTACAGTCAAAAAACCTGAATACGTCCCTGCCTGGAACTTTTTCATGATCAATTTCACGATGATTTATTTGATATTTAAAAGGAATGATATTTGTAGCGAAAACATTCCATTTCTTTATTCGACTGTACATTTTATTATTTACTCTAGGGTCTATCCAGACGAAGCGAACTGCGTGCGCTTTAATTTATATTGCGTCCAGATGCTGCGCCTTACGCGTGTTCCTACTCGTCAATTACATGTTCCGTATCGAATACAATATATTCACTCGCCACGGACTCATGCTTGAACCCTGTAATGACGCCAGAGTATCTAGACTCGCGCGTAAGACGAGCGAGTCTAGAGTCCGGCGCGTTGCACGCGTACGCTCGAGTCGGAAACGTGCGAGAGCATCTGGACAGGGTGTAACACGCTTCGTCTGTACGAGCTCATAGGGATAGAGGACTCCGGAACTAGTTCTGTAATCCGTGTTCTGTGTGGGTGTGCAGTGGTGGAGCTGGCGCGTCCGTCGCTGCGGTCGGCGTTCGCGGCGGCGACGGGCGCGGCGTACGGGCTGGGCGGCGTGGTGCTGGCGCTGGCGGCGCAGCGGCTGCGGCGCTGGCGCCGGCTGCTGCTGGCGCTGCACGCGCCCGCGCTGCTGCTGCCGCTGGCCTGGCTGCTGGTGGACGAGAGCGCGCGCTGGCTGCACGCGCGCGGCCAAGCCCCGCAGGCGGAGGCCGTCATACGCAAGGCGGCGCGGTGGAACAAGGTTACCGCAAAAGGCATCTCATAAACCGAACTTTTTCTATGCTGCGGAAAATGCGCCTTATGTATCCCTTTGCGGGAAAAGTATTGTTACGAGCCGTAGGGTTCGTTAGATAGATAATACGCCTTTAACGTAAAACTAATTTAATTGAACAAAAAGGAATCACTTTCAACACTAAACTTATTCGCTTAAATCACTTAGTAATCACTTTGATCTCTCTTCGATGTTTATCTCTCGGTATCTCTTCCAAAACTGACTCTGTCGGAACCGTGCCTGCCTTTATATAGGTCCAGTGAATCGGTCCACAAAGTTCGAGAACATTCCAGCTAGAACTCTCTGGCACATACGTCTAGAATATTCTGGAAACAGGATCATCTGTTTGTCTCTTTCACACATATAGGCTATTCTTGTCACACACCTTCTAGAATGTTCCGGAATCAAGATCGTCTGTCTCTCTCACACATATAGGCTATCCTTGTCACACACCTTCTAGAATGTTCCGGAATCAAGATCGTCTGTCTCTCTCACACATATAGGCTATCCTTGTCACACACCTTCTAGAATGTTCCAGAGACAGGTGGACTGTAACTTGGCCTGAAACGGCCTGAAAACGGGTTTTCAGGAAATGGTGCCATGTGACAGTTAGTGTCCTGAAACGGCCTGAAAACATGTTTCAGCCTGCTGAAAATAATGCTAACTTGGGGTAATTTCTGATTTATCGTTATGTGTCAGGACTTCTTCCAGAACGGCCTGAAATCAGATTTCAGCCTGCTGAAAACGACTGCAAGTGCTACTAATTTCATAAAAATGTTTTTGCGGGTTTCTCGTGGACCCATCTCCGTAACACTGCCCCCTCCTTAGACATGCTCGTCCCGAGCATCATTAGATCCATTGAAACGTGCCAATCGATTCACATGCACAATCTTGGGCAGGTTCCTGGCGTTACCCATTTTCTTTATGCGATAAGTTACATCATTAATCTTCGTAATTATTGTGTAAGGACCGTCCCAATCAGCTTGCAGTTTGGGAGATTTTCCTTTACGTCTTACAGGATTATGAAGCCAGACGAGTGAGCCTTCTTCAAAGTTCACGTGATGCATCTTCCTGTCATATCGAGTTTTTGTCCTTTCACTCATTTTGCTTTCTGACATCCTGACATGTTCATGGATTTCGTACAGTTTTTCACGTAATTCCGCGGCATAGTCTGTTATACTCACTGGTGAATCTGGAACTCTTCCGGTGATTATATCCGCTGGCAATCGAAGCTGCCTACCATACATGGCAAGAGCTGGAGTCACATTCGAGCTCTCATGAACCGCAGATCGATATGACAGTAAAAATAACGGAATATACTTGTCCCAATCCTTCTGATGGCTATCCACTAACTTGGCCAGGTGTCTTTCTAACGTTTGATTAAATCGTTCGACCATTCCATCTGACTGTGGGTGGTAAGGCGTAGTTCTTGTTTTGTGAATTCCCATTATTCGGCACATTTCTTGAAAGAGTTGGGACTCGAAATTTCTTCCTTGATCACTGTGTATCTCTAAGGGTACCCCAACTCTACAGAAAACCTCGTTCACTAGTACTTCGGCTACGGTCGTTGCTTCCTGGTTGGGAATGGCGAACACTTCCGGCCACTTTGTAAAATAGTCCATCACTACCATTATGTACTTGTTTCCTTTTTCAGATACCGGGAAAGGTCCAGCTATGTCAATTGCAATCCTTTCCCAAGGAGCACCAACGTTGTATTGCTTCATCCCAGCTCTACTTCTGGTCTGTGGTCCTTTTACAGCTGCACAAGCTGTACATTTCCGGCACCAGTCTTCTACGTCCTCGCGGCAGTGTATCCAATAGAATCTTTCTTTTATTTTCATCAGGGTCCTTTTTATCCCTAAATGTCCACCCGATGAACCACCATGAAACATTTCTAAGATATCACGGATCTTGGATCTTGGTACAACTAGCTGTAAATGGGATGCATCACCACGAGCATTTTCCCATTTTCGGCCAGTTGTACCAAGATCCAAGATCCGTGATATCTTAGAAATGTTTCATTCTGGTGCCGGAAATGTACAGCTATGGTTTTTCATAAAATCTAAACCAATGATGCAGTCATCTACTATGTCTGCAATTACAACTTTGTGCCGGTAGAACTTTCGACCAATTTTGAAAGTAGCGACACCCTCTCCTCGAACGGTTATGTGCTGGCCAGTAGCTGTCAGGAGCTGAATATTGCCACGTGAGGTTGGGTATCTCTCGCCAAAAGGCTTCAGAAGCTGGTATCTGATTACCGTGCGCGAAGCTCCGGTATCTAAAGTTAACTCACATTTAGTCCTATTGACTTCGCCTTCAATGACTAAAGTGTTCCCATCTTGAGTCTGAGAGATCATGATTTTTGGGGCCGTCCTCACATTACCGGCCAGCACCTGCCCCGCGGTCCTGGCGTTTATTCGTTTCCCTGCCGCGTTTCTGCGGCAGCGCCTGTTACCACATCTGCAGCTCTAAAATCACTGTGATGGGTTTCCACATCACGTCTGGGGTCTTTTTTAGGGCATGAAAATCTCATATGCCCTACCTCCCCGCACGCATAACACGTAGGCCCGCTTCGCGGTTTCGCTTTGTCCGTCACACTTCGGACGCGATAAGACCGATAATCCCTGCGAACTGCCTCTACTTCTAATGCGTGAGCGAGTGCATCTTTTAAGGTCTTGTGATGACCGAGACTCACAGTTGTCTTCACTTCACGGTCTCTAATGCCATCTATAAATGCCTGCACTAGCATGCTGTCCACTAGAGACGGTGAAGACCGGTATGCCATTCTAACCAACTTCTCGATTTCCAGGCACCATTGCTGCAGGCTCTCATTACCTAGCTGCATTCTGTCCTTCAACTGTGCTCGGTAAACGTGTTCCAGGTGGGAGTCACCATAACGCGACTCTAGGGCATCCTTCAGGCGTTCTAAAGTCACTTCTCCAGTCATAGTGTCTAATACTGTCAGGGCTTGATCCCGCAGCCCTAACATAAGGGCGGTTACCGCTTGTTTATCGGTCCAACCGTTCGAATCGGCTACGGTCTCAAACTGAAGCTTGTAGGCCCCCCAAGAAGAAGTACCGTCGAAAGGGGGCGCTTTTAGTTTGCCTGCAGGCGCACTAGAGGTCACAATTCCGTTAGACTTTAAGCATTTTAGCTCTTTTTCCACACTTAAAATTTGCTTTTCATGCTTTAAAAGTCTGTCGTCGTGCTCTTCTACTTCTGATTTTAACTTTTCTATTTTCTCCTTGAATTGCACGCCGATTGCCTTCAAGTGCTCTTCTAAGAAAGCACGAGTGTTCTTCTCTTGACGGTTAGCCTGCTCCTCTTGACGGCGAGCCTGCTCCTCTTGACGTCGAGCCTGCTCCTCCATCAAGCTACGAGTTTCCTCTTTTTGACGGCGAGCTTGCTCCTCCATCATGCGTTGCATGGCCAGTAGCAGACTGGATTGGTCTGTATTTTCGCTTATGGCGCGGTTGTTGTCAAAACTTTGACGACGAGCGGCGTCACGTGCTGCTTGTGCCCGCGTCTGCATCGCTGGCGCTTCTCCGCCGGACTCCTCCTGTTCGTCCCTCGGTGTTATAGGCATTTCTCTATCCCACTTCTGACACCAAATGTTACGAGCCGTAGGGTTCGTTAGATAGATAATACGCCTTTAACGTAAAACTAATTTAATTGAACAAAAAGGAATCACTTTCAACACTAAACTTATTCGCTTAAATCACTTAGTAATCACTTTGATCTCTCTTCGATGTTTATCTCTCGGTATCTCTTCCAAAACTGACTCTGTCGGAACCGTGCCTGCCTTTATATAGGTCCAGTGAATCGGTCCACAAAGTTCGAGAACATTCCAGCTAGAACTCTCTGGCACATACGTCTAGAATATTCTGGAAACAGGATCATCTGTTTGTCTCTTTCACACATATAGGCTATTCTTGTCACACACCTTCTAGAATGTTCCGGAATCAAGATCGTCTGTCTCTCTCACACATATAGGCTATCCTTGTCACACACCTTCTAGAATGTTCCGGAATCAAGATCGTCTGTCTCTCTCACACATATAGGCTATCCTTGTCACACACCTTCTAGAATGTTCCAGAGACAGGTGGACTGTAACTTGGCCTGAAACGGCCTGAAAACGGGTTTTCAGGAAATGGTGCCATGTGACAGTTAGTGTCCTGAAACGGCCTGAAAACATGTTTCAGCCTGCTGAAAATAATGCTAACTTGGGGTAATTTCTGATTTATCGTTATGTGTCAGGACTTCTTCCAGAACGGCCTGAAATCAGATTTCAGCCTGCTGAAAACGACTGCAAGTGCTACTAATTTCATAAAAATGTTTTTGCGGGTTTCTCGTGGACCCATCTCCGTAACAGTATGTATCTAGGGCTCTCCCATGAGGCTAGATATATTAATACCAACTAAAAACGTGATAAGTTCCCTCATGGCCACTTTGTGTAGGTCTACTGCGACGCTCACGGAAGGAGCTCGTCCTCGTAGCAATGTAGGATCGCTTCATCTTATAAAACGACCTATACTTATCACACTTGAGTAATTTTATTCTGATCCTCCTGAAGCCCACATTTTTCTAACAGATGTGTACATCTGACCGAGGCGGCTGCTCCCAGTTTTATAATTTTGGAGAACTTTCAAACATATTAATTAATTTATAAAGTACGCTAGGATTCAGGAGAAGGAAGAAAACTAGCAAGGGCTCTCCTGATGATGATGATAAGTGACCACCCGTAGACACTAGCTACAGGAGATGATTTTAGACGCGACACCAGCGTAGAGGATCAAAATAGATTCCCTCGTAAGCCACTAATTTCACCGATAGGTACTCTCCACGCCAAATACGACAACAGCAACACTACAAACACTGCTGTTTGACAGCTCGCTAGAGTCGGTAAACTGGTAGCGATCTGGACAGACCTAGCACAAAGTCCTGCCATCCACACAAAAGCACAGTGCGTACTTGACACATGTCTAAACATCGATTTTAAACCCGTCCGACTGATTTTCAGATAACCCTAGACGAGAACGTAATGAGCAATTTAAGCAAGGAATCGGCGGCGGAGGCCGCTCCAGCTGAGGCGCCTGCGGCGAAGGCGGGGGCGTGGCGCGCGCTGCTGCGCTCGCGCGTGCTGCTGGCGCGCTTCGGCGTGTGCTGCTGGTGCTGGGCCGCCACCACGTTCGTGTACTACGGGCTCACCATCAACTCGGTGGCGCTCTCGGGCGACAAATATGTCAACTTCGCGCTCAACATGGCCATGGAAATCGTGGCGTCCTTTTTCCTCGTGATGCTGCTCGAACGGTTCGGCCGTAAGCGCAGCATCTTTGTCGCCTTCCTCGTCTGCGGCGTCGTCTGTGTCACGCCTTTCTTCGTTTGTAAGTACAACTAACTTCCCTTTTCTGAACGATTTAAGGATGTGACGGAGGTGCGTGGCTGACGGTGTACCTACTAAAACTCTGCTGGCTTTAAAAAAATACACATGGCAAGACTAAACAGAATAAAACCTGTAGTTATAACGAAGGTAATCCTGCCGGGTCATGGTTGGCTTTTTCATTTTTAACAAGAACGAACTGACATCCGCCAGTATTTCAGAAAGAATACCTATTTCCCAAGTGAAGGAAAACGTTGTCATAAACTCAATGAGAATGACATAATGGTACAGTACTTTAGTTCAACGCTTTAAATAAATATGGTGTGTTCCCTATTGCAGCGCACGCGGGCACGGGGCTGGGGCTGTTCATGGTGGGCAAGTTGACCATCACGTTCGCGTTCAACGCGCTGTACATGTTCACGGCCGAGCTGTTCCCCACCGCCACGCGCAGCTCCGCGCTCGCCGCCTGCTCGCTCGTGGGCCGCCTCGGCTCCGTGCTGGCGCCGCAGACGCCGCTGCTGGTAAAACTAATCCTATGCCCCCAATACACAACTCGCAAGGTTGATCGAAGTTTGCGAAGGACGTGTGTGTAGGGGGTACTTCGATTAACTTCGCGTCGAATTTCGTACTTCAACACACCTCGACGAGCAAAGAACTCCATGAGCCTAGTACTCCATGAAAAGGGCAAATTGCTTCACAATCGTTTCTTCTTAGTTAAACGGCCTGCGCTCCCGTCTTGTTTGAATTTGGTAAGAGGGCATTCGGCCCCCGCCGCTCCCATTTCCGAGGTCACGCTGCCAGTATTCGTTGATCTTTCGACACTGCTTCGTACTTACGTTGTTTCATTCAATTTGTTCAGCTAAGTAGTTGGCTTTATTTCGCACGCTAGATCATTCAGTCTCAGTGGGAAAGCATATCTGGAGTGTCTAGTTTTGTAGCAATGGGTTCGTATGTTGCAGAGCATGTACGTCCAGGCGCTGCTGTACGGCGCGAGCTCGCTGCTGGCGGCGCTGGCTGTGCTGGCCGTGCCCGAGACGCGGCGCGCGCGCCTGCCCGCCGCCGTGCGCGCCGCCGAGCGCCTGCGCGCGCCGCCGCCGCCCGCGCCGCCGCCGCCGCCACCGCCCACGCCGCGCGTGCTCAGCGCCGACACGTGACGCGCCGTGCCCTGCCCCGCGCCACGCACCACGCGTTACGCGCCACGCACCACGCGTTACGCGCCACGCGCCACGCACCACAAGTTACGCGCCACACGCCACGCGCCCCGCGCCTCGTCCGAACGGACATTGACGACAGAGGTCGCGGTTGCTAGAAAGAAATCGCAGCGAGTTTGTCAAACGACAGTTCTTAAATTCCATCAAGTCTCTCGTTGTTTAGTATTATTTTTTTGTACTTCTGTAATTACAGAATTCGGAGTGTGGAGTGTGCACAACATAAATGGTCGTTCATACCAGCAGGCTAATTGTCTATCTCCCTCGCAATCGCCATCGCGTTCATTTTGACAGTTGGTATCGGAAACAGCCAGCTCAAAAAAGTCACTTAAACAATACCCTGCTGGTGTTTTAAAAGTGAGGGGATACTTTAGTAGGTGGTCGGGTCAGCTTGGCTGAACACTCCTGGAAAGGGTTTCCAGGGACATTTTTGATTCAAGATATACTTAGTCACACCTTTGAAGCTGTACACTTTGAACATCAATATCGGTATGGAAACAATTGAAAATCCTGGAAAACAGGTAGGGTTCAGTCAAACTTGCATCGCCATCTGCTGAAATATTCCAAATTAGTTTTAAGACACGGTGTGCAAGAGTTAATTCGTAAGACTTCATTTAAATGTGTTTATTTAATCTCTATACTTGCTACAATCAACTACATTTTGCTTCCCCCTACATCACAAAAACGTACAGATAAACAAGTCGGTACAGACTGCAGACAGTTGCTGAAATGGATGATCTGTTGTAGAGCTTTAGCCCTCCTTTGATCTACCTTCTATACCTACTATTACCATTATATTATCATCATCATCATCATCCCGGCCTTTATACATCCCACTGCATGAAGCAGGCCTCCTCTCAGAATGAGAGGGCTTGGGTATTAGCACAGATTACTTAATAGTTACTTCGTAACAGATACTGCATCCTCTCCTCTTCCCCCGCGACCGCCACTAGGTGTACACGTAATACCTCGTATTTTTGTTATAATTAAATTTAAATAGTGAATTTGACCAAATTAAATACGGCGCATAAAATAGGAGAACAGAAATTAGCAGGAGAGAAAAATCTCGCTCAGTGACTGCGTTAGTGCTGCGCAAACGCATGCGGCCCTGGTACTTGGAGATCACTGCAGGCACGTAAAGTACATTGCTATCTCTTTTTGGCGTGCAAGTGAATCGGAGACCTCTCTAGTGCTACGCCTGCTACGAGAGTGCTACGAGCTGCGCGCTACGAGAGATTGGCTACGTGCTGGGTGTTGCGCGCTTCACTGATCTATTTGCATTCATAATACCCTAGTACTCTCTCATCGGCAACATGGACGGTAATTTTGATGCAACTACGTCGGACCCGGAGATGTCAATAATGGAAGTGATAGATAAGACTCCCCCGAACATCTACGTTACACAGCGTCCACATAGACTTGCGGAGAGCGATCATTTTAACGAGCTGAAGGAGGAGATGAGACAATTAATGGGACATTTTATAGCTTCCCAGAAAAAAGAGCTTTCAGACCTAAAATCTACTTTAAAGGAAATACATCAATCGAACCGTAACATTGAGAGCTCAATTGCGTCCTTAACCTTGCAGAATGAGGCGTTCAAAACTCAAATCAGCCAATTACAAAACCATGTTAAGGAGGACAGGCAGTACATAGTCTTTTTGGAGAATAAACTGGAAGACTTGCATGCAGGAGCTAGGAAAACAAATTTAGAGATAAAGAACGTGCCTAAAAAGGAGAAAGAAACCAAGAATGATCTAATTGAGATGGTTATAAATCTATCTCAAACAATAGACTGCAAGATGTCGAAAACAGATATAAAGGATATATACAGAGTACGTGGGAAAAAACCTGGATTGCAAAATACAGCTATTGTTATTGAAACTAACTCTGTCTTGCTAAAGTCCGAGTTTTTGAAGCAGGGAAAATCATATAACATAAAAAACAGGATGAAACTTTGCGCGAAACATCTAGGTTTCAAATCCCAAGAGGACACCCCAATTTTCCTCTCAGAAAATCTTACTGCCAAAGCTGCACGCAGGCACTACCTGGCCAGGGACCTGGCGAAATCAAAGGGATACAAGTTCTGTTGGACCGCCTATGGGAAGGTCTACGTGCGGAAAGACGAACAATCGCCTATCATCCTAATATCGAGTGAAGAACAGGTGCATCACCTTCTCCTAGAACAATGACTATATATAAGTAAGATATGTGTTTTCATTTGCTTGTTATTCTGCTGTGTATCGGTGCACTTAGTTAATTTTCTCATGTATCTAACTTTAAACGGTAACGAGTCCGATATACACTGCATTAAATATGTCAATACTACTTACATGCACACACACTTACACACTTGCACACATACACACAAAACCTTACGCGACTTATCTTTTGTAAAGGTTATATACATTTCACACATTATTAGCTACCTACGGCACTGTAACTTCCAATGCACGCGACACTCTGTTTATAATATGATGTGTTTGCTTACTGTAAATGTAAATGGATAATACATTTCAGACTCTGAATGACATAGACAACTTAGATATTGCGCGCTCATTTGAATGTGATGCTTCAGACTTGGAAAATTACCTAAAAGTTAAAAATAATGATTTTACTGTAGTTTCACAAAACATAAGGAGTATATACTGTAATTTTGATGACTTCATTGTAACTTTGTCTAGTTTTAAATTTATCACGGATGTAATTGTTCTAACTGAATGTAGACTCAACTCTAACAAACCCTTACCACAACTACAAAATTATCAATCTTATTATACTGTTTGCCAGCTGAACCAAAACGATGGAGTCGTTGTATATGTGAAAAATACATTAAAACATAAAATTACAGAAATTAAATTGTCGGAGGCGTCATGTCTTCAATTAGAGATTCTAAATGAAACTGTCTTATGTATATACAGATCTCCATCTAACACAAACGCAGATAATTTTATAAATACGTTAAGTAATCACTTAGACACTTTAAATTCAAATAACAGAAGTATAATAATTGCGGGTGACATTAATATAAATATTGCTCTTAAACCTTCTGAGCCATCTCACGAACAAAAGAATAGAACAAACTATTTAAACATGCTGTCCTTGTATGGTATACTAGCTGGTCACACTATACCTACCAGAGAAAAAAATTGCTTAGACCATTTCATGCTTAAGATCAACAAAAAAATACAACAAGCATCGATAGCCATATTACACACAACCACATCTGACCATTTTACAACGCTTCTATCTCTCTCAAAATTTAAATCCCACCCGGCCCCACAGAAAACTAAGAATAGAATAGAATAGAATAATTTATTGGCCATGTAACATACATCACATTTAGCACGTCATATATTTTAACAACTTTGAGCGATATAGTATTCCATGCATTAGTCAATTAAATACTTAAAATATCCTTTCTCTTCCCTTAAGAAATCCATGTATTCATTAATAGAGTAAAAAGGATTCTCCTTCAGAAATTTCTGGATTTTGATCCTGAAGGATTTCATTGGTAGACAGGTTATTCTGGTTGGTAGTAGGTTGTACATTTTAATTTTTATTGGGATTCCTTGCTTCAGATATTTCTTCGTTCTTGTTTTTGGTAGACATATTTTTTCCCTATTTCGTGTATTATATTTATGAACATCTTTCCTCTGTTTCAAAGAGTCTTTTTCCCTGTGTATTTCTATAAGACTATTAAATATGTATAGTGAGATGACTGTCATTATCCCTTCTTTTTTAAAAACGATCTTGGCAGACTCACGTCTGCGTAAGTTATTCATTATTCTAATAGATTGTTTTTGTAATTTTAGTACTCTTTGGATTTCTACTGCATTTCCCCATATTGTTACAGCGTAGTTTATAACCGCGTGGACATGAGCGTGGTAAACCATTTTCAGGGTTTTCTTACAAACAAGTGGTTTCAATTTAATTAAAGCATAATTTCCTCTCGCAATTTTCTTACAAATTTTGTCAATGTGGAGCTTATGGCTAATCTTGTTGTCTAAGACTATCATCAACTTTGAAAATGCCCTAGAAGGGTTAAAAAAGAAAAACCTTGAAAGCCTAATGCATAGCAACGACCCGGACTTTATCATAGAAAGTTTGATACATAATGTTAGTGAGACCATAAAAGAAAATACAATAGTCACCACTGTATCATCAAAACATCGCATTATAAAGCCTTGGATCTCACCGGGCATCCTTCGATGTTTAAGAAACCGTAATAAATTACAGAAAAAGTATCAGAATGAACCCTATAACGAGATAAATAAAATCATTTATTTTAGATATAGAAACTACTGTAATAAGCTTATAAAAAAATTAAAAAGAGATTATGAAAGACAACTACTGGCTAATGACACAAAAAACAAAAAAGTATTATGGAAAAATATTAAAAATATAACATATACTAGCAAGGCCAACTGTAATAACATATCACTAATAAATCTAAAATCGTCTCCTGTAGAATCTGCTAATTTCATAAATGATTATTTTGTGAATATTGGCAATCAACTTGCTGACCGCATACAACCGGCACCTGATGAACTTAAAACCTACCTTCGAAACCTACCTGCTCAAGCCAATTCCTTTGTACTCACTCAAACTAATCAAAATGAAGTAAATAGCGTACTGATGAATCTCAAATCGGATAGTGCCCCTGGTTGGGATAATATCCCAACTATCTTTTTAAAAATGGCAAAGTCAGATCTGGTGCCTATTATAACACATCTAGTTAACATCTGTTTTGATGTAGGGGTGTTCCCAACTCCGCTTAAACAAGCAATTATCACGCCGGTTTACAAGGATGGAGTTAGAGACACTGTCAGTAATTACAGGCCCATATCGGTGCTCCCAGCGATCTCCAAAATTATGGAAAAACTGATTAATTTGAGACTTCTTAATTATTTAAATAAATTTGGTATTTTGTCATCCAACCAATACGGTTTCAGACAAGGAACGTCGACTGAAGATGCGGTTTCTGGACTTTCCTCGCTGGTAGTGGACCAACTAGACAAGCGTCTGAAATGCATGACGGTCTTTTTAGATTTGAAAAAAGCCTTTGACACTGTCTCCCTCTCCATCCTCGTACGCAAACTAGAAAAAATTGGTATAAGAGGTACTCCACTGCGTCTATTCAATGACTATCTCAAAAATAGGAGTCAAAAAACTAAACTAGGAGATTACATCAGTCAGGCAAAGGAAATATCATGTGGCGTGCCCCAGGGTAGTGTTCTCGGTCCGACGCTATTCCTAGTTTATATCAACGACTTGTGCGACATGAAAATAAAAAATGCTAAAATATTCTCATACGCTGATGATACTGCTGTTACTTTCACTGGTAACTCGTGGGATAATGTCAAAGCAAGTGCAGAACATGGTTTAGAGCAGATAGGAAATTGGCTGAATAATAATAGATTAACACTTAATGCTGATAAAACTAATTATATCTGTTTCGGTATTTATAATGAGGCTCAGCCTAATGTTGACTTTACCGTTAAAATACACAGCTGCAGAAATTCACCAAACGCAGGAATTTGTACTTGTCCATTCATCAAGAAGGTTGCACACACGAAATATCTGGGTGTGATTGTGGATCAGCGCCTGTCTTGGTACCCACATCTCGAGTATGTCTCTTCAAGACTGAGAAAACTGACCTGGATTTTTAAAACATTGAGGTATGTGGTGCCCAGAAAGGGCATTGAAGCGGGAAACTCGGCTAGGGATCTCTTAAAGGACGTTTATATATCATTGGTTCAGTCAATCTTGATTTACTGTATACCTATCTGGGGTGGTGCAGCAAAAACAAAATTTTTGCAGGTGGAACGTGCTCAACGTGGTTTAATTAAGGTAATGCACTTTAAAAAAAGGAGATTCTCTACCGAGAGTTTATACAGTATATCTCAACTCTTGACCGTGAGACAGCTATATATTGCTTGCTCAGTCTTAAAATTACATAAGACATTACCCTATGACCCTAACTTAGAACCCAAAAGAAGGAGAGGCATTGTTGCACGTACTCCTAAGACCAATACCATGTTTGCAAAGAGGCAATTTCGCAGTCTTTCGAGCCATCTATATAATGTGTTAAATGGACATCTAAATATATACGGTAAACTATATTATGAGTGTAAAACAGCTATACCAAAATGGCTTCGGGAAAAGCAGTATAATGAAACTGAGCAAATTCTTGAACGATGACTAACAATGGATATATTTATTTAATCACAGTGAATCAGTACTCATTATTTACTTGTTTATCCTAAACCTAAAAGTTAGTGGGAGATGTTAACGCATTTTCTGATCCTAAGTTTCTGTCGTAGGGTTAACACACACTCACACGCACACACACACACACACACACACACACACACACACACACACACACACATGTGCACACACACACATACGGACCTCACTCATTTTCTGTTTACCTACTAAATAAAAGCATTTATTGTGTTACTTTTACTACTTACTGATAACTTTTGTTTTAGATATAAGATTTCTTAATGTTATGTTTTACTTTGTTAATTACAATATAAACCTGGCTGACACAATGGACACCTCTAGATTCCTACTAGTACCTACCACCTAAGCAAAGGAAGAGCGGGTCGTCCTAACACAGGCACTATAAGCCTAAAGGGAGGCCCCGGAAAACTGCATTTATTATCATGCTTGTTAAAGGAAATAAAGAATTTTTATTTTATTTTTTTTACTGCATCCCGTACAAAATCTTGGTACTTACCGCGATTGTAGCCACAGATTATACTACTCCGTCTCCTTAAGAATGTGTGCGTGCCGACAGTGACAAGGGCTGGCAGTTTGGATTAATTTTTTTTTTCTACATGTTGTTTTACCATTTTGTCGGGATAATTGCTATATATTATATCCATGCAAACTTTCTAGCACTAATATTCTTTAAGCTAAGCCACGGACGGACAAAGAGACAGACGGTCATGGCGAAACTATAAGGGTTCCGTTTTTGCCATTTTAGCTCTGGAATCCTAACAAAAAAGGATATTTATTGTAATGCGTAGAACACATTGCCATGCTCATAGTACCCTAGCGTTATACTAAATACGAAGGTTAACTTTCGAACTTCGCATCGTGCCATCCCGCTCACGCTTATAGCTTTTTATAGAAGAGTTGTATCCAGAAAAGTAAATCGCCTTGCATTTTGAACAAACCGCTCACGTCATCATCCAATGCAATGATTAGGAATACGAAAAAAAAAAACAATTCCACGGCGAAAAAGCCAGCACCTGTAACACTAAATACTCTGCAGATTCATCCGGTAACATCTATGCTCTCTAATCTGGTATCTTCTGAGGACTCCTTACAGACAAACATACCTCCTTCTTCTGACTCACACAGAATGCATGCGGGTGAGCCTTCTGTTATGAGCACTTCACCGATAGCTCAGATTAATACAGTACCAGCTGATCTTAACACACGCGTGCATACGGACTTGGAGCCTTTGGAGAATGAGGATCTGGAGCGTTCTAACACGTCCTTGTCCTCAGAATCACAACTATCTACTGAACTAGAGTCATCTGTAAACTCCACTCGATCACTTATAAAGTTGTCAAGAAGTGTGGACTACTCATTAAGTGATGTGCTATCAGGGTTAGAAATGAAAGAAGAAAGAAATAAACTTTCCTCTGAACTAGCTGCTACCCAAAACCAATTCGAGGAGGTAAGCATTGAAAATAATCGTCTAAAAAGAACGATCGACAAATTGCAAAAACAAATTGGGACCTTGAAAAAATTATGCCAGACTTCGAACTCTGACTTAGCTTCTCGACTAGACAAAAACAAGAGACACTCCATGCACTCTGAAAAGCACCTTCTTTTTACCCCGATGAAATCTTCATCAACGCCATCATCGCTGGGTCGTTCCAAGGGTGGTCTAAATCCCGTCTGTGCGACGGACCTACAGTGCTTGGTACAATTAGTAACGACATTGGAAGAAAGCTTGAAAACACATAAGCAACAAATCCTATACTTAAACACACAAATTGAATCATTGTCGCGGAGATTATTTCGCACAAATGACATGGAAAATCGTATTAATGATGACACCCTATTGAATAATTCTTATGAACGGTATGTTGGTAATCCTTCGGCTAAACCGACGGCATTTGGAAAATTTGGGTCGTTACTCCTACAGCCGCGAGTGTGTGTTATTAGTAACCATCAGAACTACATGTTACACCTGCTAAAACAGGCACTTCCTAGTGGAAACATTTGTTCATACTTTACACCTGGAGCGGGTACACGGGAGCTATTTAGCGGTCTTGGAAATAAATTGAAAGATTTTACTCTCGACGATTACTGTGTTATCTACATCGGTGACAGGGACTTTAAGAGTAGTGTGAATTATTATACTTTGGTTGGATTTATACAAGAACAGTTAAGCTTAGTGCAGCACACCAACATTATTATTTGTTTGCCAACATTTAAGATTAGTAATTACTCAAATTTGTTTATAAGGCGTGTTGAAACATTTAATAACTTGCTATATAATGATAATCTCAAACAAGAGTACTGCTACATTTTGGACTCTAATTTAAATTTGTCTTATGACATTGACATGTTTTCTCGATCTGGAAATATAAATCGACAGGGATTTATTGCGATCTTTAATGATCTCATACATCTCTTAAATTCGTTTCTCATTGTTGATCATACAGAACACTTGGATCTGACCAACAATGCCGGAGGCACCTCTAAAATTATAAATATAACTGTAGACGATATACATGCGAGAAAGTTTTTTCGATCATAGTGTAAATAACGAGACTAATAAACACTGTTGTACTAGTATAACTTCCAACCCAACGGTCAGTAAAATTAGAATTCTCCATCAGAATGTAGCTGGACTTTGTAATAAACTTGATATAGTTGAAATTGCTTTAGATGTGTTGTTTAACAAGGGTAAGGAGATAGATATTTTATGTTTTAGTGAGACATTTGTAAAGCAGGGTGTTGAATGTAATATCAATCTAAACAATTACAAACTGGCGGCTTCATTCAGTCGGGAATCCAGTAGAGGAGGTACGTGCATCCTGGCTCACAAACTTTTGGATGTCAAATCTGTTGTTATTCCGACTGGTATAGCTGTTAAGTTGTATTTCGAGTGTTGTGGAATCGAAATACCTGGCCTAAACATCATTGTTTTTTGTATCTATAGAATACCACAACAAGACAAATCACAGATAGGAGTTTTTATGCATAGTTTAGAGAAACTTCTCCATTTCGCCACGGAAAAGTATAAGCGAAAAAAAATCGTTGTTTGTGGTGACTGGAATTTGGACATTTTGAAAGACAATTTAACCTCAAAAAATTTACTTAGTATATTAAACAATTATAACTTCAACCCTCATATCAACGCTCCGACAAGATTGAACTCTTGTATAGATCAAATCGCTAGTAACATTGAAGGGGTTGAGTCCGAGCTGGTCTATTTAGGTCTTTCGGACCACGAGACAGCTCAAATTATTGAAATAAGATCAAATAAGCAAAAGGCTTTCACTACATGGTTTGAACACAAAAGAGATTACAGCAAAGACAATCTCCTTAAGTTTTGTAATTATATCCAAGCATTATCTTTCAGTGACGTTTTCGCTTCAAACTCATGTTCAGAAGCCTTTAATAACTTTTATGATATCTTTTGTTTACTATATAAGTTATGCTTTCCCGTAATCAAAGTAAAAGTTTTCAATCGCTCAAAAAAAATTAAATGGCTAACAAAAGGTTTAAAAAAGTCGAGTAAAACGAAACGTGATTTGTATTATACGTATAGGAGATGTAAAGTAAATAGAACAAGAAAAAGACTTAATTTTTTACAGTACAATAAAATTTTTAAATCATGCTTACATAATGCTCAACGAATCAACAATAATAAATACATAATATATAATAAAAATAAATGTAGAGCTACCTGGAAAACGATCTCTACAACTCTATCAATAAATGACCATCGTCAAAATGAAATTGACAGCTTAAATTTTGAAAATAATTCGTATTCAGATCCTTATGACATTTGTAACTTTTTCAATAATTATTTAATATCTTTGACAAATAATAAGCAATCTAATGCATCAGACATGAAACTCGATGGATCGTTGCACAATACTCACTCAATTTTTCTTAACCCATCTGATGAGCGCGAAATCTACAAAATAATTATGTCCTTAAACAACAGTAAGGCTTTTGGAGTTGATGAGATCGTCACATTGGTCTTAAAAATGTGTGCTGCATCTATTTCCCGCCCTCTCGCACACATAATTAATTTATCTTTCGCTGATGGATTTTTTCCTACTGAACTGAAGCTCTCCATAGTGAAACCGATATTCAAAAAAGGGGACAAAACCGACCCAAACAATCGCAGGCCAATAACTATAATTCCTGTCTTATCAAAAGTTTTTGAGAAGGCTATACTTCACAGGTTTAATGAATTTCTCAACAAATACGACATATTAACTTCTAGGCAATTTGGCTTTCGTAAAGGGAAATCCACAACCCTTGCCTGTTTCAACTTGGTGAAAATGGTTTCAGAAAGCTTAAATCATAAAATCCCAATTATGGCACTTTTTCTTGACCTAAGTAAAGCTTTTGACTTTGTTGACCATGACATTCTTTTAAAAAAAATTGAGACATACGGTATAAGAGGCAAAGCGTCTGATTTGATTAGAAGTTATTTGAGTGGAAGAATGCAATGCACACAAATAGAAAAGATCGTTCGCCACAATAATAATAGTCTTGTTAAAGAAAAATTTAGGTCAAGTTTTATGATAAATGGAGCAGGTGTTCCACAGGGGAGTATTCTTGGGCCACTATTATTTTTACTAGCAATTAATGATTTACCAAATTCTATTAAGCAGGACTGTATTATTTTTGCCGATGATACTACCCTAATAATAAAAGGTGATAATAGAGACCTGTTTGAACTTAAGGTCAATGAAACGTTGTCAGATGCTATTGGCTGGATGCAAAGCAATAATTTGAAACTGAATATAGCAAAGACCAAAGCCATACAATTTACTCCTTATAATGGAAACCCAGTACCTTTAAAAATTAGCTATGATAAATCGAATGTAGAATTAGTTGACATGGTTACTTTTTTGGGATTCAACATCGATAAAAATTTGAATTGGAAGCTCCACGTGGACCACGTATGTAAAAAACTAAATCGATTTGTCTTTGCCTTGAAAAGACTAAGACAAACAGTATCAACAGAAGCAGCTCTTACAGCATATCACGGGTACGTCTCGTCTGTCTTAGGCTATGGTTTACTACTATGGGGAAACTGCGTGGACATAGAGAGAGCCTTCAGACTCCAAAAAAGATGTATGCGTGCTTTGGATAATGCGTGGTTTCTGGCAAGCTGTAGACCGCTCTTCAAAAAATTTAATATACTCCCGCTGCCATGTTTGTACATAAGGGACGCGTGCCTCCTTGTTAAGGAAAACCCACGCTACTTCACACCTCGTGATGAGACCAGTACAAGACACACAAGGCTCCAATATATAAGCCTTTACTACCAACCTCCTTGCCAATCTGCAATCTACAAGAAGAATTGTTACAATATGTGTATTCGCCTGTATAACAATTTGCCTGTAGACCTTAAACTAGAAAATAAGATATTATTCAAAATTAAACTAACAAAATGGCTCCAAGAAAAATGTTTCTATAGTATTAAAGAGTATTTGACATAAATTAATAATTGTAATTTGAAATCGTAATATTATAAATTTGACATTAGACTAAGTACTATAATTTGACATTGAAAATTTGTACACCTGCATGCAGGTTGAATACGCATGTACCTATATTTGCATAAGACCTTGTAACCGTATTCATACAAATAAATATATTTTGATTTGATTTTGAGTAAGAGGGACAGCACGATACGAACTTCCAAATTGTTATATTAGCTATTAATTCTAGCATAGTCATATTAAAATTTGCCCCCTGTTTCACCATTCACTTATAAAAGTTCAGGCGGCATATTTTTTCCGTGGAACACGAATGAACGTGCGTCGACGCGCGCTTGTGACAACCTACTGGAATTTCGATCGCAGGCGATCGTCCCCGCGGTAGGTAAATATCGCGCGTAAGTACATGGCATGCATGAGGCCTGGTATTAGTTTTTAAGCGGACCCAGTGCGGGTTGAGAACTTCCCACAATCCTTTGAATTACTTCGCAGGTGTGTGCGACTTTCCTCGAGATGTTTTTCAAGTGTTGTCACTATCATACTATACGTATATTACATCTGTATTACTTTACTACCAAGGTACGATTGAGGGTATACTCGTGGTACAGTTTGAGTACCAAGATCGTTCATCCTATTCGAATGCTGACTGACTGTACTTCAATTTGACATAATTTAGTAAGTTTTGTAATTGTGCTTATTTATGTTCTTATGTTTGTACAAAAAAATAGAAATATTTAACACAACCGATAAACGATGATGTAAATGTTAGCTAAAAAAAGGTTCGTTACATTAAAGTCGACATTTGCTTGCACCAAGGCAATGTCAGTCCTGTCAACATTTTATTTCACACGAAACAGAATATCGCATAGATGTTTTCCATTTTTCTATGACTTGATAAAGGAATTTAATAACTGACTAAGGTTTTTGTAGACGTAACGTAAAAGATACACCTACCTAAGTTTAATTTAAAGTTTAAGGAGTTTTTTTATCAAATTGTAGCACCAGTATTTTTGTGGTATACCATGCATTTTAATGTTGTAAAAAATCGTTTAATAATAGTGAGTACATAACGACTCTACCAGAAAAATACAGGTAGCGGCTGTGCCAAAAGTAAGGAAATGAAGCTTCTTTGGTCGACCTCCTCTCTTCTTCGTAGGAGAAGTCATATAATATTTCTGTTCGTCGTATAGGTACCTACTCACTTGTCTACATGGAGAGCTGTGATCATAATACTTAAGACAAGTACTTAAATTATTATATTGTTGTATGTTTTACTTACGTACTGAAATAAAAACGCTTTCAAATGTTAGCGTTTTAGAGGTTTTATGGAAAAAAAAACTATTTTTATTTATAGCAAAACCTTTATTGTAAATATTCAATTTCATTATATTTTGTAAAAAAATACTCATTAGTATCATTTTCTCAAACAAAATATAAATTATTCGTTGATCAGCCTCAAAACCTTATTAAACCCATTTTTATCACATAACAGCATACTTCGCGAAGCGTTCGAAATGTGGTGTTGGAGGAGGATGGAAAAGATCAGCTGGACAGAAAAGAAAAGTAATGAGGAAGTTTTAAATATGGTTAGCGAAAAAAGATCGTTGTTGAAAATAATTGAGAACAGGAGAGGGAAGATGTTGGGTCATCTATTACGGCACGATAATTACATTAAGACTATAATAGAAGGAAAGATAGAAGGGAAAAGGAAAAGGGGAAGACCAAGAAGGACATATATGGAGCAAATAAAAGAAAAAATAAATGTTTCATTATATAAAGAAGTGAAGGAAAGAGCGGAATGTAGAATAAGCTGGAAATTACTCCACCGACAAGAGCCCGGCTCTTAAATATATGATGATGAACAGCATACTCGTACATTCCATACACCTGAAGGTCCAAAATAATAGTATACCTAATTATTATATGTTATTCGTCCCTCGCTGCCACAGACCTCGCAATAAAGTTCCAAACGCACAGACAGCGGAGGCGTGGCGGTTGGTTGTAATATTCTAACTTGTATGAACGGTTGTTCGATACCGTTCCGCGAACTCGGTCATACAAGTTAGAATATTACAACCGTCACCGTCACGCCTCCGCTGTCTATGCGTTTGAAGCTTTAGAGTACCTAGTCCAGTAGGCGGAAGAATGCGTCCTTTAATAATTCTTAAGAATCCTGCTCTCCACAGTACTTCACTGTTAGCATTTTTCAATTCTTAATAATTCGCGAATGTACGTTTGTTTGTTTGTTACGCATTTACGCTAACAGTACTTCACCGATCGTGATGACATTTGGTTTGGAGATAGATTGAGACCTTGAGAAGGACATAATTTAATTGAAATTTTCTGACAATTATTTAACACAAAATACTACGGAATAACCTAAGTATTTCATGCCTATCGAATAACCTAAACTGTTAGCGTTTTTGAACATAATAAGGAATTCACATAGGTCTCTCAGCTCAGCAAAAATAACTTCAGAATTATCAAAGGTTGCAAGTGGAAAAAAAATAGTATCCCTAGTGGACTAGAATAGAAATGTTTTTTTTTTATTAGCCTGGCATAGTGTCCCACTGCTGGGCAAAGGCCTCTCCTCTTGACTTCCACAACTCCAGTTCTGGCGCAATATCAGGCCAGTCTTTTATGTATTATTATTTATAGAAATGTTATCGCTTGTAATTCCAGAACCGTTTTTACTAACGCGCACACTTTTTTTCAATGATTTTACTAAATAATACTTAGGTAGTCACAAATGAAATGTACCTAATACTTTATAATCACAATTTCTGCAATATGTATTTTCTGA
Source organism: Archips xylosteana (assembly GCA_947563465.1). NCBI lineage: Eukaryota > Metazoa > Arthropoda > Insecta > Lepidoptera > Tortricidae > Archips > Archips xylosteana. Next base: position 138,639 of record OX387356.1, on the reverse strand, counting down.
GCGCTTAAAATTAAATGCCCTCCACTAAATCTGGTCCTGCTGACCTACAGTGGCCGTGCCGATCGTTTTAACTCACATAACATTCCTATTCCTTTTATTATCAGTTCTATGGTTGCGGCTCTTGAAATACACCTGCAGTCGAATACTCAGTTCTTATCGCTTAACCAACTTAACGCTATCGGTAAATACACCTATTCTACTGTATCATTATCACATATCGTTGCTGGCAAGTAACTACAATATATCACTTACAAGCTAGTTACACGTTACACGTAGGTATACTGAGCGGGCGAGCGTCCGTACTTGGGCTGATTTTATTAGTATTATCTTGGTATTATACAGTTGAGCGAGCTGCAACTGCTAGCAGCTATCCTTTGAAAACTACGGGTTACAACGAGAGGGTTGTAACCAATTGGACCAACTACTTAATTACTTTTGCACTGCTGAGTATAGTCGTGGTATAGTCATACCAAAGGAATGTCAAGCCGCTTTCGTTTAACAATAACAAAGCAAAACAGCAAAGGAAGTACCTATCGGACATCGAACATGGCAAAAAAGATCTTAGAAGGTATAGGTACACGACGTTCAATTAGTGTGACCGGCACTGCTTGTGGTTGGACCTTCCCAGAGCGCCTGTCGGTTGTCCTATTATCATTCAGATAAAGACTACCTACCTATCCTACTATTCTGTGATATCACTAAGCATACTTAGTAGACGGATGGTAAATATTGTCGGTGCAATATTAACATACGTGTATTTTCAAAATGGCTCTGCGTGAAGTAGTGATGATGTGATAGTCACTGACAAGTGTCTCGTTGGTGAAACAGGGGAGAGTAGCAGGTCCAGTAGCGAGCAATGCTGCTGAGAGAGAACTTTATGCCCGCCTTCGTTACGACTAAATTATACCTAGGTTCTTAAATTTTGTAACAGTACTAAGACAATGCCTGTCCTTGACTCCGCTGCTACGACACGCGCTGCTAATTGCTGCTGCTCACGTGGCAGCGCGGCAACACCGACCCTCACGCGCTTTCCAGCTGCGTCGCATTAAATATAATTCATATAAACGCCTGTTGGCACTTGTGTAATAATATAGCACTAATGTTGCCACCTAAAGTTTTTTGCTGCCACTAAATACATGTACTTGTATTGCTACAGTCTTTGTTGTGTTACATGCAAACGACTACAGGCACAATGTCAAATTAGAAACATCGACGCCGCCTCAAATAGTCCTCTACTACATACTACTTACTAAAAAGTAAAGCATTATAACACTTCGTTTAAAAGAGAACCGATTGATCAATATCTATCACCTACTGCCAGTGCCAGGTGACATTATGAGTGGCCGGGTATCGGAAGTAGAGTAGTAATTCACACTATTATTTTACGCACAGTCCCAACTCCTCGTTATGATTATACTTAACTTCAAACGGTGCTTGTTAACAAATATAAAACTTGAAAGAAACCTGATCCCTGATTACCTACTGCATTAAATGTGCTTAGCTATAAGGGCCTACGCTAGCTGACGCGGACGCCCGCCGCGTGCGCACGCTCGCGGGTCTCGCTCCGTAAAAAATCTACCTAAAATCCGTCGCACGCGCCCGCGCCACTTAGCGCTGTTCATACAATTTCTTATTAGACGCGCGCACGACGGGCGTCCGTTCCGGGTAATCCGCGTCAGCTAGCGTAGGCCCTAAGCTGTCTAACTTAATCGTGTTCGACAGTCTGTCAACCTTTCCAACGAGAGGATTTTCACCAAAACAATAGAAGGTCTTCCGAGCTGCGGGCCGGGTCACGTGTCGGGCTTGTGGAGGGGTTGCAGCTCGACGGGGGCCGCGGGGGTTTCGGCGGGCGGCTTGTCGCCAGCGGCCGCGGGGGCGGCGGGCGGCGCGGGGGGCTGCAGGCGCGGGTAGAGCGCGCGCAGCACGAGCAGCGTGGCCAGCGTGAGCGCGGCCGTGACCCCGAAGGCGGCGTCGGGCCCGTGCCGCGCGTACAGCAGCGCCACGCAGGCCGGGCCCAGCGCTCGCGCCACGCACCCTGCGCCCGTCAGCACGCCCATCCACACGCCCTAAACACACACAGACACACCTCAATACAATACATACTTTTTCCCTGTCAATGCGAACAAAATACATAATCTAATCAGAGCCACTGTGAACCGCGCTTGCGACAGCCCACCCAATTTAGATCGCAGGAGGTCTGACGCCGTCAGCTCGGTAGGCAATGCCTAATGCGCGAAAGTACATGACACGCGCAGGAGGTCTATTTAATCCCTACATAAGTTAAAAATAAGACAGGTGAGCTAGCAGCGTATTCGAGCTCAGGTTCACATGTCCACATTCCCATTTCGTCCACATTCCCACCTTGTTCACATTCTTACGTCTCCCACATTCCCAACTCGTTTACATACTACTACACTACTATACTCGTTTTGTAGTGGTAGAGCCATGTTGTAGCTAGCCGCTGCATCACGAATGGGCCGGCTCGTCCGGGGTAGTACCACCCTGTCACAGAACACCGGCGTGAAGCAGCAGTACTACCTGCTGCGTTTCGTACGGTCAGTGAGAGCGCCGGGGGCCCAATACCTCTCCCCCTCCCCTATTCCCTCTCCTTTTTCCTTAGGGCTGACAACGCACTGGCATCGCGTAAAGCGTTGCGGGTGTCTATGGACAGTGGTGATCATTTAACATCAAGTGACCCACTAGTTCGTTTGTCTGGCCTCTATAACATAAAAAAAAATAGACTCTCATATCGCCACATTCTCATGTAGTTCATATTCCTACCTCGTCCACATTTCCATCTCGTTGACGACATTCCTATCTTGCCACATCCGTACACTTTCCCTATATCTCAGCCCTACCTACATTACAGTCCTGTCCTATGTTCGGTTGTAAACGAGTTGGGAACGAGGACGAGTTGGGAACGAGGACGAGTAGAGAACGAGGATGAGTTGGGAATGAGGGCGATGTGAGAATGTGAACGAAGTGAGAACGTGAACGAAATAGGAAGTGGTTGTGTGTAATTTCAAATTGTGGATTGGTGTGTAGACGAGTTGGGAATATGGACGAGATAAGAATGTGAATGAAATGCGAATGTGGACAAAGTGAACCTGAGCGTGAATTCGTGTTCTATCAACTTTAGAAGAAGCGGTTCCATACCTGTGGTCTCGGACCGAGCACCTTGGAGAATATAGTCTGTATGAGCGTGACGCCGAGCGGGTAGCCGACCGACATGGCCGCGTAGCCCAGGAAGAACTGCGTGACGGAGAGGCCGCGGGAGGTGAGGCACCAGGGCTGGCGGTCGGCCGGGCAGCCGCCGGGCGCCTCCTCGCGGCCCGCCGGCGCCGGCGCCAGCGGCGGCCCGCCCGGCCCCCACGGGATGCACAGCAGCGACGCCAGCCCCACCAGCAGGAACCCGCCCCACAGCAGCACCGCGCTGGAACGACACACACTACACTTGCAACACGAACCTTCTGACGTACCTAATGTATAATTGACCGAGAATTTCCTTTAAACATCCTAAGGTTCAATGTCAGTTGTATATCTTAAGCCATATATTTCATACTAAATACAAATTGAAACATGGAACCAAGATGGAAGCAAAGTATAAGTAGGCCTCCAACAAGACGGAGCGACGACCTGGTTAAGGTTGCGGACCGCTTTGGATGCGGATGGCACGGGACCGATCTGTTTGGCCTATGTTTGTTTGTCTTTCGGCTGAAATGATGATGATAATGATGAAGAATAGTTGCTGCTTCGCGTCTCTTTGCGTCTCGCTACGCTATACATATGACCCTTCAATTGAATTGAAGCATAAAAGCTCCAGTTTTCCAAAGTCAAAATCAGCTCTACTATTGAAATCAGGCTATCGAAGGTATAACTGGAAGGGCTCTATATCTAAATCCCTAATGATTATTTGTCCTAATGTAATGTTTGTCCCAATGATCGTTTGTCCTAACTCTTTTTATTTAAAATCTATTAATTGTTCTGGATTTTTATAAATCAAACCTAACCTATAGAGTTCTACAGGATAATTACAAAAAAGTTTCTGAAAAATTTACGGTTTCCGAGAAAAAAAAGTGTTAGGACAAATTATCATTAGGACAAACGATGTTAGGGATTTAGAATGAGACCCATTCTTCGAGCTATGTCCGTGGCCGTGTTTCGATAGATATGAATTCGTTAATAGACACTATGAGAAGAATATTATTTTGTCTGGCACGGCGCGAGTCTGGCGCGCTCGGTGTTTGTAGATATGATTCGAGATATAAGGGTGTGCCAACAGACCGCTCCTGGAAGACCCTGGTGAGCGGCGAGATGAGCGCGAAGGTGAGGCAGGCGACGACGGCGCCGGCGCTCATGAGCGCGCCCATGTAGCGCAGCGCCGGCGCCTTGCCCCACGCGAACTGGTCCATGGTCAGCGGCGTCGCCAGCGTCTCCAGCAGCACGAAGCTGAAGTTCAGCACGAAGAACGCGCCCACCAGCGTCCACGCGCTCACCGGGTCCGGCCGCAGCAGCTTCAGCGCCTCCGCCTCTGCAATACACAGACCTCTAGTTCTACGCATATACGAGTAGTACAGTGACGAACCTGAATTATTACGTATATTTTCACGATTTTACTTCTATTGCATATTTACCATTTGATAGAAACAAGTGACGAAGGTGACCGTGATTCTTATTGCGTTAGACACTATGACCTCTGGTAAGCGCTAATCTTTAGTTTATTCGAATGTATGTATATGTCACGCCCAGCCCAGGTAATTCGAAGTTGCCACTAATCATATTTAAACATGAAACTACCGTGAGACTCACTCATAGTGAAAATAAACGGATCACTCACGTCTCAAAACGAGTTTAACTCGACATGTTTCGGGCTAATCCGTAGCCCTTCCTCTCGGAGTCGCACGTCACGGCGGCTGCCAAACGTGCACTAATCATAATTTAAAGTCGTAACGTAAAGTCGGGGAGGGAATACGAAGCCACTTGCCACTATTATAATTTAGTGGACCAATAGGTATACTCGTGAAGCCGTGGTGGCCTAGTGGTTTGACCTATAGCGTCTCAAGCAGAGGGTTGTGTGTTCGAGCCTCTGAGTTTTTCGAAATTTACGTACGAAATTACATTTGAAATTTACCATGAGCTTTACAATCAAGGAAAACATCATGAGGGAATCTGCACACACCGTTGAAGAGATTCAATGGTATGTGCGACGTTTCCAATCCGCAATGGGAATTAAAGCTCAAGCCATCTCATGCTGGCAGAAGCGTCTGTAGTGGGACGTGTATAGGCTGGGATTTTGATGTTGTATTACCGGATCCCTTTCCGTGCGCGCGCATGGCCTCCTTGGCGGCGATCCGGCGCTCCTTGAAGCAGCAGGGCAAGAGCAGCGCCAGGTTGAGCGCGCCGAGCGCGGCGTTGAGCCAGCCGGGCGCCGTGTACATGTCGAGGCGCGGGCGCGGGTCGGCGGCGGCGGCGTAGGGCGCGCCCGGCCCCAGCGGCGCGGCGGCCGCCTGCAGCGCCGGGCCCACCACGAAGCCCAGCACCTGCGCCAGCGACACGGCCGCCACCGCGCGCGTGCGCTCGCCCACCAGCGTCGCCGCCGACAGGTACGCGCGCGCCACCGCCACGCTCGCTGGAACACAAGACAACACTACATCGTACAATACGTTTAGGTACTTTTAGTTTATCACTGACAGATGGCTTGCCTTCATTTCATTTCCAACTTTATTACCATACAAATAAAGTAGCTATTACAAAATCTGCAAACGTGGGTAACAGTATTCTAAAATTGGCTTTATTTGAAGGTCGTTAAAGTTGAATATGAAATGAAGGCAAACCATGTGTCAGTGGTAAACTATGTAATTTAACTGTAAGGCCTGTTTGACCACGGAACGGCATTTAGCGGCACCGTGGTCAAAGCGTGCCGAGCTTGTACATGACGCGGTAAACAACGGACGGCGCAACATCATCGGTACGAGGCGGCGCCCATGGCGACGTAACCGCGCCGTGCTAAAAACCTCCAGTAGCCCGTACAACATTGGAGACCATGTCTAGACGCGGTTTATTAATACGCCAAAAAAACGTATGTTGTACAAGAGGCCTAATGCTACATACATACAGGGTTATTTTTAATTCACTGACATCCTCTTAACCCTGAATTCCTATCACTCAAACAAATGTTTTTTGTTTTACGACTTTTTAAAATGAAGCACTTTTTTCCCATACAAATACACAGAGTATCGTAAAAATAAGAGGAAATCTCAAATTTTCAAAACGTTATTAAAAAATATTAAGTTATGACAAAAGCCGTAAAACAAAAAACATTTGTTTAAGTGGTAGGAGTTTAGGGTTAAAAGGATGCTAGTGAATTACAATTAACCCTGTATACAATACACGCTTGCCAAGCTTGTTTTGCAAAAAAAATATGTTTAATGTCACTTAACTAAGTGATATAGATTTTTTCTCATTCTCTAAAAACTATTTTAACTTGGCGGCAGTCCGTGTATGACAAATTTAAAAGGAAAACTATCAGAACTGAGTTGCGAGTGTATACATATATGTATACTGACTAAGGATAGCCGAGAGACGCATTTGACTGATTTGGACCTGTCCAATGGGGCAGTGAAAAATTATTTGAGTTGTCCCGTACCGGAAAATGCAGTACAAAATATACAGGTTGATTGATCAAGCACTCCCTGTGCATCCAGAGAATCAGGACATAGAAGGAAAAGTTTTTGATGAATTTGACTATCGAGCCTTCCAATGAGGCTGGCATAGTCACACAAAAAAAACTAAGTTGGCTTGTTGATCAAAACTTAATTTTGACTCATCATCATCATCATCATTTCAGCCGTAGGACGTCCACTGCTGGACATAGGCCTCCCTCATTGATGCCCAATCATTACGATTGGAAGCAATTTGCATCCACCCTAAACCATCCATCCATCTCGTTGGTGGACGTTCCACGCTACGCTTGCCAGTCCGTGGTCTCCATTCCAGAACTTTTGGCCCCCAACGGCCATCTGTCCTACGTGCTATATGGCCTGCCCATTGCCATTTCTACGAGCTAATCCGTTTGGCTATGTCGGTGACCCCGGTTCTTCTACGGATCTCCTCGTTTCTGATTCGATCCCGTAGAGAAACTCCAAGCATAGCCCTCTCCATAGCTCGCTGAGCGACTCTGAGCCTATTCATCAGGCCCATAGTGAAGCACCACGTCTCGGATCCATATGTCATCACTGGCAACACACACTGATTAAAGACTTTTGTTTTGAGGCACTGAGGTATTTTGGACGAAAAGATGTTGCGGAGCTTCCCGAACGCTGCCCATCCGAGTTGGATTCGCCGATTAACCTCCTTCTCGAAGTTGGCCCTACCTAGCTGGACAGTTTGTCCTAGGTATACATATGCGTCAACAACTTCAAGAACCGAGTTCTCGACCACAATGGGGGCAGGGACAACATGAACATTAGACATAACTTTCGTCTTGTCCATGTTCATTCTGAGTCCTACCCGTCGAGAGACTCGATTGAGGTCTTCAAGCATCGTGCTGAGTTCTTCCATCGATTTTGCCATGACCACGATATCGTCGGCAAACCGAAGGTGAGTGATGTATTCGCCGTTGACATTGATGCCTAGTCCTTTCCACTCCAGGAGCTTGAAGGCGTCTTCCAGAGCGGCAGTAAACAGTTTCGGAGATATTACATCTCCCTGTCTTACGCCTCTTTTCAAGGGAATCGCCTTCTATTTGACTATTTTCCTCAAACTTCATTACGGAACGCATAACGCGTGTGGTTTTTTCAACGAAACGGCATATCATGGTCTCGGTAATATTCGCAATTTAATAATTTTCGAACCATTGTTAGCTGTTTATAAATCTCACTAATGAGTCTCAAAATGCTAAAATAAACTTATGAGCCATCCACCATCAATGAAGCCACGACGTGCCAATTGTTGGAGTGTCGTAAACAAAAATATATCTACAACTAATCGTAGCCCAATTTAGACCTGCAAGAAAAATCGTGCAAGGTGCATTACATTGCGGTGCTCGATTACCATTTTAATCTCGTTCGCTTTACAGCCTCGCAATATAATGCAACTTGCACGATTTTTCTGGCAGGGCTAAAAACTCGGCTTAAGCATACTTCTATGTATAACACCCGTTTTAATCCGTATTTATTGTTGTAATTCCTTCATACTCTAGCTAACCAAAGTCGACTCGAAGTACCTAGCTTCTTAATCGAAAAATTTCTGACAGCGAGTATTTGATAATAATGTTTACTTTCCCCAAGAATCGTACGTGGCAGCGAACGACGTCCCACTTAGCCTCTTATCAGGACAGGAGGCAGGCACGCCCGGCAACGGCGCTTAGGAACACATTGCTCGCATTATTGTAGCGCTTCATATATTTTTGTACAAACTACTCAGTAACTAATCAACGAAAACACATTTGACTTTCTAATTGTATACGGTAGTAGTTGTAAATTGGGTATTCTGGATCACTGACTTTTCGAATAGACTGGCAGCTCTCGCGCTGCCTATTCGAAAACTTAGCCAGCGCCCCAGAATACCCAATTTACAACTTAAAAACTAACCTTAGCTTTTATTCACAATCTTCATTGATAACTGATAACTGATTGGTGCTGCCTATTCGAAAATACTGACAGCGCCCAGAATACTCAATTTACATCTTAAGAACTGACCTTTTAATCATAATCTTCATTGATAACTGATAACTGATAACTGATAACTGATTGGCGCTGCCTATTCGAAAACACTGACAGCGCCGCAGAATACTCAATTTACAATCTTCATTGATAACTTATAGCTGATTGATTTTCTTTTTAAATAGAGTTTAACTAGTTAGGTTACATAAAAAGCTTAGGTAAATAAAAGAAAGGCTTAGCTGTTGCTGAAAGTTTATTGAAAAACTAGTAATTAATAGGTACTGTTGACATGAAACAATGAATTAAGTATATATGTAACTACTACTTATTTAATACACAATCATGTCAACTAAATTATACTTAAAGTAAAGCAAGTAAGTAATTTGAAGTATTATAGGTACATAACTAGCATGATAATGAATAACAGAACGATTTACAAATATTTTACAACTTCTTTTCAATATTCTTATGTATTTGTAACAGTAAGTCTTTAGCATTTCTGTAAATGTTGTCCGCGAAGGCGAGGTTCTCTACTACATACTGCACACATATATTAGCGTTACAGCTACATATTTCAGAATCGGTCACCTTTTCCGCATCGTAGATTTCTAGTTTTATAACTTTTGACCCGGTCTGAGATTTTTTAATGTAGGTCGTCAGGGGGATCCGTTTTCTTTTAGCACCGCTGCCACCATCGTTACTATCATTATCCATTAGATTAATGCTGCGGTTGTTTATAAATGGAAAAAGATCTTCAGTATTGTCCTAGAAAAATAAAACACAAAGTTAAACTTAATCAAATATTAACAACAATAATTTTAAAACAGAAAATTATAATAACTACTATTGAAATGCATATTTAAAAAATACTGTAAATATTTTATTCATTATATGTAATAATATACACAAAAACTATTTACTAGTTTAATTAAATAAGAACTTATTTCATAAGGTATTAAACTTACCGACATTGTAGATCAATGCTCGAAGTAAAAATGTCTTTTTTGTCTCTTGATTTACTCTCTTATATACTTTATTCTATAAAAAAATTTTAGTGAATAAGGTTTAAAATAGATGATATTATTTCGGCATAATATTACGTACAAAAATGGAGGCTGATATCCGAGTCTTGCTGACTATGCTAGCGCTGGAAACGATTTGTTTACTGTCGCAACTCTTCTACCTAATTTGGAGGCACGCGGTTGAATCAATTGAAATTAAAACACTGCAATCATCCTTGCCTATATACGTCTCACTATAGGACACAGGCTTCCTCTCAGAATGAGAGGGATAAGGCCGTAATTTTCACGCGGGTTCCAATGCGGATTGAAAACTTCACACATAATGAATTTCTTCTCAAGTGTGTGCAGGTTTCATTACGATTTTTTTCTTCACCTCATACTTAATAAGTTTAATAAGTAGAATAGTAAATAGATTCATTCTGAGAGGAGGCCTGTGCCCTGCAGCGGAGACTTACTTAGCTGGGATGATGATGATGATGAATAGTAAATAAGCTCATAGGCTCATAAGTTCTCAGAATGAGAGGGGATAAGGCCGTAGTTTTCACGCGGGTTCCAATGCGGATTGAAAACTTCACACATAATGAATTTCTTCTCAAGTGTGTGCAGGTTTCATTACGATTTTTTTCTTCACCTCATACTTAATAAGTTTAATAAGTAGTAATAGTAAATAGATTCATTCTGAGAGGAGGCCTGTGCCCTGCAGCGGGACTTACTTAGCTGGGATGATGATGATGATGATGAATAGTAAATAAAGCTCATAGGCTCTCAGAATGAGAGGGGATAAGGCCGTAGTTTTCACGCGGGTTCCAATGCGGATTGGAAACTTCACACATCATTGAATTTCTTCTCAAGTGTGTGCAGGTTTCATTACGATTTTTTTCTTCACCTCATACTTAATAAATTTAATATGTAGTAATAGTAAATAGATTCATTCTGAGAGGAGGCCTGTGCCTGCAGTGGGACTTAGGTGGGATGATGATGATGATGATGAATAGTAAATAAAGCTCATAGTAAATTAAAAGTGTAATTTTACACATAAATTCCGAAAACTCAGAGGTTTGTCACTATAGAGACATTTTACGTGCCTATGTATACGTAAAGTGTGTATATTTCGCTAGTATCGTGGTTAACACGCAATCAACTATTTGAATTGTGACCCACTGTGGAACCTTTTCTCAATAAATTTTCTGTCATAATACTATCTATATACATTATCTTGGCAATTCACATTATCATATGTCTATTTGTTTATTAAAAATTAGAGCTATAGCTATACATCCGAATACCTTGATTATTGCGAAGGTAAAGTCTGGTCACTTTGTTAGTATATACAAATGGGATCGGGTGCACTGCCTTATTTTGCATAGGCGATATTGCAGTTCAGGCATTTTTTCCTAATTAGGGTGAAATGACGTCGATTGACGCATATTTAAATCACCACAACGAGCCCTCAAGTCATCACTCTGCTCTCTACAAAGACGCGATCTAGTACATCCAAAAGAAATCTGCCGAAATCGAACGAAAAATGTAAGTTTTTTTGTATATTATATTTATTTCATTTATAATGTTGCAATTGTTATCAACAGTTCGTTCTGTTTTCGTGTTTTAATAACTAGTAATTTATTAAGTAATACTTATTAGTAACTGTATTGTAACAAAAAGTCTAGTTTTCGTTAATTAAGACATCCATTCTAAATTCTCGTTATAGGAGGAGTTAACACTTTATACTTAAAACCGTTTTCACTAAGTAAAGCGCGTTTCACCTTTTAGTATAATTCATATGTTATACTATGAGAGTTAAGTTAATTTAACGCTTAGTTCGGTACTTAGGTATTCTCAATTCTCACTTGTTGATTGTTTAATGTTAATCCTGTCATAAAGTACTTTGTTATCATATTGATCGTGTTAACATTATGATGTACATATTAGTATTTAAAGCTGTAGTATCAATTAAAAGTGATTATTAACCGTTTAAAATTTTTTTCAGGGCTTCACTCCCAATGATTAATGCCGACGAACTTTTTCCATCGGAAAACGAGTCTTCAGCGCAAGAGGAACCACCAGTCAATATCAACCAGAAGAAAGAAAGAAAGCGTTCAAAGACGCTGACCTCTGAAAAAATGATGGCAGCTTCAGAAAAGACATCTACTTCTGAAAAGACGTCGGCTTCAACAAAGACACCGTCTCATTCGAAGCATTATGGGCCAGGCAGTTTTCCATCGTCAGCAGTTCCGACAAAGAAAATTAAAATTAACCCAGTCACAAAACCACAACTGACAGCTATGGATTTATTTGGCAGCGATAGTGAAGAAGATGAGGACACCGCTGAGCAGCCTGGTAAAAAATACCCTCCGCTAATTTCGTATCTCTCTCGTAGGGTGCCGCGAGGCCTTGAGCGTCAATCATTCATAAATAAACCCGGTTCGCATTATATTGAGCTTAAGGTGTATAACTGTGGCGAAATTGAGCGTGTGTCGCCTATGAACAGGTGGCGTCAGGCCGTAATAACAGTTAAAAATCGCACTGACGAAGGCACCGTCGCTTGGGGGCATCTTTCAAAATTTATTCAAGAGACACGCAATGAATACAAAAGCTGCCCGAAAACGTTCATGAGCTCTTATTACTAATATTACATATCCCAGTGTCTATGTCATGTGCTCAGCACTCAATTAACTCTAGAATTGTATCAATTTATGAATAATTATACCTATTATATACAACTTGCTTATACTTATACTTAACTGAGTGGAATTATAATTATATTACGTTACAAAGAAATCATTAAAAATAAAACATGTATAACTTTTAATTGCAATGTATTTTATTTCCAGTTACACCCAGCGCAAACACCTCTTCATCGAGTGTTTTAATTCAATGCGATAAATGTCAAATTGTTGTACCCAAGCATAAATTTCAATACCATACGAGAACTAATGTACATAAATCGAATTGCTTACTGAAAACTGAATTTGAAAATATTGAAATTGTTGCCACTGCTTTTCGACATAGAATTATTACATATCGTATAAGTCCAATGCCGAAAGTAGTGTACCTCACGCCAGAGGAGTTTCTATGTGAAAATAAGCACAATGTTCTAAAAGTGATTGAAATATCACTACACAAACACAACTGTATAAAAGTAAATTTTGAACTCTTTGCATACTTTATGTTGCCAAAAATAGACGAGCGGCAGCATCAGTTAAAGTCTTTTAGTACCAAGTATGAGGTTGTTTGTAAAAATCACGACTTAGATGAATTGTATGCGAACGCAATAAGCACATTCCAAAGAAAGTTTATGGAATTTAACGAATGTGAGTCTGGTTGGTCATTTAACACCATGAGTCACTTAGAAATTAATATCAATAAATATTGTCCTATGAAAGGTGGCACTTATGTAGAACTACCACAAGCAATTAAGAATACGAAAGCGTGTTTGAACATAAAAGAATAATGATAGTCACTGCTTTTTGTGGAGCATAGTAGCTTCCCTATATCCCACAAAACATAATTCATGTAGGACTAAATCGTATCCAGCCTTTTCAAGTGTGCTCAATACTGAAGGAATGTCATTTCCGCCGTCTCCTAGTGATATTAAACTGTTTGAAAAAATTAACCCTGAAATAAGTATCAATAATTATGGCTTAGATAAACAATGCGCCGTCACTGGACCTCTTTACATGACCAGTTTAAAAAAACCGCACCATATTAATTTATTATATATTGAAAAAAATGATGTTGGGACATTACTGTTTAATTAAAAACTTAGTAGGACTTGTGCGTCGACAAATTTCACAGCATAATGGCAAAAGAGAATAATCCCTACTTTATACCAAAAACTAATGAAAAAATACCCGAATTATTTAAAGATGAACTAGGTGGTTGCGTAATATCTGAATTTATTGGCTTACGTGCTAAACTGTATTGCCTAAGAAGTGTTAAAACAACAATTAAGAAAGCTAAAGGTGTCACAAAATCAGTAACGAAACAACTCAGACTCTCTGATTATAATCAATCATTACATTATAATAAAACTCTGAAACGGAAAATGAATATGATAAAATCAATAAAACATACGTTGTATTCACAACAAGTAAATAAAATTGTTCTGAACAGATTGGACGATAAAAGACAAATTCAGAAAAATCAAATTGAAACACTACCTTGGGGGCATAAGGATACTATATTTTAAAGATAAGAATAATATTGTTCATAAAAACAGTTAAATATTATTCAAAATGGAATTTGAACTGTTTTTATTTTAATTTTAAGAAATAATAAATTGTATTGATTGTGTCATTATACTGTAAAATATTTGTAGAACTGTACATGTAATTTGTTTATATAAGCTAGTCAATAGGTGAATAATATATATTATTGAAATAGAAAAATCCTTTTATTTGATTTCCTTTATTGAAAACAAATTAAATATAAAGAAACAATAACCATGAAATACTTCATGCGTAATAAGTAGTTTCAAATTTCTAACAGATAACTGAGTACCTATATAAAGGCTACAAATATACAATTCCTTCTCAGTTCACAATGAAGTTCGTTAAACAAAGTCAGACTTTAGAAGTAAAAAATATAAAAGTAATCAATGAAGCTGAAAAAATAAAGCATAGTTCGCTGTTACCTAATACAATCCGATGCATAATATGTGGGCCTTCAAACTGCGGTAAAACAAACGTTATATTAAATTTACTGTTACATGAAAATGGTTTGAAGTTTAAACATGTTTATTTGTACTCGAAAACAGCATTTCAACCAAAATATATTTTTTTAAGACAAGTTATAGAAGGTGTTCCCGGAGCAGAATTGTTTTTATTTAATGAAAGTAAGGAAGTTCTTCATCCGAACGATGCTTTGGCTAACTCCGTTATGATTTTCGATGATGTCGCATGTGAAAACCAAATTAATATTCGTAATTATTTTGCAATGGGGAGACATAGGCACATAGACTGTTTTTATCTATCGCAAACTTATTCAAAAATACCTAAACAATTGTTAAGAGATAATGCCAATTTGTTAATTATTTTCAAACAAGATGATATTAATTTAAGACATATATACAATGAGCACGTAAACACAGACTTAGACTGGCTGAAATTTAAGCAACTTTGTGCTGGTATATGGCGTGACCGATTCAGCTTTTTATTAATTAATAAAGATTGCGCAATAAATAAAGGAAGATATAGAAGAGGATTCGACACATTTATTCACTTTTGATTTTAATATTTATAGCAATCCACGCTTGTAAGACCTCACTAGAAGACAAGTGTTTGTATAAAACGGTGGACGTTGCTATAAGTTAGCACAATGGAAATAAATTTAAAAGAACAACTTGTCAAATCGGTGAATAATATAAAGAATAAAATAAAAATTATTCAATGTGATGAAGATAAAGCTAATTTAAAATATAGAAGAGTATTTAAACCTATTACAGATCCTCTAGAAATGTTGATCAACAAAAATCGAAAGGCTCTGCCTGCTATAAATTCAACAACCAAAACAGATAAAACTGACGCAAAAGAAGACTTGAACACTTCTATAGACTATGAAGATTTCAAAGATATAATTAACGCAGATTGTGATCAGCATTCAGAATATTATGAATATATTAATGATAACCATAAAAGTTCTCTAAATGAAAGCAAATCAAATGATACTCTGTTATCTTTGAAAAAAGAAGACATAATGGAAATGTATGAAAATTTAAATGTACCATTCGGGATTCATAGCCAAAATAATGAACTCATGATGGGAAACAGCGTTGTAAGTTTATCTTTAGTAAACAATGCTTCTCATGAAGGAAAAAAATACATGATCATTATCAACAATAAAAAATACGAATTAACAGCTGGTTTGAAGGAACTTTTAATGCGCAACAAACCCGATCTGAATATTGTAACTGAAAAAGATAAACTAGATTACAAAGAAATGTTAATGGATACTAACGCACACAAAAGGGATTTTGATCCGAACGGCCAAATAAGAGGCGACAAAGGACTAAAATATTGCAAAATTATCAAACCTTTATTTTTACAAATAACTGACGATAACAAAGATTTGATTGAACGATTACCAGAACTAAAAACCGGAGGAAGCTTGCCCGAGTTAAAACAGTATAAAAAAAATACTGATTTTATTTATTGGGATGATCCAAATGAACTCATTGAAAGACTGAAACTCTTAATTGCATCTAAAAACGCGGGCAACAACAACCATGATAATGAAATTTTATCTATTCTTGAAGAGTTAAAGGAAGCTGGTATAATAAAATAATGAAATCCAATTAATATCATCATTATCCTCTGTAATTTAATAAAGATAAGACATGAATCTAGAGACAAAAGAAAATATTAATATTAGCTGTTATAAATTAAGGTTACTCAAAATCTCAGGCAAATCCAAGTTACTCGAACTTGTTAGTAAAGAGGATGTTGATATAATCGATAAGAAGAATTCGGATAAACTATTACATTTAGAAAAGTTAATTCTAACATTGATTAATCGTATAAAAAATATTGAAAAAGGCATTGTTTTAAAAGAAATTGAAGAAAAATTTAACCGGCATTATGAGCAAAGCCGATGTCGTTAATGAAATTCATAGGAACGTTAGAGTGAACTTTCCTCGGAGAAGCGTATCGTTAAGGGACATAGATGACCTTTGGCAAGCAGATTTGATAGATATGCAGGCTTTGTCCAAATTAAATGCTGGTTACAAATACATATTGGTGATTATTGATTGTTTTTCAAAATATGCTTGGGCCTTTCCACTCAAACAAAAGACTAAAGAAATCGTATCTAAAGAATTTGAAACATTGTTAACGAAGGGACGTCATCCAAAGAATTTACAAACTGATATGGGTAAAGAGTTTTATAATAACATATTTAAGAAAAATATTGAAAAGTATAAAATTAATCATTACTCTACATATTCTACGAAAAAAGCCTCAATCGTGGAAAGACTTATAAGAACTCTCAAAAGCAGCCTATACAAAGAGTTTAGTTTAAAAGGAAATTATAAATGGATTGATGGCACTCTTGAAAATATACTCTTTAAATATAATCACACCTTTCATAGAACAATAGGAAAACCACCGGCTGCGATTAATCAAAATAACAAAGAAACTGTATTACAAAGATACATTAGGAAATCACTATGTAAGAAAGTGTTAACTCGCAATAGATTTGTAGTTGGAGATTTCGTAAGAATAAGTAAATATAAAGGATGTTTTGAAAAAGGGTTTACACCTAATTGGTCTACAGAAATATTCAAGATAACAAAAGTCCAACATACTAACCCTACTACTTATTTACTGGAAGACGCAAAGTCAAGACCAATTTTAGGAGCATTCTATGATCAAGAAATTCAAAAAACTGTACACCCGGAGGTATACCTTGTTGAAAAAGTTCTGAAAAAAAGAGGGAACAGAGTATATGTTAAGTGGTTAGGTCTTCCGTCTAGTGAGAATAGCTGGATTGATAAAACGAATCGTTTGTAGTTGTAAAATATTCCACCTATAAATATGCTATTTGTAATTCATGAAGTCATTTGCATTAAGATCTTTACTCAACAAAGACCGCTTAAACGAAATAATCGCTTCATATGAGCCAATATTATTGAAAAATGAAACGTTTACAAGATCATGGTAATATAAGTGAAAATAATAAAGACAAATTATCAACAGTTCAGAAAAGCGGAGCTGGTTTGAAAAAAACCTTCACTAATATTATTTCGCATACTAAAAAACATATCCGTAAACTGAAACCAAAATGCAAGAAAATGTTAATAGAATTAGCATATGCAGCTGCTCAAGAATTAGCTTCGGAGTTACCCGTACCACTACCGAGAGTGATACCTGTACCTAAAACCGGCGGGTTCCTACCATTAATTCCTATTTTCGCTGGATTGTCTGCTACAGGAAGTTTAGCAGGTGGTGTTGCTGGCATTACCAAAGCTGTCAATAATTACAAATCGGGCAAGAAACACCTAGCAGAATTGAAACGGCGTAATATGAAAATGGAGCCAATGTACATCGGAAAAGGGTTACATCTTAAACCATACAAGAGTGGTTTAGGAATCTATGTCTCAAATAAAAAAAACTAGATAGCAGGCTACCCAATAGAGCATTAACTAACATCGATATTACATTGCACTCGGAAACAATTCCTTATTTTCGCGGTGTATTTATGAGAGACGAATTACCAGACGCGCCATGGTCGTTAGAATGTGGTGTGATTAATTTAGATTCTTCTAAAAGTTCTGGCACTCATTGGGTAGCTTATGGAAAAATCAAAGATTACATCGAATATTTCGATAGTTACGGTAACTTAAAACCGCCGAAAGAATTTATAACCTATGTGGGACCGCAAATTCATTACAATTATGGAAATTTACAAGGGAATCATTTATACAACTGCGGACATTTATGTTTAAAATTTCTAAAATCATTTTGGAAACGTAAATCATTGAAAGTGAAATAAGAAATATTATGTTAATTATTTAATTACTTCATACTAATAAAATGAAATGCTAAAACCATGAGGCACATTTCTTAACGATCGTTGCTCAGTATTAGATGTAAATTAAGCGCTTCGCTTCACATTAAATCAATATGTACGTTTTTAATAAAAGCTTTCTGAATGCACAGAAAATCAATATTCAACTTCCGGCATTCAAAGAAAGAAGACGCATAAGAGCAACAAGGAAAATAAGTAAAACAAATAAAGACTTTCTTCATTCTCTCGGTTTAAAAGTAACATCTAAAAAAAATGTTGCAAATATCCGACCCACCACAACAAGATAATTCTATTGAAAGCTATGAAATCCATACTTACAACCCCTACAACCATAGCTTTAAAGAAAACGATGAAATCAGAATACCAATTCATCAGCAAGACGTTTACGTATTACCGTCTGCGAGCTCCATTTATATTGAAGGGTACGCCAGTGCATATGAACTAGACGCGGGTGGAAAGAAAATAAAAAAAGAAATTAATTTTTCGAATAATCCAATATTGTTTTTATTTCAAGATATAAGATACGAATTAAATGGTGTTGAAATAGATCATATTAAAAATACTGGAATCACAACAACCATTAAATCTCTTATCTCAATGAATGAAGGAGAAAGTAAAAGTGCGAAATTGTGGGGTTGGGATTTAAATGGATCTAAGCAAAAAGATGGACATTTCTCTGCTATTATACCCCTGAATAAAGTCCTTGGATTTGCGGAAGACTACAATAAAATTGTCATCAATTGTAGGCACGAACTTATACTCCATCGAAGTAATTCAGTTTTAAACAGTGTTATAGCTGATAAAAATGACAATGTTTCTATAAACATCCAAAAAGTTCAATTGCGTGTACCACATGTTAGAGTTTCTGATCGTAATAGATTATTATTACTTAAGAATCTAGAAAAGGATAGATCTATACAACTAGCTTTCCGGAATTGGGATTTGTATGAATACCCTGTTTTACCTAAAACGACAAAACACTCATGGTCAGTTAAAACTGCTTCTCAGTTAGAAAAACCAAGATATGTTATATTTGGTTTACAAACTAATAGAAAACTGAACAAATTAGAGAGTTCATCTGAGTTCGATCATTGTAATATAACAAATGTCAAGTTGTTTTTAAATTCGCAATACTTTCCTTATGATTCCCTAAATTTGAAATTTGATCAAGATAAGTACAGTATATTATACGAAATGTATGCTAATTTTCGTCAGTCGTATTATAACACAAGCATCGATCCCTTGCTTAATTTGAATACATTCGGAGAAATAGCTCCACTTTTCGTAATTGACTGCTCAAGACAAAATGACACACTGAAAACCGGGCCAGTTGATGTTCGACTAGAAATTGAATCTTCAAAAGATATACCTGATAATACAACAGCCTACTGTCTGATCATAAACGATCGTCTTATAGAGTATAAACCTTTAAGTAACATCGTTCGAAAATTATCATGAACATGATTATAGATGTTCAAGGTTTTAAAAACGAAAACAATAAATTTATACCGAAAGAAATAGCGATTATTTGCAAGAAGAGTGTGCTTGTTTTTTTAATTAAACCACCGTATCCATTTTATAATTTAACCAAGAAGGAACGTTTACAAGTTTCATGGATAGAAAAAAATAGAGGAATATTATGGAATGAGGGATTTGTGCCGTACTGTAGTTATAAAAGCTTGATATTAGACTTCTGTAAAAATAAACAAATTTATACAAAAGGTTGTGAAAAAGTACTATGGTTAAAGGAGATACTAGAAAGTAATGATGTTCATAATTTAGAAGAAAAAAATTGTCCTAAGTTAGAAACACTAAGTGAAAAATATTTAATGTCATTGGATGTTCAGAATTGTATTTACCATACAAATGTTTGTGCTTTTAAAAACGTATCATGTTTAAATAAGTGGTGCATAGATAATAATATTCTTATGTAATAAACAAATGCAATCCATAAAATAATGTTTTATTTTCTCCAATAAGTTAAAGACCTCTGAAGAGAAAACAATTGTTAAATAAGTACTCTAGTTATACTTATTGACGGCCTAAAGTCATTATTGGCCTTTATATTATTATATAACATTATAGGTATCATTAGTACATTGATAGTAAACCACTAAAATGGATATCAATATCGGGAGCATTGTAGAAGTTCTCATTCATAAAAGGAAGCTTAATGGTTTTCACGAAGTCAAAATAATAAATGCCGAACACTATTGCGCTGTGTTAATAACACCAAGTTATTTTCAAACTGGGCGTTTGCGACTTTATTATACGGGATTACAAGTAACAGCGCAAGTAATTAGAAAAGACAAATGTTTTATAGACTTGGTGCCCTACCAGAATATAGTGTGACAGAAAATTAACATATTTACTAAGAACTTGATCGTTACAAATACAAATTATGAAATACCTATTGTGCAGTCCTACAGTATAAATAAAGCATTCATAGCACATCTGAGTCATTCAAATAGTGAACAACACGTGTATCAGGTCAACTGCATCGTACAAAAAATCAAAATGGTTAATTACTGCTGCCCGCTTAAATGCTTCGAGTGCCCAGATACTCAACTCGACGGCGTTGCATGTCTTCGTTGCCATGCGTTTCTCTACTGCCACTGCCGATGTGTCACATACATGGCGGAGAACGAGGGCTACATCCAAATTGAAAACGAAAAGGGGAAGTTCATGGGCATGAAAAGAAAATTTGAAAATGCTGTATATTGTGATTATAATATCGGCTGCTGCCTAAAATTTTTGGATAACATGAGGGAACATTTAGTTAATCTTCAACAGTTAAAGAAAAAATGGGGTTCTCGGTGATTTTAATGTATGTTATATCTACGTATGTGCGCGTGTGCGCATTACAAATCGTGATTAGTTTTAACAAGTGTTATTTGAGAATAGATAAAGCATTAATTTTACTGTCTCATTTACATAATTAAAATCATATCAACATATTGTTACAGAAGTGCTAAAGACTACTAGTACAAATACAATTGAATATTGAAATGAAATTGAAAAATATTTGTAAATCGTGCATAAGATGTCACCTATCTCGCTATAAATCATATCATGCTATACATATAATAACTTCATGCGTTGTTTGAAGTAACTAATATTAATATATAAATTAATAATAATATATAAATTATTAATATATAATAACTTAGTTTCTCAATAAACTTTCAGCAATACCTAAGCCTTTTTTTTATTTACCTCTTTTTAGTTATGTGCATAATAGAGATTGATCAGATTGGTTGCTTTGTTCACTGAGGTCGAAATCAGATAATAATTATAATAATCAGTCCTTGAGTTGTAAATTGGGTTATCTGGAGGCGCTGTTAGTGTTTTTGAACAGAAAGCTGTAAAATAATAAACTACATCTATTCGAAAGTCAATGATCCAGATAACCCGATAACCCAACTAGTTGACCTCTATTTAAAAATAAAATTAATCAGTTATCAGCTATCAATGAAGATTGTGAATAAAAGGTTAGTTCTTAAGTTGTAAATTGGGTATTCTGGGGCGCTGGCTAAGTTTTCGAATAGGCAGCGGGAGCTGCCCGTCTATTCGAAAAGTCAGTGATCCAGAATACCCAATTTACAACTACTTACGGTTTCCGGAGACGCGGCGCGTGACCCCTGGCTCTCCAAGTATGTCGGCGAATGACTGTTCCAAATTCCAATGTTACATAACCCATTACGATTTCGATTTCAAACCCATTCAAAGAATGAGGTAATGTTGTCAACACTTGGAGAAAGAAGGACAGATAGAACGAAGCCGCGTACGACACGCAACTTTCCTCCAAGACATAAAGGTCGCCAACAGCGTCTGATAACAAACTTTGTTTGGTAACACCGTGTAAGGGCATTGGTACGCAAGGCTACGCAAATCTTCGATACTTGACGATTCCGCAATACCAACTCATTAGAAGTTCGTAAATACACGCGTTGGCGATACGTAGGAAATTGACAAAGAAGAAGTTTTCGTTATCTCGTGTACGAGTACGAAGGGCCTCTTGTGTCTAGCAAAGTTGTCACTTTTAACAGTTGTCATGTTTATCTTTTGTGTGCCTAGTGATTTGACCAATGACCTTTAAAACAGAGGGTCGATGATTCGAGCCTGGGCTGGCACCTCCGAATTTTTCGAAAATGTGCGAAATTATATTTGAAATTGACCATGAGCTATAGCCGTATACGGGGAAAGAAAAAATTGTGACGACGAAGTTCCCGATCCGCACTGGAGTAACGTGGGAACTACGGCCCAAGCCCTCTCGTCCTGAAGAAGAGCCCGTGCCTACATAGTCTGGGATGATAGAATAGAATAGAATAGAATAGAATTTAATTTATTGCCACAACATAAAGTACAATATAGAAAACTTATTAGGTAGGTACATAATTAATTAATATTAAAAAAAAAAACTAAACTAAAACTAACACTGTGCCATTAGTTGTGGCAAAGGGGATGCACTCAGCATATGCTGTGAGTCAGGTGCCCACAGGAGGCCCCGACTGGCACAGCGCTGATTTTCAGTACACCCCCTTAATACATCCCTGTTGTCAATCGATGGGTGCCGAATGTTGAAAGCAAGTTTAAAAATAAAAAAAAAATAAAAAAAAATTTAATAAACAAAACAAGATAAGGGAATAATACTAATTGTAGGTACAGTCACAACACGGGCCCGTCGATACACGCAGCTGGCGGCCCGACTCCCCCGTGCTGCCACTGTTCCTACTGTAGCCGACATGCACCAAAAATACTAACTAACAGGCTTGCAGCGCTGTGCAGGACGTGGTCACGGTACCCCTCCCCTAATGGACATGCTTCAAATTATATCTGTCGATTTAATAATAAAATTCTCAATTTAGCTTTAATATTATGTTGGGACATATTTTTACGTAAAGGCGGAGGAAGATCATTCCAGATTTTTGACGCAGCGAACTTGAAACCGCCCCTGAACCCGACAGTTTTGTGCTTAGGAATAAAAGCCATATCTTGGCTCTGGCTACGAGTATTCCAATTATGCAAATCCTTCATCCAAGTAATCTTTTCAAATAAATACCTAGGTATTTTTTGTGCACAATTTTATGCACAAAGGTAGTTAGATGCAACTCTCTACGCGCTGCCATTCTTAAAATGCCCTTTTCGTTTAGATATGGTGTAATTCGTGCTCTTCTTGGTACTGAGTAACAAAATCGGATGCATGCATTTTGGACTCTTTGTATTGCTTTTGATGTCTTTGCAAATACTCTTGGCCCATATACAATATCGCAATAATTAAATTGTGACAGGATCAATGACTCTACAAGCATCAGCCTAACTGCTTTTTTGTTTTTTTTTTTGTTTATGATGATGATGAAAACCGAACCGATGGTTAAAACCTGCTGCAGTTAGAAATCGTACAGCATTCAATTTATTTTCTCCTCATTACGGAATGATGCTTGGCGTGCTTACAATTAGTTAATTACTTGTCTTTTTTAAAATTGAGTTCCTTTTTTTATTTTTCTGTCTCAATTTTATTGTCTCTACTGTTTTCTTTTTTTGTGCTAATCGGTTCATATCTCTGTATGATGATATGATACACACAACAATAAAGGCAATTAAAAAACCCACAGATGTGTGGAAATATTTAATTGCCTTTATTGTTACATGTTTCGTAATAACTAAATACTTAATAACTTATAAATAAAATTATAATGTACTGTTTTAAACATTCGTGATTTTCACTCATAATTACTAAACTAAACTATATCGGACAAACAAAAAGAACAATAGCTGAAAGGGTCAAGGAACATTATCGCGGCTGTTAAAAATCGCCAAGTAAATAAGTCAGCCATAGCCGAGCATTTATTGGAGTCAGGACCAAACCACTGGATTGAACTGCACAATCCCAGAATTCTCTCAACGGAACGTCATTTCTACTCTAGAATGGTGCGTGAAGCGGTTGAAATTAAAAAACATAGAAATTTCAACCGGGAGGATGGATATAAGCTTTCGTCTTCGTGGAATCCTGTTATAAACAAGTGTTGGCGTCGGCAGGAGTGTTCGGAGAGATCGTCGGATGTTGTGAGTGTTGTGTGTCGATGTGATTGGGGAGCCGTTAGAAAATCTTGATCAAGTGCGGGTAGTTCGAGATACGGGTGCTGATTCTAATCGGGATCAAGTGCGGGTAGTTCGAAAGACTCGTGCGGCTAAACGAACTTGACACCCTACACTTCAGTTAACTCGTGACCACGGTTGCTGCAATGTAGCCGAAACGTTGAGG
Organism: Archips xylosteana; assembly: GCA_947563465.1. Taxonomy (NCBI): domain Eukaryota; kingdom Metazoa; phylum Arthropoda; class Insecta; order Lepidoptera; family Tortricidae; genus Archips; species Archips xylosteana. The sequence goes on along the minus strand of OX387356.1, from coordinate 114,166 downwards.
TAAATAAATAAATATTTATTGCGTGATAAGTCCTGTTTAGTTTAGTAATTATGAAAATTATAATGGTCAATATCAGCTGTTGGTTTTCCGAATAAAATAAAAAGAAAGTGATATTTTTTGGTGCGGGACATAGATCAACTCAGCCTATACATATACGTCCCACTGCTAGGCATAGACCCCTTCAGAATAAGAGAGCTTGGCCATAGTTTCCAGGGCCCCCTCTGCGTATTGGGACATAGGGCCTTACCTACCACATAAGCGCTTTTCTCTTCGCTCCGCTGTAAAAACGCCGAAGAAAAACGCTCGTGTCGTAGGGCCCATGGATAAGAATTCGTAATACCTAATGGTGGTGTCGGTTACCGGAGCTGATAAGTATATTGGTATAAACGGGCTATTTTCCGCAACTCGACGTTTCTACGCACCTATTTTGCGTAACTGGCTGTAGGCACTATTCGTTTTAGCCCAACTCCTTAATGAACCCTAGCAGACCCTTCACGTTGCCGACGACTTCCTGGAGCGACCTCAGTGTCCCGAGATGTAGTGCCCTGTAGCTCGCCACACTAGCGCACTCCAGCAAGATGTGTGAGGCAGTTTCTTCTTACCGGAGCTGACGCCGACGAGGAACCGCGTGACGAGCATGGCTTTGGCGGCGTGCGGGCGCGCGGCGTGCAGCGACGCGTAGCCGGCCGAGCTGAGCACGAACAGCGCCAGCGAGGCCAGAAGCGGCGCGCGCGGCCCGCGGCGGTTGGCCCACAGCCCCAGCGGCGCCGAGCACAGCAGCTGCCCCAGCGGCGCCGCGCCCACCGCCAGCCCCAGCACCTCCTTCGACGCGCCCGGCTCCAGCTGCAACACACAACACGTCGTCACCAACAACGCAGGGGCTCTAAGGCCAAGTTCAGATGACAAGCGCGTTTACAACTACATACATTTTGTTCTGGCCGTATACATGATTGATAACGCGCGTTGGCTAGAGCAAAATGTAACGCGCGTTATCAAAACGCGCGTTGAGCGCTTGTCATCTGAACATGGGCCGGTGGACCGCGGTAGGTACGCACCTGGACTGCCGACCTATTTTGTGCGGACCTTAAGGCGCAAGCAACACAGAAGAGACTGGGACAGAGGCCGTCGCAGTCGCGGCGCCCCTTGAATCAGTTTTCATACTAAAAGTATAGACGCGTCGCGATCCAAAGCAGACAGAAGAGAGGAGGTTGTCTGCATTGGATCGCGACGCTTGTATAGATACATTTAGTTTGAAAACTGATTTACGTCTCTTCTGTGTGGTTTGCGCCTCAGTAACTTATTAACTTAGGTATATTACGAATAAGCATTTTAATAAAATGTATTCCGCGCTTCGTCTTTGGTGCCGTCAATTCGACAAAGGACGAGCAAAGTAACTTATGCACATTTTTTTTAATAAAGTCATGTAGAAACGGATGTTTAATTGTTGATTCCTGACGTAGGGTACACAGACATACAGGTAAATAAAGTTTCCAGTTATTACTCAAGTACCAGTTAAGAAAAACTTTGCCAAGTTTGTGTTATAGGTACTTATGAGTATGTTTGTTTTTGTGGTCGACTTAATTTATTACTTAATTATTAATGCCATTTTTTAAAGGGCTCGGAAATTAATGTCGGTTAGGAGTGTAGCAGTCTCCAAACACTGCTCGACACACCGTTAGCCAGCTCGTAGTGGGTACAGTACAGTGCTATCTACCAAAGGATTGTAAACTAAATTAAGTACCTTGACTTGAATATGAATTAGACACCAAATTATACGTTTCTTTCAGTTGTTAAGTGCATCGAATGCAACATAGCATTGACAAGATTAACGGGCGGCTACGCCACAGTTGACGGCGCGCCAACTGATCTTGCTCTCGCTCTCTTCTCAATCATCTATTAGATGATGATCAAATTGATTAGTATTGAATGTAGGCACACATTAATACTACCTACCTATAATTGTTTAGTTTTTTGCATTTAGTAACAGCCCCAGAGAGTCCAATGTGCGGAGTGACGCACGGGACTGGTAGCGACAGTGCGTCATGTTGGTGGGGCACGATACATCGTCCATTGTTTGTTTGTCTCCTTGTGTTAGAGCCTGAACAGCATTGTACGCCAAGCGCAGGGTGAAGGTTGTGCCTCTAAGGTTGTAGCTGGGTGTTTTGTATTCCATTGTAATATGTTATGCATGATTATAGTCGTTGGTATCTGAGTTAACACACATTACAAGCAAATGATAGCGACTACTTAGACTATAGTTTGCATAAAACAATGTCCTTCCCCATCCATCTCACGTGAGAAACTATTGTCACATTAAATACTGTACAGATTCAGGCATTACTTTGCGGAGTTTCATGTTAAAATAATGGAATAAAGTGACGCCAAATCTTGCAAAATAGCTAAGTACCTTGCGTTGGAAAAATGCTTTCACTCGACCTTTGTTGGATCAACAACCGCAGCTGATGATGCTTCGAAGAGAAGTGAAACACGTAACGTGTCCGGAAGTTTGTGGTGGTGGTGGTTCTCTTGGATGTGGGTTACCTAATTTCGTTTTTTATGCGCAGGTAATTAGGGCGGCAAATTGCATAAAAAAGCATTTTTCCAACGCAAGCGTAGGTAGGTATTTGTCATGATTTGGCCTCTACTTAGCGGAAGAAAAATATTCCATTTATTTATAACTTTTTTACTGTCACGTTATGCAAATTAGGTTTTAGCTTTCATTCGCACACTAACATAAGTCACAACATGACGTTGACCGGCAATGAGTCAAGGATATGCCTAATAAGCTAGTTATATCCTCCATTCTCGTCGTGATCTTCACAGTTGGAGAGCCGCATAAATTCGCTGACATGCGAATATCCTAATCATGATGACTAATTGCTAGGTACTATACAATCACCAGCATGAGGTCGGCCGAGCGCGACGGCGCGACGTCGCGTTATCGCGCCGCCGCCGCGCGCAATGCTCATTGTTGTACGAACTGTCATAATCATAAGTAATCATAACATTATTTGTTACTTAATATCTTTCATGATGCTACCAAAACTGCTTTGTCTCCTGTAATGTTTTGGAGTTAACTTTCATCAGAATAAAGCAATACTTAAGTACTACGAGATGTGATGTGTTTTCAGTGATCGATTACGTTAGACACTGAAGCATTGAAAACAAAATTCCGCACGCTGTGCAGACGGTGTGTCAAGCTTATGGAGTCACTTGTCAAAACGTCATTTATTTTAATATCCATTACATTTGCCTACTCGTAATGCTAATGATGAATGTTTGTATCTGGAGTCAGTACAGAAAACACGGTATTTACACTGCCCAGGTAATATAAGTCCGCCAGAAGCCTGTACTATTGCAATAATACCTCTTTAATCTGGGCTCATCATCATCATCATTTCAGCCGAAAGACGTCCACTGCTGAACATAGGCCTCGCTCAAATGCGATGTGGGCCTTGTAGACTATCATTGCCGGTGGTGGTTTCGTGGCACACAGCGGCCATCACGACTATTGGCATTTGCCAACAATTAGTTAGGGATATAAAGTGTACCGTGGCCCATTTAGATGGTTCAGTATTAGTAACTGTTGTATATGTAATAATAATAATAGACGACTAATGGTAATAACTAATGAGAATACATAAATCAGTTCGATGGCATAACCACCTAACAGTAACTATGAAACTATGAAACATAGAAAGATACCTAGGTACATTGATGTAATACAAACTAGATTTGTAGACAGATCGCAAACATGAGGAACCTCAGATGTAGACTGCAGTCTCGAACTCAACTGACAGCTAATCAGTCGTCGTTGTGACACCGACCGTTACATACCGGGCGAAAAATGGGGAAATACACGGTAAAATCTTGCGATTCCGCTATCAACACACACAATAAAGCAAGTGGCATTACTTTTCATGCGTAAGTTCAGTTTTCAGTTACTCATATTATTCTGTATGTGACCAAAAACTAATAAAAATATCTAATATCGAACTGTAAGTTCAGTGTGGCCAGTATAATCATAGTTTGGTTTTCCCAACCTTTAGGGGGAATTTCGCATATTGTATGGAATCTCTATTTAACCTGTGCTATTAAATTTATGTCGCATGTTTACTTTGTAGGGTACCGAAAGATGAAGTGCGCCGTCGGATCTGGATAGAAAAAATCAGATTACTAAGACGGGAAACCGTCTGTCTACCTACAAAATCAACAAAAATTTGCTCGAAACATTTTCTTGAGCAACATAAAAAAAAACAACAGATGGTGGTTACGTTCACTCATGCATAAGTGAACGTGAAGCGAACTCGAAAGCGCGAGCTCGGATTCGAAACCAACGAACCTCTGGTTGAGACGCCATAGGTCGAACCACTAGGCTACCTCGGGTTTGAGTATAGGTATAATAAATAAATGATTAAAATAAATTGTACCCAGAAAAAAATAAAAACAAAAAAAAATAAATCGTCCGAGAAAAAAATACTTACATATATCTATTTTAATGGTCATTGTGTTTTCTATATTGTGGTTTTATTATATTATATTTGTGTTATGAAAAAAACTTTCGTTTTATTTTACGCCTTTCAATAGATAAACTTAATTCGCACTAATATTATAAAATGGCACTGGCAACAGCTGCTAGTAGGTGCAGTAGTAGTAGTAGTATTTGAAACCCAATTAATTATGGTTTTGTCCACCCAGTTAACATTATGAACTAATAAAAAAACTCTTCGTGTAATTTATTATTTAGGGGGAAATTTGCGTAAGGTAAGCAACACCAAGCCTTAAATATCGTCATCTTTATCACATTCATAAACGGCGCAATGCGAGCATACTAGTGGAAGAGAGACAAACATATGTCTCATTTATTATTTTGTTGATTTCAAAGCTACGTTGTCAAATTTCAAAACTGGCACGCGTTTTGTTGAGGCGGTAGTATGAAGTTTGTCACTCTAGATTATATAACTCAGTGCCTAGGTATATCACTCAGCTGCTGCAGCTATTTCGCTTGCGCGTTTATTTTCATTTAAGTACCTACACTTATATTTAATAATCTCCGCAAACGTTTACGATAGAACCAGTTAAACCTGTAGTGTAGGTAGGTAGGTTAGAGATAGCTAATTATATCCCTTCCCATTTTTAAAAACCTTCTAAAGGCTCACTATTTGTCACTAACATAATCCTCGGTCTTTGACACATCTTTGTTCTTTTTGTTTTTTGTTTATATTGTTTCTTTAATTTCCTTTTTAAATCCTTTTCTCACATGCGGCCTTTTGACATTTTTCCATTAAGTAATATTTTGTATAAAGATGTAGTATATATGTATTTTATTGAATATATGTGTTTATTTATAAAATTTATATTATATTTGTATTGAATTTATTGTTTATGAAAATAAAATAAAACAAATAAAAATCCATTTATTGCCACAACCATACAAAATAAAAAAAAAACACAAAAAAAAGAAGAAGAACAGAAACACACAAAACAAAAAAAAAACTTCGTGGCAATAGGCTCAGGCTCAGCATAAATGCTGCCGGTTAGGAAGCCGGCGGCGCTGATTTTCAGCCTGCGCCCTCCCGCGGCGCGTTAAACACAGCAATAATACGGGAAGGGCAGAGCTCACAATATTATTATCTAATACCTTTAAACGAGCAATTCTTGTATATATGTATATATATATATATATATATATATATATATATATATATATATAATCAGGATCTCGGAAACGGCTCCAACGATTTCGATGAAATTTGGTATGTGGGGGTTTTCGGGGATGAAAAACTGATCTAGCTATGTTTCATTTTCAGAAAATCGCTTTTACTCGTGTTTTCCGGCTATTTTTGTTTGCATTAGAATATAAAGCTAAATTTCGCCGACTTCGAGCAGATCATAATGGCACATTAGAAATCGGGTGGTCGCGCATCCAGCCGACCTCGGTTCGATTCCACGTTTTTTTTCAAGATTTTTAGTTTTTTTTTTAAGTTTATTTTTTATGAGAAAACGTCAAGTTTCTTCTTTTGTGAGAAAAAGTTACTTTTTTGTGAGAAAAAGTTACTTTTTTGTTAGAAAAAGTATTATAGGGAACGTGCAGTAACTATAGGCGGCAGCACTAATGCGACAGAAGAGACACTATGCGGACAGTAAAACAAACTTATCAAGGTAAAACATTCAAATTGATGGCACCCTTATGGCACCAGTTGGCAGCACCGTCTATGTGCACGTTCCCTATTGGGAGCACAGAACAGGAAAAGCCGGTTGTCTGTAAAGTCGGTTTACGGACGATAGTTTAACGTGACTCACCCCCCCCCCCCCACCCCCTCCGGTGTTTTTGTCAAATATCTTGAAAACGGTGCATCCTACGGCAAAATCAATGAAATTTTCATCCCCCCTTTAACACCCCCACGCTCCCTCCCCCGCATCCCCTCCCCCCCCCTCTCACCCCCCCACCCCCACCCCTCCGGTGTATATAATCAGGATCTCGAAAACGGTTCCAACGATTTCGATGAAATTTAGTATTTGGGGGTTTTCGGGGATGAAAAATTGATCTAGCTTGGTCTTATCTCTGGGAAAACGCTTGGTACCGAGTTTCTGCCCGAGCAGAGCTCGGTCGCCCAGGTACTTAAGTACGTAAATACAAAATATTTAATTTACCAAGATTAGTTTTTTGGAGTCTTTTTGTATTCTTATTTATATTATTTATTGTCTATTAATACTACGTTTCTCTTGTCTGTTATTTCTGCCACCTACATTAGTCTGTTGATATTTATTTATTTCTGAGTAATTGGTTGTCTGGAAGAGATCGCTTTTTAGCGATAAGACCGCCTATTGTCTACCTGAATTTTTATTTTTGTAATGTTACTGTACTGTTTTTGGTGATCAATAAAGAATATTTGTATTGTATTGTTATACAGTGTGTAAATTTCATACGATCATATAATTTAACAACGTTTAGTATACATACTAATTAACGTAATTACATGTGTAAAATCAAAATTAGTTGTATTTTATTTTTTCTCACAAATTAATTCAGCAAGCAATGTACAGCATAATGCGTCGATGAATTAACGTACCTACCTGAACATGACGTTTACGAACAACGTCATAACACGAACGGTTCGACATTTGTTTAGTTCAAAAATAAAAGTAAAAATAAAGATCATTAATTTATTTCATTTCTAATTAAAATGTTGTTCACTCGCCTAAGATATTTGTTTTCTACATTGCCTTGCTCTTGAATACAGGCGACACAACGACGACTGATGGACGTTCTCACATTTCGTAAATTCACTTCTTGAAGTTTTTGAAAAACTTCCGTGATTTTCTCCCTTAGCTGCTCCACTAATACTCATGGTTGTGAGTAGGGTAAACATCGTTTTTCACAGATCCCCATAGAAAAAAATCCACTTCATGCAGGCCATCGGCAAGGACCAAACCTCCTAATCCATTGATTTCGAACGTATTCAGCAAACAAAGCTGCACACGTTCTTCAGCTGGTAAAGAGTGATCACTGAATCTCCCAGTCAGAGTCAAACCATCGCGAATACGCTGGAGAGCATTGATGATGACTCGTGAGTTTCGCGGAGGTCGCCGGTTCGGAAATCGCTCTCTGTAGATTTCTAATACTCTTCTTCCATATTGTCCAGCTTCACCATATGCCATTATTATATCGAAGAGTTCATTGGTACTAATATTCGATTATCGTATCGTTTACGAAAACAATCTTATTGATTTGTGTCGGCGACGTCATGACAAATTATGTCAGAAGAAACACCACCAATGAGTTCGCTCTACATTTGCTATTGAATTTTGTGGTTTTATTCTTAAAGGTTGAATAGAAAAGAAAACAAACGCGACAAAGATAACGAACTTGTAATACTACCTAGTACTAATTACCTTCATGGCGTTGGATATTTATGTTATCTAGGCTCATTATGAAAGTGTCAAATAAGGAACGTCAAGATTAGGTACTTATTGATTAAGGTAGTTTTAAATGTAAACAATGTTATTTAAGTGCTAATGAAATTGAAAACTCATGTCATGCTATCACCACCACATGCTTGGAATGCGAAACATTTTTTTAATGAAGTGATTTGTGAAGACTCGCAAAAGGAACTTTAACACGAAAGTGTCTCCATTGCCTCCGACAGTCACTAATAAGTAAATTACGATAAGATCTTAGCAGGAAGTTAGCAAGATGGTTTTCAGTATTGTGCTTTATGATCGTAGCATCAATTTTATCATGAGTTCAGAAGATCTTTCTGCCTAATAATAGGTTTGACAACATAACATGAGGTAAATAAACACTCATGTCAAATGAAATTGTACGCGTTACATTGCTCCTTAGATTTTTTTAAAAAATTAACTACGCTTCATTAATAAAAGTTATTAACAAAATATCTATTTCACGTGATTTGTATGGTCGTAAACTATGTCTGGATAAAATATATGCCCTTATGAAATTTACACACTATATAAATGTATGTGCTTAATTATGTTCTATGTCTATGTGTAGTATCTTATTATCTAACCTCAGCACCAGTGGTCCTTTCAGCTAAACTCCGACAGGTATCTTTTGTGTAAGTAAGTAAGTATTTATTGCATTGCTTCTTACCACTTCAACCATAAATTGGATAATCTGGCGCAGCGGAACGTAATGCCTTAAACTCTTCTGGTGCGTGGTATCTGTCTCCAAAGAGTTTCATTCTTAGTCTGACGAGAGAATCACATTCGAAGTTCTTCCTACTTGTGTAAATAAAAGACGAGACGCTTACACGGGAACCAATTAGCCGTATGGGATTGCATCAGCACGATGATTCCAATGCATTTTTCAGACAGAAACAACCTTCAAACATGAATCGCGTTACGAAAGCATCAATCGTGACTGCACTGCGCGTGAGTCGCCGATATGGTTACTGTTAACTGTAAATTAGGTAATTCTAACCGCGATAACTCGAAATCCACCTAATCTGTCGTCGTTAGATAGTGCTCCTACATGACATATTCGGATTGTTGTAGAGACGTGACGCGCCGTTACGTGTGGCAGCAGGTAGGTACTTCCAAAGCTATTTCCATCGACCTTCAAGGGTTATTTGAGTGAATCTTCGCGAAACGGGCATCAATACGAAATAGTCCGCATTGCGGTGGGAGCCAACGTGGGAATGTTTTGCGTTTGCGCGTGTTTATGTTGTCATCGAGCGCACTGAGGTGCGCGCAAGAGCGGTGAATGACCGCGCGCGGGAAAGTCACTGCCACGCGCGATTGCAGCCTGCAGTCTGGCCGTATAGCCAGCCAGCCTCGCCGTGCATACCGGTCGTTCTTGTCAAACAATAAACAAACACAATAAACGCCTCGTTCGATTTCGCAAATTTTGTTAAGTAAATTTGACAAAAATCATGAGCATTTATATCGAACCAGGAATGACGATGATAGTGAAGTGGACAGCAGCAGCATCGCTCTTGAACCAACCACTTAAGCTAGCCTGAAACCCTCGAGTTACTTATTCAAACAGCGATCGTTCACCTTTAAGGAAGAATAGATTATGGTATCTTGAAGGGCCGTTCCCAGTAGGTATAATATTGAGCTTTCAAATACGACGACCAATTCTGAGTTTTTTGGGTATCGTAATAGGCACGCAAATTGAGGTGTGAACACAGAAGTGTGTCGTCATAAAGAGATGTTCTAGTCGAGTGAATGCACAGTTGTGGAGGGTAAGCACCTTGTCGAGGTAGGGCCAGACGCCGGTCAGCACGATGCTGAAGCCCAGCGACATCTGGAACATAGTGAAGTAGATGATGTAGACGCTGCGCCAGCGCTCGCGCCGCTCCTGCGCCGTCTCCAGCGCGGCCTCCCCGTCCGCATCCGCGGCCGCCGGCGCTTCCAGGCGGGCGCGTTCGGCGGCCGAGCCGTCCTCCACGTCCCCGGCCTTGCCGTTCCGCGCCAGACCCTTCTTCAACCACTCCATCGCGCTCTCAGTCCGCCCGCGCCGGCCTCCCGGCAACAGAAGTGAACGTTCGTCTCAATGTCAATCTTAATTCAAGGCACTAGTTTCGCACGTCCGGAATGTAAACACTCTCACTTTTAGGGAGCTATGAATGAACGGTCGCGCCGTCGCGTGTTGTTGTCGCGCACAGCTGGTACTGTTTACGAGCGGTGCGGCCCGCCGGGGCGCGCGCGTCGGCATGGGGAACGCAGGAGCTGGCGGAACTGGGCGTCAGGTCAGGACGCAAGTATAAAACTCCGCTCGATAGACAAAGGATTGCGCTCGTCGCGTTCGAAGCACGCGCCGAGGTGCCGTGCGGTCTCCGCGCGTCGCCCGCGAAACTGCGCCCGCGCAGCCGCCGGCCGCCGCGATCTCGGCGGCTCCCTTCCCCCGCCGCCCTCTCTGATAGCGACAGCTATAAATATACATAAATGACTGGATTAGTAAACAATAGATAGTCATTTCATTTACGCTAATTGCTATAACAATGGTTTTTGATATGTATGTAGGTCGTCGAAAAGCGAATGTAAATTGGAACGATAGAAGTAAACTGCATAGACCAACCATATTTTATTTGTTATTTATAATAATAGAACAGCGTGCGTACACTACACTATACTACTCTCCGAGACAAGTAATAATGCAACGTTTTTAATTTACATTTTGTAACAAAATAATGTACCTAAGCTGTACTACTTTTTATTTATTTTATTTGCTATAATCTAATAATCTTATTCTGTCTGTTTCTTTACGATTACGATTTTACGTTTTTTTTTCTTTGTACAAACTTACTCGCTCTTATACTACTACTTACGGCCGGCTCCTGCGGCATAACATTCACCAATATTTTTAGACAGAATAAATTGCTTTAAAGTTTTGCAGGCGCTTCAACTACATAATATTTGCAAAGGAAGTTCACTGCATCTATTAAGCAATGTTTAAATTAATATTTATTATCTTAGAAGTTAAATATCAACTATTTTATACTAGTATTCAATTATGACTATTAGGCCCATACTACACGGGCGGTTCTCCCGCCGCGGGAAACCGCTTCTGAACCGCCACTAGACACAATTTTATATGGAAGTTGTATGGTGCAAACTACACTGCGCAGCTCCGTCGAGCGGGAAACCGCGGCGGGAAACCGCTCGTGTAGTATGGGCCTTAGTTTATTTTTCAAATTTTAGACACTGGCAACACAAAGTTTGGCTGAATAACCAGCATCCAGTTACCAGGCCATAAAATTCCAAAAAAAAAAAAAAAAAAAAAAAAAAAAATAACCAGCATTCCACAGCCCAATCTAACTTCATTATCGACCTAAGACAAAGTATATGGTTAGACACGTCATATTTAAGACGAAATAAAACCATCGGTATTCTCTCTCGTTCTAAAAGAAAACATCATCTGCAAATAGAGACAGATATACGTTGGTCTGTATTGGCTTTCAATTTAATGAAGCCAGTTTACTATAGTGTATTTATAAATCGAGATCGAGAGATGTGCTAGTTTTATATCGATAAACTTTAGCTGTCAAAAATAATTATCGTGTAATAATTTGAAGGACCAAATTGGATTCGAAAAATTACTCACAAGCATACTATTCAGCATTTTAATGATTCTTTTTATACTCTTTTCCTTTAGTTCTAAAATTACGAAAAGCAGTTTGATATTGGAATGAGTAGTAGTAGTTGTAAGTTGTAAAATAAGAGTCTGCGAGTTTAAAAATAAGCATACTGAGGCGCTCTTGGCAGGTGGCGGGGCGGTGTGGACTAGTCAAATCTAATAACGACAAACTCGAAAAACGATACAGAATTATTAACAAAAACAACAACAAAAACAAAACGCAAATTAACCTCCCCGAGCCTTACCGCCACCATACTTAGGTCCCGAAAAGCGTATCAATCTTCAATCTAATATATAAAAATCTCGTGTCACGGTGTTTGTTATCGAACTCCTCCGAAACGGCTTGACCGATCTTTATGAAACTTTTGCTCTATATTCGGCAGGTCTGAGAATAGGTCGTAGGCTATTTTTTATACCCCTATAGTCCGCAGACGGAGTCGCGGGCAAGAGCTAGTTATTTATATTTATTTGTATGTTTATGTACGAGTAGTATAATGGATATAAGGGAAAAAGTAAAACGACGATTTTGAAATAATAATTACGATTTTATTTTACGTAGTTTTATTTTTTATTGACCACTAAATAAAACCATTTTTTTTATTTCTGAAATAAACAGAATACATTTTTGATTATTTTTCTGCCAAACTTTCATAAATCAGGATCTTTAGGTAACCTGAGAACAATACACATCAACAATTAGCATTATATTAGCCATAATCTTCTCAGAGCCTATAAAAAGTTTAACTAAAATATATATTAATTTTAAATAAAAGTGACAAAAGCTGAACCTGAAATACAATGATGATGACATACAATATCGATTTATTTAACCACATCCCTATTATCAAATTTTAAGTACATGAACTGTCATAACGGCCTGAACAGATGTTTTGTTGTTCATTATTTTAATAAATCTTTGGCCTGACGTGATCTTTATGACTTCACAATATTTAAAACGGCAATTTATTTATTGAGAAAAGATCATATAATCTAAACATTGCGCAATAAGTTCATAATTATAGTCGATAACTTACCGATGGAAAGATATTCTTTGGTCACTTTCTGTTAATACACCCATTCTACTCTTGCAACCGATAGCCACACAATCCATGGTTATAGTGATATGAAATTAACTAAATTTCACTCTTCAAAATGGCATAAAACACATAAAAACAAGGGAAAACTGATAACAACGTTTGGTATCCAGCTGGCTACCACGACTCAGAATTTGACACACTGACGTTTAAGATGGCGGTGTTTGTCTATGTTTCACTCTTTTTTTCACAGTGAGACTTTGGATGTACTAGAAAGAGACACATGACGGTTTTTTGTTCGTCTTAAATAGACTTGGTCCATTCTTATACTACGTTCATGTTATCGACCACCATTAAAAAAGTTGAAACGCTGCGAAAGGCACGAAAAGTGGTGAAAGAAAATCCGCTTTTCACAGTATTTTAAGCGTTAAGTGCACGGATAATTAGCAAAATGTTTGTTTCACGCCAAATCGCGTCTAGGCTTTTCCAGCAAACAGGTCAGTATTCATTTGTTTTTGCTAAAGTTCAATTTTCGAACATTACTAATAATTCGACAAAAAATGTTTCTTGCCTTATTCAATTAAGTTTTTTTAGCTTGTCGTAAGATATGACTCGTAATAAATGGGTATGGGCACTCCCGGCGCCCCTTTTCTCCATCAACGTAGTTACATAACAACTGCAGTTAAAACCATAACCTAACTTCTGGTTCTGTCAGCTGATAACAACAGGATAAAAGAGCAAGACATTGAATTAATGACTAATTAATTTGGCTTCAATGCTTTACAAGTTGGTCTATTAATTGCAAGCGCATGAAGTAGCAGTAATTTACTCTTAAAGAAAAAAAAAGTCTAATATTTCCAATTGTAAATAATTCCAATGTTGGTCAGTTTAAAGCTAGTTGTTACTGGCACTAGCAAAACCATTTTTACTTACAGAGGAGAAAGCAATGAACCTGTCTTTAACTGTTGATGCAAACTTGTTTTGATAATTGTTTAGAATTCTTCAAGAATAGGACAGATAAATTATTAAGCGCCAGTTGCACTAAGTTACTAAAACAATAATGTCAAATCTGTGAAAGAATTGCGGCCTGTAGAAATTTACTTTCACCTGGATTTTGGACAATCGGTTTGACATTGGTTATTATCATTTACATTATAGTATCTTGGTGTTCCTCACACTAGTTAAATTTGAGATGGAATGTTTTAACTTGTCAGTGCGGCGCTACCACGCGGGCGACTTCAAGGCGCCCACGATGGACGAGCTGCCCGTGCCGCGCGGCAGCTGGCAGGCGCACCACGACGCGCGCCAGCGCCGCTTCAACGCCGTGCTCGTCGCCGGGGTCGTCTTCTCCGCCGCCACGCTTGTGCTGGTGCGTACACACACACTACTGCCAACTATTTGACAACCATGTTAAGACATTTGATTTTAGACAGTATGGGGCTGTTTCACCACCCATCGATTAATTTTAACTCATGGATTAATGTGATGCTGTCTCCGTCTATTCAAACAAAACAAACGGAGACGGCATCACATTAATCCGTCAATTAAATTTGATCAATGTATGGTGAAACAGGGGGTAAATGTTGCTAATTTGAATTGGCCTTGTTTTCTGTTTATTGCCGGTATCTATTTAAGGGTTAACGTGCAGGCACAAACTCGCGATTGTCTCTTTTTGCCCTCGTCATTTATACCATTTGACAGACACTAATTGTAAATATAATAATGATTTTGAGTCAGGGCCGTATTTAGGGGAGGGCATTCGGGGCCACAGCCCTGGGGCCTCCACAATAGAGAACAGATACTTTGAAAAAAGAAACTTTCAAATTTCAACAAGTAATCAATAAAATTATTTGGATATTATTCAGAAAATAATTTGAGGTTAGGTGCCTCCACACCTTTTATGGCCTGAGGCATCCAGACCTCTGAATCTGGCCCTGTTTTGAATGTGTTAGACAAGACCTTGGTTGGGTCAATCTTAATTTCAATATAAACTTTACTGTGCTGACTAATTTTTGTTGTTGGTACTTGCAATTTCATCCAAACCCCATATCCATACCAAGTTTGTGTCATTAATCATTGAGTTCAGTTTTGCAAAGACAATTGTGGACCACCAGTTTCACTGAATTGTCTTAAATAAATTGTGCCAATTTTTAGGCCTTATACTAAGGCCGTTCACGCTTATAGTATTAAACGGAAAAGCGAAAGAGATGGCACAATATGAGTTCCATAGTAGCCCCTCAGCTCAATAGGATGCCAGGAAATGGTTGAAAAATGGTTTGCAAATGTTAAAACCACAACTGACTGACAAACAAACTTACATACAAATGTTGCAAGAGTACCTAATAATAGCTTGTTTACAACTTGTGAGGCACAAAAATATCATAAACAATGCTCCAAACCATTCAAATGGTAAATCTCCGGTCTTTAGTGCCAGCTGCTTGTGCATTTGTCTGTATGGAGGACGGGTGCAACTCGTATAAGTTTTCCTCCAATACTGCTCTACTGCACCATATATTAGAGTTACCCAAATGATTGTTTGTTGACAGGCCAAGGCTTCCGGACTCGTGTACCTGAACTACTCGCCGCCCAAGTCCCTGGACTAAGCAGCGCCGCGCTTCACCACTTAGCCTAATCTAATCACTCCAGCAATTATTCAATAAATATTTAGTTAACTAGCAATGACATTTCATTTCATTGGTATCCCAATAAACATTATTTTATATGTCTTGTGATGGTGCAGACATATTCCCCGGTATCTATTACCGTCAATTCCGTTACACATTTATGGCGAGGGGGGAGGTCTGGCTGGTGGCTTGTGACACATACAAAATAATTACTAATTTATATGTGTACGATGGGCTGCAAAAGTACATGGACATCTCGGGGCGATAAGCGCGTGAGCAGTGTTTGATCGTTTGACGTTATTAACATACCCGCGTGCGCGCGCGCTCACGCGATTATCGCCCCGAGATGTCCATGCACTTTTGCAGCCCACCGTACATGTGGCAAGGAGGAAGTAAGGAAGAGGAATTATTATAGTTGATGTGATAGTGATATAATTTATGGATAGCTCTTAACGCACAGGGACCCCACTATGAAATTAGAAGTTCGTATCGTTCCTCTTATGTTTAATACCATTAGCACAGATTACTTAATAGTTACTTCGTAACAGATACTGCATCCCGTACAAAATCTTGGTACTTACCGCGATTATGGCCACAGATTATACTACTCCGTCTCCTTAAGAATGTGTGCGTGCCGGCAGTGACAAGGGCTGGCAGTTTGGATAATTTTTTATTTTCTACATGTTGTTTTACCATTTTGTCGGGATAATTGCTATATATGATATCCATGCAAACTTTCTAGCACTAATATTCCCTAAGCTAAGCCACGGACGGACAAAGGGACAGACGGTCATGGCGAAACTGTAAGGGTTCCGTTTTTGCCATTTTAGCTCTGGACTCCTAACAAAAAAAGGATATTTATTGTAATGCGCAGAACACATTGCCATTCTCACAGTACCCTAGCGTTATACTAGATACAAAGGTCAACTTTGAACTTCGCATCGTGCCATCCCGTTCACGCTTATAGCTTTTTATAGAAGAGTAAGAGGGACAGCACGATACGAACTCCCAAATTGTTATATTAGCTATTAATTCTAGCACTTTCTAGCTTTCTAGTCTTATTAAAATTTGCCCCCTGTTTCACCATTCACTTATAAAAGTCCAGGCGGCATATTTTTTCCATGGAACACGAATGAACGTGCGTCGGCGCGCGCTTGTGACAACCTACTGGAATTTCGATCGCAGCAGATCGTCCCCGCGGTAGGTAAATATCGCGCGTAAGTACATGGCATGCATGAGGCTGTCATTAGCGTGAACGGAACGGCAACATACGAAGTTCGTAAATCGAATTTCGTAGTATAAGGCCAAAGGGCACTGCACGATACGAATTTCGTAGTAGTCCTCCAGTATCGTGACAGTGTAACCGGGAATGTTTCGGTTGACTCAACACGCAGCAAACTTACGAATGCCTTTTCTAGTGACTGTGGTAAAAGAGTTAAGATTGTGATAAATAAGAAACTGCTATACTTTCTATAAAAATATTTTGACTTATGTAGGTAATTACAATACTTGATTAGAATTAGATAACCACTTCATACAATATCAGTCATGGCATTATTTACAGCATACAATATTGCCAATGTCGTGCAATGGGTAGGTAGATTCTAAGGTAGGTAGCTGACCCACAGCATATCGATATTGCCGTTTCACGCTTGTCAGATTTCTTTGACGAGAAAGCTTATGCCTATCGAGACGGTCGAATTTTCTCGAAATCGAGTTGATATCGGTATGAGGGGTGCCCCTTTTCTCCCATAATCTTTTTTATCCGAATTTTGAAAGTCATAAATTGATGTCCATAATATTCTTGCTCATAAATATTGATGGTCATAATTTTTGTAAAGCATATCGCTTAATAGTTCTAACTGCAATGAGCCATAATCCCATTGATCATAACTTTAAAAAGTCATAATATTGATATCAATAATATTTAAGGGAATATCGTTGATTATTCAGAAACGTTGTAGGGCTTATATCTTAAAGTAATAATTGTTTTTAGTCATAATTTTTCATTACCTAAAATGCACTAACCATCTACATTGAATTCTATAACATCCAAAGGAACATTGATAATTATTCAGAAACATTGTAAGACATATCGCTGGCAGCGAGCGAGCGAAGCGAGCGAGCAAGACTTTCAGGGCAGAAGCGACTCGGACAGGTTAGGTTCAGAAGGCTAAGGCGGGAGCGAAGCGTAAGCGTAGCTCCCGCCTTAGCCTTCGATGTTAGGTATTTTTTTTATGACAGCACAGAAAAGGATTATTACCTTTAATATTATGAAATGTCATACAACCATGACATTGAATGTTATTACAAAGTAATATTGTGCCTTAAAATAATTAGTACCTGGGCGACCGAGCTCTGCTCGGGCAGAAATTCGGTACCAAGCGTTTTCCCAGAGATAAGACCAAGCTAGATCAATTTTTCATCCCCGAAAACCCCCGAATACCAAATTTCATCGAAATCGTTGGAACCGTTTCCAAGATCCTGATTATATACACCGGAGGGGTGGGGGGTGGGGGGGGGGGGGTGAGAGGGGGGAGGGGATGCGGGGGAGGGAGCGCGGGGGTATTAAAGGGGGGATGAAAATTTCATTGATTTTGCCGTAGGATGCACCGTTTTCAAGATATTTGACAAAAACACCGGAGGGGGGGGGGGGTTCACGTTAAACTATCGTCCGTAAACCGACTTTACAGACAACCGGCTTTTCCTGTTCTGTGCTCCCAATAGGAACGTGCACATAGACGGTGCTGCCAACTGGTGCCATAAGGGTGCCATCAATTTGAATGTTTTACCTTGATAAGTTTGTTTTACTGTCCGCATAGTGTCTCTTCTGTCGCATTAGTGCTGCCGCCTATAGTTACTGCACGTTCCCTATAATACTTTTTCTAACAAAAAAGTAACTTTTTATTGCAAAAAAATAACTTTTTCTCACAAAAAGTAACTTTTTCTCACAAAAGAAGAAACTTGACGTTTTCTCATAAAAAATAAACTTAAAAAAAAAAAACTAAAAATGTTGAAAAAAAACGTGGTATCGAACCGAGGTCGGCTGGATCCGCGACCACCCGATTTCTAATGTGCCATTATGATCTGCTCGAAGTCTGCGAAATTTAGCTTTATATTCTAATGCAAACAAAAAAAGCCGGAAAACACGAGTAAAAGCGATTTTCTGAAAATGAAACATAGCTAGATCAGTTTTTCATCCCCGAAAACCCCCACATACCAAATTTCATCGAAATCGTTGGAGCCGTTTCCGAGATCCTGATTATATATATACATATATATATACATATATATATACATATATACAAGAATTGCTCGTTTAAAGGTATTAGATTATGACCTGCGAAAAAAGACCTTGCAATAATTATTATGAGTGACTTTAGTACCTTTAACATTATGAAGTGTGATGCTTCTTGACACTGAATGATATGAGTTTACTTATTAGTCCTTACAATAATTATGACATAAGAAAATCGTAGCTCCAATTTATGTTGTTTAATATTATGACTTCCGATAATATGATAAAGAAAAATTATGACAGAAAACGTTATGGTCTTGAAAATTCGGAACAAAAATTTTATGGGAGTCATTATAGACCCCGGTATGAGCGACGTGTTCGGCGGCGGTCGGGGTCAGGTCAGTGCTCGCGGGCGATGTCGGAGAAGGCGTCGAGGATGTCCTGCGTGGTGAGCGGCAGCGCCAGCCCCGCGCCCGGGTAGCACGCCGCGATGCGCGCCTGCAACAACCAGGAACGTAGTTGAGGCGTAACCAATTGCTCACCAAGTTTAGCCTAGTACTCCAGATGATGGAAAATATCATACCATGAGGTTCCGTGGAATACGAGAACTTTGTCATCAGCAAAAGTGATCACTCTACCTTTACGAAGCTGAAGTTGGCATAAGTCGTTTATAAAGATCAAAAATAGGGTGGGACCAAGTATACTGCCCTGGGGGACGCCATGTGTAAATTATTTACTTCACTGGTGTAACTGTCCTTGATCTTGACAAATTAAGTGCGATCCGACATAAAGTCTTTAAAGAGTTTATGTCGGAGACCGTGGATGCCTATCATTTCCAACTTGGCAATAAGGATAGAGACAGAGACTGTGTCGAAGATAAGCAAGATCTAAAAAGTCTGCAAGTGACGTGAAGTACAGTGTAGGCACACACACGGCGTGTGGCAGTCCCGGCCTACCTGCAGCGCGCGGTGCTGCGCGATGAACTCCTCCTGCATGGCGCGCCACACCACCTGCAGCAGCCCGCCCTCCTGCTGAGCTGCTTCTGATGTAGCAGTGTAGGCACACACACGGCGTGTGGCAGTCCCGGCCTACCTGCAGCGCGCGGTGCTGCGCGATGAACTCCTCCTGCATGGCGCGCCACACCACCTGCGCAGCCCGCCCTCCTGCTGAGCTGCTTCTGATGTAGCAGTGTAGGCACACACACGGCGTGTGGCAGTCGCGCCCTACCTGCAGCGCGCGGTGCTGCGCGATGAACTCCTCCTGCATGGCGCGCCACACCACCTGCAGCAGCCCGCCCTCCTCGCTGAGCTGCTTCTCCACGGTGCGGTACAGCCGGTGCAGCGACTTGCGCACTGCAACAACACGCCCCCATCTTATACCAGCTCAAGAGAATACATTTAAAAAAAACATGATTCATTTGATTCCTGTAATTTTTACATATGTATGTATTAGTTAAAATAGGGCCGAGCGGGACGCGTCTGTCGCATGCACCTGCAGAGATGGGGTCACACGGCGACTCGGCGAGTGCCGGTGAGCGGCCGGCGACATTTATTTATTGAGCAGTGTCGGGGTCACTCACCCTCGTGCGCGGGGTACATGGCCAGCAGGCGGCGCAGCTCGTGCTTGCTGAAGGCCGCCCGGTAGCACACCTCGTCCTTGAGCAGTGTCGGGGTCACTCACCCTCGTGCGCGGGGTACATGGCCAGCAGGCGGCGCAGCTCGTGCTTGCTGAAGGCCGCCCGGTAGCACACCTCGTCCTTGAGCAGTGTCGGGGTCACTCACCCTCGTGCGCGGGGTACATGGCCAGCAGGCGGCGCAGCTCGTGCTTGCTGAAGGCCGCCCGGTAGCACACCTCGTCCTTGAGCAGTGTCGGGGTCACTCACCCTCGTGCGCGGGGTACATGGCCAGCAGGCGGCGCAGCTCGTGCTTGCTGAAGGCCGCCCGGTAGCACACCTCGTCCTTGAGCAGTGTCGGGGTCACTCACCCTCGTGCGCGGGGTACATGGCCAGCAGGCGGCGCAGCTCGTGCTTGCTGAAGGCCGCCCAGTAGCACACCTCGTCCTTGAGCAGTGTCGGGGTCACTCACCCTCGTGCGCGGGGTACATGGCCAGCAGGCGGCGCAGCTCGTGCTTGCTGAAGGCCGCCCGGTAGCACACCTCGTCCTTGAGCAGTGTCGGGGTCACTCACCCTCGTGCGCGGGGTACATGGCCAGCAGGCGGCGCAGCTCGTGCTTGCTGAAGGCCGCCCGGTAGCACACCTCGTCCTTGAGCAGTGTCGGGGTCACTCACCCTCGTGCGCGGGGTACATGGCCAGCAGGCGGCGCAGCTCGTGCTTGCTGAAGGCCGCCCGGTAGCACACCTCGTCCTTGAGCAGTGTCGGGGTCACTCACCCTCGTGCGCGGGGTACATGGCCAGCAGGCGGCGCAGCTCGTGCTTGCTGAAGGCCGCCCGGTAGCACACCTCGTCCTTGAGCAGTGTCGGGGTCACTCACCCTCGTGCGCGGGGTACATGGCCAGCAGGCGGCGCAGCTCGTGCTTGCTGAAGGCCGCCCGGTAGCACACCTCGTCCTTGAGCAGTGTCGGGGTCACTCACCCTCGTGCGCGGGGTACATGGCCAGCAGGCGGCGCAGCTCGTGCTTGCTGAAGGCCGCCCGGTAGCACACCTCGTCCTTGAGCAGTGTCGGGGTCACTCACCCTCGTGCGCGGGGTACATGGCCAGCAGGCGGCGCAGCTCGTGCTTGCTGAAGGCCGCCCGGTAGCACACCTCGTCCTTGAGCAGTGTCGGGGTCACTCACCCTCGTGCGCGGGGTACATGGCCAGCAGGCGGCGCAGCTCGTGCTTGCTGAAGGCCGCGCGGTAGCACACCTCATCCTCGCGCGCGCCACCCGCCACCGCCTCCGCCACGCCCTGCACACGCACATACGCCGCTCAGGCAAATGGTAACACGACAAACGATTCCACATACGTTAGACGGCCCTGTGTAACGTTTAGAACTCGTCCGGACGAAGTGTTTTACGCGCGGGTGCACTCGCACGTAGCACTCGTGCATTCCCATTCCAAAGGTACTTACTAGGGTTACACCCGGCGTCCAAATGCTCTCGCGCATACGCCAGACTCTCGACTCGTTTGTCTTACGCGCGAGTCGAGATGCTCCGGCGCTATTGCAGCGTGGCGAGTAAACGAATTTTGTTCGAAATGGAGCGTAAAAAATTCGATACGGAACTTTTAATTGACGCGTAGGAACTCTAGGAACACGCGTAACGTAAGAATCGACATCAGGACGCAATATAAATTGAAACGCGTTGAGTGCCTGCATGCGCAACACCACTTCGTCTGGGCAGGGTAGGCTCTTAGTCCAAGTAAGTACATTATATTTTTAATTGCTAATGGGGTGAGTTGGTTGATGTTGGTGTGGTCTAATGTAATGATCTATTTTATCTACAGCTTTTGTCCGCGTCCACTGCTAGACGTAGGTCTCCATCATATTGCGCCAAAACTCGCGATCCTGGGCTTCCCTCATCCAGGCTCGGCCAGCTGTCCTAAGGCCATCAGTCCAACGTGTGGCAGCACGTCCTACACTACGTTTTCCCAAACGTGGTCTCCACTCTAGGACACGTCTACTCCAACGATTGTCGGTTCTACGACAGACGTGACCAGCCCATTGCCACTTCAGCGTGCTAATCTTTCGGGCTATATTATATCAACGACTTTGATCTTTTGCCTGATATACTTGTTGCAAACCCTATTTATCAACGAGATACCGAGCATTACCAGCATTGGTTTAGTTCTCTTCTGAGTGTCCATATCTCTGGAACGTAACTCATTACTGGTAGGACGCGCGGACGCATTGATTGAACACCTTAGTTTTCAGCCATTGTGGCAGGGATGACGTCAAGTTATGACGAAGTTTCCCAAATGCTGCCCAGTCCAATGGAATCCTCCTATCGGCTTTTTTCTCGAAGTAAGTAGTTTCTACCAAGCTGAATAATAATAATAATAATGTCCTAGGTAGACATAGTCATGAACAACTTCGAGTCGAGAACCCCTTGTTCATCGGAGATTCGACCTCCGACGAATGCACAGGAATGACGCGAGGAAGCCCCTTTTCTCCCATAATCTTTTTTATCCGAATTTCGAAAGTCAGAAATCGATGTCCATAATATTCTTGCTCATAAATATCGATGGTCATAATTTTTTTAAAGCATATTGCTTAATAGTTCTAACTGCAATGATCCATAATGCTATTGATCATAACTTTAAAAAGTCATAATATTGATATCAATAAAATTTAAAGGAATATCGTTGATTATTCAGAAACATTGTAAGGCACATATCTTAAAGTAATAATTGTTTTCAGTCATAATTTTGCATTACCTAAAATGCACTAAGCATAACTGCAATGATCCATAATCCTATTGATCATAACTTTAAAAAGTCATAATATTGATATCAATAAAATTTAACGGAATATCGTTGATTATTCAGAAACATTGTAAGGCATATGTTTTAAAGTAATAATTGTTTTCAGTCATAATTTTGCATTACCTAAAATGCACTAAGCATATACCATAAGAATAAATAATAACAGAGTAGAAGGGAAACTCCCGCTCCGGCCGGACTCAAGGTCACGATATTAGAGTACTCCCTAAGAGAGAACTCAGTCAGGGTGTCACGGCCGGCGTCGCCGCACGCGCGTTTGGCTGTTAACTGTTTGCGCGTTCGTTTTATTGGAAACAAATAACAATTAATGACGTCAAGTTATTGTGGTGTATTTGGGTGTATAAACAATTCAAAAACGATGCCAAATCACCTTAAATGGCTTCTTTTGGAATGGCACTTGTAATAAATTCTTACTTAGAAGTACCTACCTATGATATGTAGGTACGTACAGTCAAGGATTTTAATTGTTAGGCCACTTGCCACTGTTCGCATTTTAGCCGTGTAATGCAAATCGGGTGAAGCCGCTTATACTGGTATATGCTGATTTGCATTACACGGCTAAAATACTAACAGTGGCAAGTGGCCTAACAATTAAAATCCTTGACTGTACCTAATGATTTATAAATCTCATATTTTGTAAAACTAGAATAAAATAATGATTTCAAAGTAAATAATAACTTAATATTTTAGCGATATTATCTTTAGAGTAAGTAATATTTAACAGTAAGCAACCCTAGCAACACGTCTGGACGTCATCGTCAGTGGGGTGTAACGACGTGAGGGGAGAAGTAGGTATATAAATGGCGGCGTTTTGGACGCAGTCAAAAGTGATTCCCTTCTACTCTGTTATTATTTATTCTTATGCATATACACCGAAATCTATAACATCTAAAGGAATATCGATAATTATTCAGAAACATTGTTCCCTTACGCCTCTAGATGGCGCTGTTTTAAATAATCTATTATTTAAAACAGCGCCATCTAGAGGCGTAAGGGAACACTGCATTGTGACAAGGCATATCGCTGGCAGCGAGCGAGCGAAGCGAGCGAGCAAGACCTTTCAGGGCAGAAGCGACTCGGACAGGTCAGGTTCAGAAGGCTAAGGCGGGAGCAAAGCGTAGCGTAGCTCCCGCCTTAGCCTTCGATGTTAGGTATTTTTTTTATGACAGCACAGAAAAGGATTATTATTGTAGGGGTAGTTTTATGTGTCTCTTCAAATGATAATTCATACTTCAGCTTGACTCCATTTATTGCGTTTCACACGTTCGTACATAGTGGCGGGCGAGAGACTACTGACGTTCCGGACTGCTTAGCAGGCGCGTGACAACCATATCGCAAGCTAAGCAATCCTGTGTCCCCACAATAGCCCCCCTCTAACAAAAAAAGAAATTCAAAAAGAGAAAATGCAAGATAAATAAAAATCATAAGTTACAAACATTTTCAGGAGGCACAATCGCAGAGCCGCGCGTATTCAGCAGAATCGCTGACCGGCGCTCGCTCTCATGTAACATGATACTAGGTACAACTCATTATTTAACTACATAAGCACTCCTCAGTGTTACTGTTACGACGACATGATTCCTAGTAATCAACACCTGCGACAACTTGTAATGTAGGCACTATTCATCTACATAGGTACAAGCGGCAACGCATCAACTATTAAACTCATGTTATTCGTACACACTGTTACAATATAGCCCTGTTGGTATCTAATTCGCGGAACTAAGCACGCTACTTAGATACACAACATATTGATAAGCGCAAAATTAATTATGCTACAAAACTGAAAAAAAAAATAAAAATAAACTAATGCTAACACTAAACATATACAGTTGTGGCCATATAATTAAGAACGATTATTTATTGAGATGATTTTTTCAAAGTAACAAGTATAACTAATTGCCCGTATTTTTTTTATTTCTCTCGGTATTACGAAACTTTTCCGTACTACCGGTACATTCATTTATGCAACATAGTTGGCTAAAAAATTAATAGAGAAACTTTATACATTCGATCTGAACCTAGTATTAGTACTTACTGGCTGGTCACGTAATTAAGAACGCTGAATAGTTTATTATTTTTTCAAATTTAAATAGAGAACACTGTGTGGCTCTGTGGTTGTAGATTATTATTCGTATAATTTTGGCGCCATTTTGTGCTGTTAAAGTCTTAAAAGTGAATACTTCGTATAAAAACAATGGGGAAAAATAAAAGTTGTGATAAATTTACAAGAGAAGTAATAATAAAACTTCGCGAGAAGAATTGGTCGTATAAAAAGATAGCCGACCATCTGCAATGTTCAAAAACAATGGTTTTCCATGCCGTAAAGCATTTTTCCACGTATCAAACTACTTCAAACGTTCCGCGTGGACCTAGACAGAGAAAGTCATCTCGTCGAGATGATCGAAATATCGTTCGTTTGGCAAAACAAAATCCTTTTAAAGGGTCTAATGAGTTGAGAAAAGAATATTTTGGCGAAAACAACCCTTCAGCAATCTCTGCACGCACTATTCGAAGGCGTTTGGTAGAAATTAAGTTGAACGGAAGGATAGCAAGGAAGGTGCCTATGTTGAAACGATGTCATAGGCAAGCCCGACTTGCATTTGCAAGAAGGTATAAAAACTGGACAGTCAGACAGTGGAAAAACGTTCTTTTTTCTGACGAGACAAAAATAAATAGGGTATGTTCTGATGGAAAACGATATGTACGACGCTCTCCGAATAAAGCATTCGACCCAAAGTACACAAAAGTGACATTAAAGCATGGCGGGGAAATGTGAAAATTTGGGGGTGCTTTTCTGGACATGGCGTTGGACCTGTTAGGCTGATAGAAGGAAACATGGATCAATTCCAATACAAAAATATACTGCAAGAAACAATGTTACCATATGCCGAAGACGTGCTTCCAGTTATTTGGACATTCCAGCACGACAATGATCCAAAGCAAAACTGCACGCACCGTTAAGGAATTCCTCACATCACAATCAATTTCTGTCTTAGATTGGTCAGCCAACAGCCCAGATCTTAACCCAATAGAGCATCTTTGGTGCGAAGTCAAGAAAAAGGTTTCAAATCGACAGTGTGGCAATTTGAGAGAGCTGTACGACGTTTTCTTAGAAGAATGGAACTCTATTTCTCTTGCGAAATGTCAAAAATTGATAGATTCAATGCCTCGCCGGTGTAAAGCCGTAATTAAAAGCCGTGGACATGCTACTAACTATTAATTTTAGTTCAAATGTATTAAATTGCTTTTTTTTCTACACCAACTTCACACTAATATGATTTATTTAATCTAAGTTTCATATAAAACAACTCTCGAGCAGTTTAATAAATCGTTCTTAATTATTTGTCCAGCTTCATTACTATTTGAATTTATTAGTATAGAGAACAAATAAAATATAAAAAAAAAAATGTTAGCAATTATACACTATTATTCTTAATCCCGTTTGCTCTATCCATGTGGCTATTTTATAACATAACTTGTTACTTCTAAGAAGGAACACAACTAGACATTATGACATGAAATAGATAAAAAAAAATCGGAAACTTCAAATCGTTCTTAATTGTATGACCACCACTGTACGTTAGATGTTACTCCAACACTGCACTGCACTTATCCTCGTACCCGGACCTGTCCTTATTCCCTTCTGCAGCGGCAGGGCGTGGCGCCCCCTGGTCCGCCAAGGTACAAAAGACGAAGATCACGTATGTCGCGGCAGTTCCTACTTCGGCTCCTCCTGGGGTGACTGCTGTCTGCCGCAGCCCCGGGCATGCCGTGTCCGGTGTTGGCCTCTTAATCGTCTCCTGGGGGCTTCCTATGTTACGCGGCTCCGCCAGGAACGCTGTTGGGCCATCTTCCGCCGACATCCTAGCGCTACACGTGACACGTGCTTCCACGTGGCCTTGCTAGGAGGGAGTAGTCTCTCTCCAATTCTCCAAAATCACCATAATGCTCACTGGACCGAAGGTTGCGTCTTGTTCTTTGTCGAGGGTCACCAATGTAGGGGTAGCTTTATGTGTCTCTTCAAATGATAATTCATACTTCAGCTTGACTCCATTTATTGCGTTTCACACGTTCGTACATAGTGGCGGGCGAGAGACTACTGACGTTCCGGACTGCTTAGCAGGCGCGTGACAACCATATCGCAAGCTAAGCAATCCTGTGTCCCCACATTACCTTTTATACAGGGTGTTTGGTAGCTACGTACAAAGCTTTAAGGGGGTGATAGCCGAGGTATTTTTGAACATTTTTAGCCATATATGTCTTAGCCGAAATTTGATATTTTTTTTTTAAATTGAAGACTTAGGAATTTTAGGAAAATACCCAGAATTTGATAGTCACGAGTCAATATTGCCCCAATGAGCGTTAATTTGGAAACCAAATCTTTTATTTCGGATAGTTTAATGTGTATTGGACCAAATTAAATAATTTTTAAGTGTCTTTCTTGCCACAAAAACAAAATGGAGGCATTCGAAATTACTAAAAATGTCTTAGGTTGGAACAAAGTCATTTCTCTGTGCCATAAAAAAAAATTTAAAAAAAATCCTTGAAATGTTCAAACATCTTTAGAAACATGCCTGTTTATTGTTGTTTCTTTTAAGGTATCACTCATTGACATTAGGGTGTTTCATTTTTCAAAATTTTTGATTTTTCTTTGACTTTGCTCGAATTCTTGTTTCCACTCATATGTAAAGTTCATACGCCAAAAATCAGTAAAATCGATTATCATCTAAAGGTTGCACAGTTTGATGACTTTTATGTCAAGTAATTGATATCGGTGTATTAGAGGATAGCAAAATTTTCAAGTTTTTTATTTGAATTGGAGGGTTATAAGTGATTTAAGTGTGTCGTTTAAAAGATTGAAGCATATTTTAACGTAAATAATAAGTTTCCTTGTGATATTTTGTTAGGAGCTGGACTTCCTTCCAAGGAACAAGTGCTGTTGATTTATTTTACACCATCACAAAGGAAAAAAAACTCTTTCGGACGCCACTAAGTAGACAAGTATTAAACTGCAAGAAGTGTGGAAGAAGGCTAATATATATGTCAAGACAGTAACCGTTTGAGCTGACGTTTAATAACTTTATAAGGAACACTTACCATAATTTGTTTACGTTTTCCTTAGAAATTATCCAAAAGCGTAAGAGACAAGGCAAAGTGGATGCTTATAAAATGTAGCATTAAAATCGATTAAATAAATCAACATGACAGTGACCTTGGACCTTCTCTTCATTAAGTAGTTATCAAGTCATGAAGACGATGAAAATAATTCTATTCTCTGTACCACCAGCAAAAATGTCACGTCCTATTTATAAGTAAACTAAAATCTCTCGATTGGACACTCATAGCTGCATAGGACCGCGAACAACTTTACTCTCCACTCGGCAAGCTAGTACTTCGGTTATTACAGTTGTAAAAAGCCTTGGTCACGATGTCTCAGATGTTTCTATATCGCCGTCTACTATTCATCGAACTCGGGTGACCAAAAGAAGCGAAATGGCTCAAAAAATTTAAGCATCATTAACCTTTACTCTAACACTGAAACTGTAAATTGTTGCCATCAATCGCATCCTGTAAGATTCTAGAAGACAGAGTAACTATTCTTTATTTAATGATTCGAACAGAGACGAATAGCAGAAACAAGCATGCAACAGAAAATGCGTGGTCAAGCGAACCAAAGATGAGGTTGTAACTTGTGTAATCTAAGTAGTAAATTATTTATTGAGTAGTTAATGTTCTATTTTATGCTTAATTTAATTTTCTTTCACTTAAAAACGATGTGTGGCTACCATATTGTGCTATCTTTAAATAAAAGTAATTACTTCTTTTTTTTCGATTCTTATTTAGAGCTGTTCTATCTGTGCAACCTCTAAACATGGTCCAATCCACTTGAAATTTGGAAAATATTCTATTAACATAAGCTAGAACCGGAAGCTGAGCAAAGTCAGAAAAAATATCACAAAAATTTTTTTCACCTACAAAAGTGAAACACCCTAATTGACATTGCTTGTTAAATCTCAGATAAAAAGTAAAAACCAAACTCAGGGAGCACTCGCTAAGAATGCACTAGTCTTGAAATTTAACTAGTAAATAGCATGTGAAAAGGACAAGTCTGCGTCATTTTTCTGTGCCATATTTAAAATTTCCAAATTAACGCTCATTGGGGCAATATTGACTCGTGACTATCAAATTCTGGGTATTTTCCTAAAATTTCCAAGTCTTCAATTTAAAAAAAAAATATCAAATTTCGGCTAAGACATACAGTTGTGGCCATATAATTAAGAACGATTATTTATTGAGATGATTTTTTCAAAGTAACAAGTATAACTAATTGCCCGTATTTTTTTTATTTCTCTCGGTATTGCAAAACTTTTCCGTACTACCGGTACATTCATTTATGCAACATTGTTGGCTAAAAAATTAATAGAGAAACTTTATACATTCGATCTGAACCTAGTATTAGTACTTACTGGCTGGTCATGTAATTAAGAACGCTGAATAGTTTATTATTTTTTCAAATTTAAATAGAGAACACTGTGTGGCTCTGTGGTTGTAGATTATTATTCGTATAATTTTGGCGTCATTTCGTGCTGTTAAAGTCTTAAAAGTGATTACTTCGTATAAAAACAATGGGGAAAAATAATAGTTGTGATAAATCTACAAGAGAAGTAATAATAAAACTTCGCGAGAAGAATTGGTCGTATAAAAAGATAGCCGACCATCTGCAATGTTCAAAAACAATGGTTTTCCATGCCGTAAAGCATTTTTCCATGTATCAAACTACTTCAAACGTTCCGCGTGGACCTAGACAGAGAAAGTCATCTCGTCATATCGTTCGTTTGGCAAAACAAAATCCTTTTAAAGGGTCTAATGAGTTGAGAAAAGAATATTTTGGCGAAAACAACCCTTCAGCAATCTCTGCACGCACTATTCGAAGGCGTTTGGTAGAAAATAAGTTGAACGGAAGGATAGCAAGAAAGGTGCCTATGTTGAAACGATGTCATAGGCAAGCCCGACTTGCATTTGCAAGAAGGTATGAAAACTGGACAGTCAGACAGTGGAAAAACGTTCTTTTTTCTGACGAGACAAAAATAAATAGGGTATGTTCTGATGGAAAACGATATGTACGACGCCCTCCGAATAAAGCATTCGACCCAAAGTACACAAAAGTGACATTAAAGCATGGCGGGGGAAATGTGAAAATTTGGGGGTGCTTTTCTGGACATGGCGTTGGACCTGTTAGGCTGATAGAAGGAAACATGGATCAATTCCAATACAAAAATATACTGCAAGAAACAATGTTACCATATGCCGAAGACGTGCTTCCGGTTATTTGGACATTCCAGCACGACAATGATCCAAAGCATACTGCACGCACCGTTAAGGAATTCCTCACATCACAATCAGTTTCAGTCTTAGATTGGCCAGCCAACAGCCCAGATCTTAACCCAATAGATCATCTTTGGTGCGAAGTCAAGAAAAAGGCTTCAAATCGACAGTGTGGCAATTTGAGAGAGCTGTACGACGTTTTCTTAGAAGAATGGAACTCTATTTCTCTTGCGAAATGTCAAAAATTGATAGATTCAATGCCTCGCCGGTGTAAAGCCATAATTAAAAGCCGTGGACATGCTACTAACTATTAATTTTAGTTCAAATGTATTAAATTGCTTTTTTTTCTATAAAAACTTCACATTAATATGATTTATTTAATCTAAGTTTCATATAAAACAACTCTCGAGCAGTTTAATAAATCGTTCTTAATTATTTGTCCAGCTTCATTACTATTTGAATTTATTAGTATAGAGAACAAATAAAATTTGTAAAAAAAAATGTTAGCAATTATACACTATTATTATTAATCCTGTTTGCTCTATCCATGTGGCTATTTTATAACATAACTTGTTACTTCTAAGAAGGAACACAACTAGACATATGACATGATTTAGATAAAAAAAAATCGGAAACTTCAAATCGTTCTTAATTGTATGACCACCACTGTATATGGCTAAAAATGTTCAAAAATACCTGGGCTATCACCCCCTTAAAGCTTTGCACGTAGCTACCAAACACCCTGTATTATGAAATGTCATACAACCATGACACTGAATGTTATTACAAAGTATTATTATGCCTAAAAATAATTATGACCTGCGAAAAAAGACCATGCAATAATTATTATGAGTGACATTATTACCTTTAACATTATGAACAGTGATGCATTCATGACACTGAATGATATGACTTTACTTATTGTTCCTTACAATAATTATTACTTAAGAAAATAGTAATTCCAATTTATGTTGTTTAATATTATGACTTCCGATAATATGACGAAGAAAAGTTATGACAGAAAACGTTATGGGCTTGAAAATTCGGAACAAAAATTTTATGGGAGTCATTATAGACCCATGACGCGATCGTCAAACATGTCTTTTATAATGCTTCTCGACGAGTAAGGCTAGAGATGAACTTTGGACTAGACAAAAGTCATGCTTAACGATCGCGTCATTCCTGTGCTAGTCCAAAGTTTATCTCAAGCCTTACTAGTCGAGAAGCATTATTAAGGCTTTTCAGCATTTCCGCCAAATTCTGCAACGATTCCGCCGTAACGTTTATGTCGTCGGCAAACCTGGGGTGAGAGACGCACGATGCCTCTGCCTTACTCTTCGACGCAAGTGAATGGGTTTTGTCTTTTGATCCTGTACTTGGACGGACATCGTGGCGGCGTCATATAGACATTTCGGCACCTATCGACTCGGCCTCGCCGCAAGGATTCCAGATCCTCTCAGGTCTCGGTGGAGTCGAAGGCTTCCTCGTAGTTCACAAATGCCAGACACAGGGACTGATCGCACCTAATCGTAAGTCTTCTATACAATCTGCCGCACTGTGTGTATCTATGTGGTCTACGGGGCCGTAGCTAGATGTCGTCAAATTTTGGGGCAAGACGATTCGTGACAGATAACCTTCGAAACCAACAAATCGGTCTATAGTTTAGTTCTGTAGGAGCGACTCGTCTCCCTTTTTTATGGAATAATGGGACCATTCTCCCGTTTCACGCGTTCGGTGTCACAATCACCGTTTTGAGAACCACATCAAACAACTCAGGATCGGCGTCCCACCTGCAACTCAGTCGGGACGCCGTCCTCACGGGCACTCACCTCGAAGAAGATGTTGAGCTTGTCGAGCGGGCGGCCGAAGTACTGCGTGACGTACTGGCGCAGCGCGTCCTCGTAGCGCGCGCGCGCGTCCCGCCGCAGCGCGTCCAGCGCCGGCACGCGCCGCGCCGCCAGCAGCGCCGCCAGCCGGTGGTAGTTCTCCAGCTGCAGCACGGGCCGCGGCGTGCGCGGGTGCTCCGCCGCGCGCACCGCCGCCAGCATGGCCGCGCCCAGCGCCGCGTACCAGCGCTCCAGGTCCGCGCGCCGCCCCGCCCCGAAGATGCCCTCGCACGCCGCCGACAGCTCCTCGAACTCCGCCAGGAAGCCCAGCAGCCCCGCGCGCGGCCGCCGCGCCGCCGCCCGCGCCGCCTCGCCCAGCGCCGCCATGCGCTCCGCCACGCAGCGGTCCGCGCCGCGCTTGGCCGCCACCGCCACCGCCGCCAGCGCCGCGCGCGCCCACCGCGCCTCGCCCTCCGCCGCCCCCGCCGCCGCCCCCGCCCCCGCGCCGCCCAGCGCGCGCCGCCCCGCGCACGCCAGCGCCCGCATGGCGCCGCTGCAACACACGCAAGCGCCGTCAGTCCGCGCCCTCGCCCCCACACGCTCCCACCCCCACCCGACACTCACTAGGGCTGCTTCTCCAGGTGCGCCACGAGCGCCACCAGCTCCGTCTCCAGCCCCGGGAACAGCTCCCCCAGCATGCGCCGCGCCTCCGGGCCCCCGCCGCGCCGCGCCGCCGCCTCCTCGCTCTTCTCGCTGCGCTCGCCGTCGCTACCGTCGCCCTGCAACACCACCCGAGGTCAGCCCGCGCCCCGCACCCCCTCCCCCCACCCCCGCATACGATACCTTCACGTCGACGTCCAGGAAGAAAAACTGCATGCAGAAGTCTTGCTCGGCGTTGCAGACGTTCTCGACCAGCGTCAGGACCTGGAACACCGAATCGAACTCTAGTAGGCGACTGGGGCGAGACGCGACCGGGTCGGGCGGGCACGACTCGAGACTCACGCTGTCGAGCGGCGTGTCGGGCGACGCGGCCTCGGCGGGCGCGGGCGCGGCGCGGGCCGCCTCGCACGCCGCGCGCACCTCGCGCTCGTACACGCGCGACCACGTGCCCACGTACACCTGCACACGATGCGCACGGTCAGGACGAGACTGAGGCCGCCTTTACACCTGTAACTTACTTACGGTTGCATTTACACTTAAAATAAACTTACTGTAAATAATGCTTACGTAAGTTTTGTGATTTTTAACTTACGTAAGTTATTACATACCCATTTACATTAGACTTACAAAAAACCAGTAAGTCATCTTATCGGCGGCATAATTTTTAACAAATGAGCAGCGGAAGCAAAAGAAATGCTGGGTAAAACCTTGGCTAGAAAATAGAATGGTACAAGGTGCCTATGAAAATCTTTTGATAGAGTCGAGAATGGAAGACCGAAGCCAATTTTTCAATTTTATAAGAATGAATGCCACAAATTTCGAACTTATATTGGAACAAGTAGCACCAATAATTAAAATAGAAAATAAAAAATTTCTACAGTCAATTTCACCAGCTGAGAAACTCACTCTTCGATTTTTAGCTACAGGTACATGATTTATGTAAAAAATTATGCAAATTAAAGTGCATTCATTCAAAGTTGGACAATTGCTAATTGTATAGAACGTGCTTCAAAAGCGGTAATTAATGTTTCTACGTCATCTGGTAACTTGGTTTTGTTTTGTTTTTGTTTATCCATAGCGGGAAAATAATTCGTAAGTTCTTAACTTACCAATTTAGTTTGATAAGCTGTGAATTCTTCTGTAAGCAAACTCGAACACGTTTAGACTTGTAATTTTCCAACTTACGTAAGTAGTAAGAAATTGGCTAAGTAAAGTTTTTTGAAGAGGTGCTAATGCGGCGCGTGCGCGACAGCCCCAACACCATCCTATCAATGATTGCGGACAAGATTGACTGTCCGTACGTTATGCACTGTTGTGGACTTCACAGGCCCAGTAACAACAGTGTAAAATTATAAAATGTATCACTAACATAGTTTTTAAGTTTTATTGTAAGATTGTAACTAACATAATTATGAGCCACGAGCTTGAAATAAACGTATTATTATTATTATATTTTTTTTCGACAGTCGGCGTTCTGGAGATCGAGAAACTGCAGCTGTTTTTATCTCCTATTGTTTACTGGAAATATTTTTTTAAGTGTTCGAGATGACATTTGTGAGATTTTATGGCTGACAAGCCGTACGTGCTCAGAACTTAGTAGAAACAGAAAAAAAACCGAAGTGAGCTGTCACTTCTGTCAATGTCAAATCGTTTGCGTCTCGTTTGCTTTGCGTTTTGGTGCGTTCAGTGTGATTTTTGGACTATTTTTATCGACCTCCGCATAAAATCCGGACTTTCAATTTTACCGCATTTCTCCACGACCTATGCACGATAATTGGATCACGATTAAATACTTTCGATCACTATTTTGGAACTGCTTCTTGGACAACGCAAAGCAAACGAAACGCAAACGGTTAGATTTCATTTGACATTGACAGAAGCGACAGTTGACTTCGTTTTTTTTTCTATTTCTTCTTAGTACTGAGCACGAACCGCTTGTCAGCCGTAAAATCTCACAAATGTCATCTCGAACACATAAAAAAATATTTCCACTAAATAAAAGGAGATAAAAATAAAACAGCTCCAGTTTCTTGATCTTGAAGTCGACCACTGTCGAAAAAAAATATAATTAGCACCTCTTCAAAAAACTTTACTTAGCCAATTACAGTAAGCCACTTACAAAGACTTACACTTACATTTGAAAGTTTTTCGTAAGTCACTTACGTAAGTAAAACTCGCAAGTGTAAAGGCGGCCTAACGCGCAGGATGGTCAGGCGGCTCGATGTGAGCGGAGGCAGTACCTTGGCGAGCGCGTCGTACGCCTTCTCGTCCATGTCCTTGAGCCAGCGCATGAAGGGCGCGTAGGGCAGCAGGTCGGCGTGGTGCTGGCGCGGCGCGGGGGCGGGGGCGGGGGCGGGGGCGGGCGCGGGCGCGGGCGCGGCGGCGGCCTCGTTCCCGAGGTGGATCAGCAGGTTGTTGAGGTGGCGCGCGAGCGCGGCGGCCAGTGCGTCTTTGGCGCGCGCCAGGCGCCGCAGCCGCTCCCGCACGGCGCCCAGCCGCCGCCGCGCCGCCGGCGCGCCCGCCTCGCCCCGCAGCGCCGCCCGCAGCGCTGCGCCCGCCCGCAGCGCGCGCGCCCGACCCTCGCTCGTCGCCAGAGATATCTGAGCACGATATATCACCCGACATCGATCAAAACGAACGAACGAATCGACTCGAACGAAAAACGTAAACGTCAGTAAAACAGTCTCACTTCACACGTTGTCATGAATTTTAGAATTTATTTTGTGTTTGATGAATGATGAAACTATTGGTTCTTAACTAAAAACGTACGTTCTACGTCCGTTTCTGCATTATAACGAGGCAATTTGTTTTGGAAACTGTTTTTTTCTCAAATTTAACACCTTATGCGTCCAAATTCGGAGGATTATGGGAGTCCGAAGTTCAAAGTTCGAAAATTATCACGACGAACCGTAAATTCAGTAAGGCGTTTGCTGTCGGAAATGTGCCTACCGGAAAGTGTTCAAATACGACACCGATCAAATAAAAATACACAAATCTCTTTTAGCTCTCCCTTGAAAAAGAACGGCAGAGTTGCGACTGTTCTTCTCGTAATCGATTTAAATTATTGTCAACTTTGCGACTCAGCTTTGTCGTCTCGAAAAATTCATCTAACTGCAGTAGTGCTAGAGTGATTACAAATCAATGTCAGTTTGTGTACAGAACAGTTTAATAAAACAATTAAGTAGTACGTTTTACCTAATGTCTAGGCAAATGATGAAATGACAAATGAATTTCTTATTTTAACATCCCGCATAATTTGATAATATCCATCCCTTAGATTTCCCAGCAACATATCGACCTTTCCCAATGCGCCACGTTCGTGTCGGGCGGACGGGCGGAGGGACCCACCTCGGCGAGCTCGTCGAGGTGCTGCAGCGCGGGCGCGTCCAGCCAGGCGTAGACCTCCTGCAGCTCCGTGAGCAGCGCGCGCGCGGCGGCGTCGGCCCTCGCGGCGCCCGAGCGCGCCAGCAGCGCCTGCGGGCCCGCGCGCGCCAGCCCGTCCGCGCGCGCGCGCCGCGCCGCCAGCGCCGCCGCCGCGCCCGCGCCCGCGCCCAGCCGCGCCGCCAGCCGCGCGCCGCCGCCGCCCCCGCTGGCCGCCGCCGCCAGCATGCCGCCCACGTTCAGCGCCTCCAGCCGCGACACGCGCTCCGACAGCCGCCGCACCTGCGCACCGACACGACACCGACAACCACCCTCAAAAGAATGTGGTGAGTTGAGAATGTGGTGAGATGAGAATGTGGTATGTTGAGAATGTGGTGAGTTGAGAATTTGGTAACCTGCTCATGAGGGAAACCGCATATACGCAATGACAGTTGCGAGATACGCTTAGCGAGGCCCTATGATGGCGCACCGCACATTAAATTACTGGATGTGTATCCAGGGTGTCCCGTAAGTAGTAGGACAGATTGAAATGGGAGATAGATGGGCATGTCATCTACCAAATAACAAAAAATGGTCATAATAAAAATCGCACTCTCTTCGAAAAATTTCGATTTTTCTGATTTTTTGAAAAATGTACTACACGCGAACTAAGATTTTGACTTGTGATATTCGGAATTAGATAATTATTTTTTGCATTTATTTTTATTGAAAATAATCTCGAATAGCTGTGTCATCAGATGCAAAGAACCATTTTTAAAAAACTTGTGCAGTTTTTTTTAATTTATTTTTATTTCAATTAAAATTTTGCCTCTTCTCCTAAACTTTGGTCAAGATTTGATAAAAGAGCCTAACAGCAGCTTACTTGCTTACTTGCAAAATAAACATTTTAATTTTTTTAAAAAAGATAATTGCAGTGAAAAGGACTTTTGAATTTTCCCGCGGGATATAACAGCAGACATTGTTCATAACCATTATTTAATACCAGCAAAAGCTACTTTCAGATTATTTAAACTTTAAAAATCAGTCTTCCATGTGGGTGGAGAAACAGAATTTTAGGTAACGTCATTACCCAGAGCTCAGCGTCTCCGTCGGCGTCGGCGTCGGCGTCGGGCGCCGCGCCCGCCAGCAGCGCGCCCAGCGCCGCGTCCGACACGCCCTCCGCGCCCGCCCACGCCTCGCCGCCGCCCGAGCCGCTCTGGAACACGACGCCGGAACAACCATTAGGCAGAGTATGCGACTACCTAGGAGCCCCGCGCATGCAACACGAAAAAATTAAAGTGTTTCAGAATAAAAAAAATATTGGAAAATTTGTATCCTTAAAGCAGGGTTTACACGGGTGACTAAAGCCGCACGATTTTTGAAGCGCGTCTAAAATCGACCTAAAATCGACCGTCTAAATGGCAATTTGGATGGAAATTTTGCCATTTAGATGGTCGCTTTTAGCTGCGCGGTAAAAATCGTGTGGCTTTAGTCACCCATGTAAACCCCGCTTAATAGCAAGAGGGAGGTAGAGGATTCCTATTTTTAATAAATTCTGTTGGATGATTTAACTTTAATTGAAATTGAAAAGTGCTGTGCCTTAAAGGGGGCCCCGAGAACTGTATGATCCTTTACGAACTTTGGCTACTTTAAATTGTTTGTTTCCCAACCAAGTTCTTTTATTTTAATATGTGATTGTATGTGTGGTCTAGCACTAAATGTGCTGTATCGTACAAAACAAAGGTACTAAATGTAGCAAAGACGCCTATAAGAAAACGCCTTCTTTAGATCTATTGGCGAGTGAGACGGGACCCACCGCGAGCGCGTCGCCCGCGCTATACTCCGCCGCGTCGCGCCGCGCCGCCTCCAGCGTCGCAGACATCGCTGCTCGGAACCTCAGGGACCTGCCTCCGGCTGAATCCACGGACTGCCCCACCGCCACACGCTTACTCCGCGAACTGGGAAAACTTAAATACACCGAAATGTGTACTTTGAACACGTATTATTCACTTGACTACGCCCTCTTCTAAAGACAACCAAGCTTGTAATCAAAACAAGGAATCAGTGCCGTGGCTCATACGATCCAATCCAATCGGTATCACTTATCACCAACAAACACTACTGACTTCTGACATAGCATTGACACTAGTGACAGCCCAGAATGTCAAAATATCAGCTGTGGAACCGCACGAGGTACAATTTTAAGCGCTAAAAATCAAAACCAAATTTTAGTAATCATTAATCAAATTAAAATTGTTACGGACTGGTATCCCAGAGATGGAAAGAGAAGTAGAGGACGCCAACAGACAAGATGGGAAGACGACTTAAAGCTCACGGCGGGACACCACTGGAGGAGGATAGCGAGCGATAGATCTCAATGGAAAATGTTAGAGGAGGCCTATGCCAAGAGGCAAACTGAACTTCGGGACATATTATAAATATAACATGTTTAGATTTGTTATTCAACTGATGTTCAGAATAAAAAGGCTTATTATTATTATTATTATTATATTATTAATCAAATTAAAAACTGTAACAAGGCAATTATAATTTCATTTTAATTTGCACAAATAGAAAAGAACTACTCGGTGGATCCAATTGATTGAAATTTGAGGTTTTTTTTGTTCTTATATTTCAGAACGAACGTTTAACTGACAGTGTGATGCTAGTGTGTGAAAGTTTGACTCATGTCATAATCAAAATAACCTCAAATTTTCAATCTCATCATCCTTCCTCATCTCACTCTCCTTCTGAGAGACAAAGTGATCCGTTGTTTCTTTAGTTTAGTTTTGAGTGAAAACCGACAGTAGAATGGCTAAGCCTGCGAGCAAGGCGGGCAAGAAGTCGAACGAGGAGGTGTTCGCCGGGTTCCAAACGCTGCGCGCCGAGCAGCGCCAGCTCGCCAGCAAGATCTCCGAGCTGGAGATGGACCTCAACGAGCACAAGTGAGCGCTGCCGACATACTTTTTCATCAGGCGAGACTACTCTTAGTGAGAAGCACTCGAAAATAGGGGTCGTTTTTCAGCTATGAGGGCCGTTTGGAGCAGATGTTTGCAATCGTTTATTTATATCGTAACTTTATTCATAGCTTTGCTTCTACAAACTTATAAATCGGTATATACCCTTTTTCTTTCAAAAATTCCCTTGTAACAAACTTCCGTTTGCCTAATTTAAAGTCTTTAGTTATTAAAGGTTGAGGCCGCGGGTCATCAATCGGTTAACCAATCACATTTTACGGCTGGGCTATGATTACTAGCAATTAGCGGCGCGATGAGCATATTAAGATAGATAAGATAATTTATTCAAATAATTTCAGTACAAATAACTAGAAATACAATTATTTTACAAAAGGCCTATGTAACATGCGTGCCTGCACTATATTGTCTGTTCATTGCGCGTTTGAGACGCTTGTCACACAATGGTTACATGGAAGCATATGCAATGAATAGAGAAAATGCTTGTCGTGCTGGTGATCACACAGTTGTGATCAGGCTGTAACAATTTCAGTCTCTATGACAACGGTCATACATTCATTTGTTCAGGCCATCGTTCTAGTTTTCTGTCAGTGGCAAAGGATTGAAGAATACTTTGATCAATTATAACTGAAGATACACATTGCCGAACAAAATCCCCTTGAAAGAATGTCCGAACTATTTATTTGTTTGCGTAACAAATAAAATCATCACCTACACAAAGTAATTACTTTGTGTGAAAAGAATAAGTGACGAAATTTGAACCTAGTCTTTACTTAATTACAGTTGAATTTCGCAACTTCACAGTTAAAAATTTATTTACGTGTGCGTAGAGAAAACTGATCCCAAATACGTAAATACGTGACGAAATTTGAACCTAGTCTTTACTTCATTACAGTCGAATTTCGGTAGCGGCAAAACTCCACAATGCTTGACACTTGACAGCTAAACTCCACAATTTCCACACGTTTGGTCGGATATGAATGTAAGCCTTATCAGAAACGGCATAGTGATTAATTTCACTTGCTACATTGAAGGCGACGTTGTAAGATTGCTTTGACGAGTTTGACGTTGCTTTGGCGGACGAAATGATGTTGTAGAACAAAGAATGCATTCCGACTTTAGGAGAGGACTTTCTTTACAAAAAGTTTTTGTCAATTAATGCAATAAAAAACGGTGAAATTAAGGTTAACGCCAACACTTTACAGAATGAATGGGGACGTCATTTAGATAATTTTAAACCTAATTTTCTTTACTCCAAATGTTTACCGTTTTCGAGATATAAGTATAAAATGATAAACTGACTAACTGACTGTTGTATATAAACGCACAGCCCAAAACGCTGCACCTAGAGACTTGAAATTTTGCAAATGTGTACAATGTGTACAATGTGTGTATACAATGTAGGCATCCAACAAGGAAGGATTTTTGGAAATTCCCACGGGATAAGGAAAATACGGGATTTATATATTCAGTTCAACGGGATTCCTATGTATCTCCGTAATTATGTATATTATAATTACTACTCTTCAAATTGGGCATAAAAGTAGGTAATTATAATAGTGAAAAATAGTTTTAGGATTTTTCGAAATTCCCACGGGTTATGGAAAAACGGGATTTATATTATTCAGTTCAACAGGATCGATTATTTGTTTTACTGGTCGTAGAAAGCTGAAATTTGCCATTTAGGTTCCTTGGAGAGTGTAGGGGAGTACTTAAAGTTGTTCGTAATCATGAGAAAATCCAGAAAGTATAATTTTCATGAGTTAAAATCGGGTTTTGTTCCGCGTACCTTGACACAGTGTCGTCTCGTGATCATGGCGCATGCAACTGTGCCGAAATATCGGGCTTCTTCAAAATCAAGGTACCATCGCCCCAGACGTCAGATACCCATTTTCATAACAAATTTGCTTGCAGCCGTTGATGTTTATTGCTATGGATTGTTATGGACAGATGTCTAGCCACTGCACGCAAACTGGGCCTTTAAGTTGGTTATCTGGCGCTTGGGGCGATAGTACGCGGAACAAAACCCGATTTTAAATCATGAAATTAGTAAAGACCGCGATAGTCTAAAATATTGTAGTATAATTTTCTCCCTAATATTATGTATTTGAAGTCACCGTGTATATATTTTTTTGTAATGGTGGGTAGTATTATAATGAAACAAAAAAAAATCAAACGAATTTCATTATTTATGAATAAAATTTGTTTTTAATATTATAACTTTATTAATTTTTATTTTCAATCAGTGTCCTTGAAACAAGGTAAGTTTATTATATAATTGTCGTTTAGATTTTTGTTTCAGGTCTTGGCTTGTCTTTCTAGCTTCGTAATGGAGACGTATGTCAACATATTTCATAATTATGGACTTTATTAACCAGTTGCGATGGTTGTGTTTAACTTCAGTCAATGTCTTTTTATACAATAATTCTTTCAAATTTGCACGCA
Organism: Archips xylosteana; assembly: GCA_947563465.1. NCBI lineage: Eukaryota > Metazoa > Arthropoda > Insecta > Lepidoptera > Tortricidae > Archips > Archips xylosteana. The sequence goes on along the minus strand of OX387356.1, from coordinate 72,634 downwards.
AATTATTTCTTTTTCGCACCTACTACCGCCTGAACATAAATGCCTTCTGAGCACTACCTCCGCCCTGTCACAGATAACAAATACATCTCCGGAGCTATAGCACAATCCTCCTAAGTCTTTCATGTCAATTAATTTATGAAATGATTTTCTTTGGCTAGCAAGTGGTCTTTACAATCTTCACATTTTAGATGCTTCAGTAAATATCTCACTACGAAACCGGAGATGTATCCTACGATCTGCTTGATCAGCTCGGAATCAAGATGATCGCAATCCAATGAGGCAGAAACTATATTGCAGTTGTTTGTGTATGTTTGAATTTCGGACTCCTCTAATCTTTCTTTAAATGCCCCCATAGACGCAGATTCTTCCAAGTCAATGTCCAAGCGATAGCCAGCCGAAGTGTTATTAATGTTGGCGACTGCGTTTCCGCTTAGAACTGGTATGCTTTCCAGTGGTATGCAATTTCCAGTAAACTTTTCTCCGACTTCAACGTGTGTCAAAATTTTTTTGTATGCAGCTTTGAATTGCACCGCATTGGGATTGTTATTGAAACCACCTTGGCTTCTTATTTGGCCAAAAAACAATTCTAGGTGGTCTTGACTTACTTTATAACCAGTAACACATACACACATACATGACATACGTATACACATCCAGGAAATCAAAACTTCACACAAAAACACATAACGTTCTAGAAATAAAAAAAATAGGGTGATAGCAACTCCACTACACTTTTGTTCTATGTTCTGTTGTTTATCTGTTTCGTTTTACTGATAAGCTTTCCTGTGCGTGTGACAAAGACAAGGCATATGTCAATGTTGTGGAATTCTGACAACGTTAATCTTTTAATTAGCAATTTAGAAATGGCTTTCAAATTAATTTAAATCAATATTTCTCTCTGATTCTTAGAATTTAATAGAAAAAACAACAGATACTCACCGAAAGTATGATATTCCATTAGATTTGTTCCGTTTTTTCGAGTGATTTTTGCACTTTTTAAAGACGCACGTGGGCATCGTTACGCTTGCATTGACAACAACGTACTGAGAAAAAAGTCGTCCACTTTTATCAAAGTGGAGCTCATTTGGCTCGGACATATTCGGGCGCGCGACTGTGCATCTACAGTTATAATTGATCAAAGGAAGAATATTATTAAAAATATTGAATTTTTGTCTGTCAGTCTGAGAGGGTTACACAATAATTCTCACATCATTCTGGCCAGACTGATGGAGTGGACTGATATCAGAATGAATGTGTAATCATTGTCCTGTGACGTTGTCTGATCGGGTGGTGTGGGTGTGTGTGTGCAGGATAGTGGTGGAGACGCTGCGCGGCGTGGAGGGGTCGCGGCGCTGCTTCCGGCTGGTGGGCGGCGTGCTGCTGGAGCGCACGGTGGCGGGCGCGCTGCCCGAGCTGGCGGCCAACCTGGCGCGCCTGCCCGCCGCGCTGGCCGCGCTGCACGACCAGCTGGCGCGCAAGGGCCAGGCCATCAACGACTACATCGACACGCACGACATCCGCCTGCAGCGCGGCGCCGCCTCCGCGCCCAGCGTCGTGCCCGACCAGCCCACCGGCGCCCCCAAAGCGAACGTGCTCGTGCCCAGCGCCTAACGCCTCCCCGCCCGCCATAGGGTCTCGTATCACTGATACTGCTGAACTTTTATAACGTTAGAGATTGCGCAAATCCCTTATCTACCATAATTCGCTAAAATAAAACAAATATGAAGTTAAAACCTTCCCCAGTCCTGACTTCGCGCGACCGGCGGCGCGGTGAACGTTTTATGTTCATTGTGCGGCCGAGACCCAAGGAACTGATAAAACGGTTATGGCCGAGCAGTTAAACTACATTTACTGTGCTTACATAACATGTTTGTTTTATTTTATTAAATTTTGAGTAAAAATTGGCTAAAATTGTCAAATCCAAGGAATTATCCAATGCCCGCTAAGCAGATGTGCACTTTCCCTAACAATAAAATTTATAACGTATTAACGCTGAAGTGCGAGAGCAAGGAGCTTGAGACCGAGCTTTATGATGCCCCTCGACCTTGAGTGAGGTTGATCTCAGGACACTACAGCTCCTGATGCTACAAGGTCAAGTCAACTTCATTTATGAAATTTATATCTATGCTTAATTTTCCGTTTAAATTCTCACAGTAATGATCATAGGAGTCACATAATGTAAACCAATAATAAAACAGACCTCTGTTAATTTATCTGCATCACATCACTATATTTGTATAATACCATTTATTCTAAGCTTCAAGAACTGATTGCTATAATTTTGAATTTGAATGAACAAATTAATGGTTTCATTTCATTGGCATTTCTACCGAATGCAGAATGGTTCAGTGACTCTAAACCAAAATTGTGCTATAGTTTCAATCTATGTAGAATTAGAATGAAATGAAGTATCCACTCATGTCTGGTTGAACTGCAAATTAGCTTTTAATAATTCTTAGGCTAGTTATATAATTAATTAAAATATTTTATAAACTAAAAAAGCATTTTATCTGCCTCCTGGTCTCCTAGTAATGTGGGCTTAATGTAATAGTAATGTGGGATGGAAATACCGTAAACACCACGCGAAAATATTCTAGGTAAAAAATTCAATTCTTGGCTGAACTGAAACTATTACTTTGATCACCCGCGACCTTACTATAAAGTCGCGCGCGAGTGAGCAAACTTCATTAATATGGACCTCCGCAAAGTAACGCCTGATTCAATAAATTTTCTTGGCTGACAAGTAAATAAAAAAACCCTTATATATTTTTTGTGGCCTTATTTCCTAAAGCGATCAAAACCTTTCAAGACCAACTAAGGTTCAGCACTAGAAAAACCTGAGGCCGTATTGTCTAACGCTTCTGACGCTTGCCTTTGCTTTCACCATCTCTTTCTGTCATCATTTTATACCGTTTGACAGAAAGAAATAGTAATTGTGAAGGCAAGTGTCAGAAACGTTAGACAATAAGCCTGCAGAAATCGCATCCGGCCAGGAACCCGGACAAGGCAAAGAACTAAAAGTAAAACAAGTTGTAACGTAAATAACTTTATGTATATTTAACAAAGAAAAATAACAAAATTTCAAATTTTTGTAAGTACTAACATAGATATAGAAATACACTGTAAATAAAAATGTATAAAATTTGATTTATCTTATGATTTATACTAAATACATATATTTAGTTTACTACAGAACCATTACTATAATCAGTTACATGATTGCATGTACGATTTTCACATTCAAAATTAGAAACTTAACAATTCGCGTGAGCCAGACTAGGTCCTACAACTGTGTACTGAAAGTACTGGAACAATAGTTTTGAAGAAGTCGGGTGATTGACATGTTAGAAAGTAGTTTATTTTTGGACCGCCACCTCTACTTTATAACAATAATTAAAAACAAGTGCTGACTGCGCCATCCATTAAATTAACCCTCAATTAATAAGGTAGAGGCGATTTAGCGACCACATGCATTGACTTGGAAATTCAACCTTATTGTTTCGGTAATAAGTTACAATATCCATTGTAATTATTGAAATTTAAAAATATCCTTTGTCAGGTAAGTATATGTATAATTCGATCCATCCTGCTGCTTTTGATTCTGTGGTAGTATGCTCCAATAAATGGGGCCTTATTAAGGGTTAATCACGTCAAACACAAGAGGCCAATCTGGAAGATTTGTGACACAAACCAAATATTTGTGATTGATTACTACTCTTACTAAAAACGTGTCAAAAAGCGTGCAGAATTCAAATCATGGTTTTTTGATTATATTTCACACTATTCACAAAAACATGTATTTGTAAAGCAAGCAGCTTCGCAACACGGGGTTGTTTGTAGAGCCACTTGCCACTGTTCGTATGTACCTAATTCGGCTAATAAATATTATTCGGGGTCAGGTGCCAATAGTTAGTTTAGTACGGACAGATTGATCTGACACTATACCAATCCCGTTTAACCCAATTTTTTTTTTTTTTTTTTTTTTTTTTTTTTTTTTTTTTTTTTTATCTGTGGTTAACGTATCTGTAAACACGAACGTTATTGAGCTCCGCCGTAACTATTTGGAAATAATTGGAAAATAGTCACTACATCCCGTTCATCTGCGCTAAAAATCCACGCGAAACAGTGAAGTGTGTGTTTCAGAAGAAATCATTGTGAAATTCTAGTGGGTTTGAATAAAATTTTTACAACTGCGAATTGTTAACCTAACCTAAAAACTTCAAAATTGGTCACATCATTGACAACTAGATAAATGTCAGCAATACCAACTTACGACATCTTAGAGTGACAGCTAGTGTTGCCAGTGAAAAACCTCCATAATTTACCAGACTGCTTAACGTCAGAAACTCGTACGATAATTAAAACAAGTATGGAAAAAAGCATGGAAATGTTGTTTTCAAAGCTAGAAGTGAAACTAAGCCAACAAACGTCCATAATATCTTCTGAAGTGACCAAAAACGTAACACAAGCAATCGATGAAAAGCTGAAATCTCTTGTTGCGGAAAATAATGCTTTAAAAATACGTGTCTCGGACCTAGAGCAAAAAATCAACTACATGGAGAAAGATAAACGCAGAAATAATCTGGTATTTTTTGGTGTAGAAGAAAATGGAAAAAGTGAATGCGTATTGGTTGATCACATAAAAGATATAATAATAGAAATGGGAGTACACCTGGACAGTCAGGAAATAGCGAATATTATCCGAATCGGACAGCGTGAAGCCAAGAATCGGCCAGTAGTAGTAACTTTTACATCGTCATGGAAAAAACACCTAGTGCAAAGAAACAAATCCACTCTACCGCAAGGTGTGTACGTCAAAGAAGATTGTCCTAAGGATGTATTAGAAGTACGCAAGAGCCTGCTGCCTAAACTAAAGGAGGAAAGAGCAAAAGGCAACATTGCATACTTCAACTATGATAAGCTGGTGGTTAAGGAACCAAAAGATACCAATCGCGAGAAGAGAAAAAGAGAAAAGACCAACTCACCCATAGTAAACAATCAACCAAAGAAGCAGTTAACTGGAAATGTCACCAACTCGCCGAACTATGTTGTGAGAGACGGCCAACCAATAGTGTCACAGGGGGAGCTAGCAAAAAACGAATTAATAACAACCAGAACCAAATCAAAACAAACACAGTAGTACTAACAAAACTAAAACAGATTTGCACCCCAAGCCGGCTGGTCACCGTGGGGGAAGAAGACCAAAACCCTCCAATAAATAAAAACAAAGAAAACAAATTAGACATAACTAAAGCCAACAAGAATAATAAACAACAACAACATGATAAAAACGATAGGGTACCAACTCTACTCAAACAAAAGGTAACCATTGAGACGTCAACAAACAAACAAAAACATACAAAAATTTATATTGCTGCACTAAATGTGCTAACATTAAGATCAGAAGAGAACCTATCGGAATTGACTCACGCATTGCAAAACGTCAACTGGGATATCCTAGGATTGAGCGAGGTGAGAAGAATGGGAGAAAACATTGTTGCACACCCAGACTTCATACTGTACTACATAGGGGAGACCCCGGGCAAACACGGAGTGGGTTTTTTGGTCAAAAAGTGCCTAGCAAAATACATAAATGGATTTTACGGTGTATCAGAGCGTATTGCATTATTGAAACTAAAACTACCGGAGTACAAAGACCCATGGACCATAATCCAGACTTACTCACCCACAGAGCAAGCAGAGACAGACACTATAATCAAGTTTTATCAGGATTTAAATAAAACTATACAGACACATGCTCATAAAAATTTAATAGTTATGGGTGACTTGAATGGTCAAATTGGAGAGCGCCAATGGGATGAAGATGCAACTATAGGACCCTATACATATAGCTCAAAAGCAAGAAGCAGAAATGGAAAAATGTTGATAGACTTTGCCATGGAAAATAACCTGACCATACTTAATTCAATGTTTAAGAAAAGAAAAAACCGAATGTGGACATGGGTATCACCGGATGGCAAATCAAAAAATGAAATTGATTTTATATTGACCAATAAATCCAAATGCTTCTTAAACTTTGATGTCATCAATAATTTTAACTTTAACACCAACCACCGCATGATTCGAGCTGAATTAAGGTCATCTCAACCCAAGAATCCGAGACCAGTAGTAAATCCAGTGAATATAAAACCTAACAACCATCTAGTTGATCAAATAGCCAATTCATTGAACTTTAAACTCAATGAATACAATGAAGAAACAAAAAATTACGACATACAAGAAAAATACAATTGGTTGGAAAATACAATCACAAACACTATTAAGCAATATGTTACCAAGAAAGATAACTCAAATAAATGGATGACAAATAAAACTGTGAGCCTTCTTGAACGAAGAGCAGCTTTAATAAACGCGAAAAACACAAACAATAACCGTAGACAAATAGCAAGTATTAGCAAGGAAATAAGAGAAAACATAAGGAAAGATAGGAGACAACAACGAATGGAAACAATAGAGAGGCACATTAGGCAGACAGGAGGAATAAAGAAGGCGTACAAAGAACTGACAAATAAAAAGGAATGGATTGTAAAGATGGAAAATCAAAGTGGAACTAAGAAAAGTGGAAGACAAGAAATACTAAAGATTGCGACAGATTACTACACCAAATTATATGAAGACAACACATTTGAGGAAGAAATAGATTTATCAGAGAACACAACTGTACCGCACATCATGCAAGAGGAAATTGAGAAAGCTGTCAGTACACAAAAAAAAGATAAAGCTCCTGGACCAGACGGAATAAGTAATGAAGTATTAAAGCAAACAAAACCAGCAATTACACCCATACTTATGGAAATTTTCAACACAGTTATCAATACGGAAATCATTCCAAAACAATGGACTGAATCCAACATAATTCTTTTGTTCAAAAAAGGGAACCACTGCGATATTGGGAACTACAGACCCATCAGTCTAATGTCCAATATATATAAAACCTTTGCAAAAATTATACAGAAACGATTAGAAAGGAAATTGGACGAGCAGCAGCCAATGGAACAGGCCGGTTTCCGTAAGGATTTTTCAGTACTAGAGCACATCCATACTGTAAGGCAAATTATAGAGAAATATGCTGAATATCAGCTTACATATTATTTAGCCTTTATCGACTACAGTAAAGCGTTTGACTCTTTAATACATACAAAAATCTGGGAAGCCTTAAAAGAACAGGGAATAGAACATAAATACATAAGAATTATAAAGAATATCTACAAACACAGCACAGCATGCATCCAACTTGAAAAGAAAGGTAGTACGTTTCAAATACAAAAAGGCGTGAGACAGGGGGATCCCCTCTCGCCGGTGCTCTTCCTAGCTGTATTGGAAATGATCTTTAGGAATCTTGATTGGGAGGACCTAGGTATATCTATAGATGGGCGCAAACTAACACATTTACGATTTGCGGATGATATTGTGCTTTTCGCAAAAACATCAGATGATTTAAACAGGATGATCAATGATCTAGCATCTGAAAGCGCAAAGGCTGGGCTGAAGTTGAACCCTGACAAAACGAAAATTATGACCAATGGCATCAAAGATCCTATATCAGTGGAGAAGGCTCATATCACCTACGTCGAAGAATATATATATCTCGGGCAACTTATCTCTCCAATAGACAACATAAACAAAGAAGTTGAAAGAAGAATTGCAAACAGCTGGAAGAGGTACTGGGGACTGAAGGAAATAATGAAAGACAGAGACCTTCATATATCAACTAAAACTAAACTATTTAATACATGCATCCTGCCTGTATTAGTATATGGTAGCGAAACATGGGCTTTAACAAGAAACATAACAGATAAACTTTCCATATGTCAACGCGCGATGGAAAGAAGTATGATAGGGATTAAAAGAATAGACAAAGTAAGAAACAGCCACATCAGACGCAAAACGAAAGTTCAGGATATAACGCGAAAAATAAGAAGGCAAAAGTGGAAATGGGCCGGCCACTTGATAAGAGGCAAAGACAAGTGGAGCAAAATAGTTACACAATGGTACCCGAGAATTGGCAAAAGAAAGAGAGGAAGACCACAAAGGAGGTGGGATGACGATATCAGACAGGTCGCGGGAGTAGCATGGAATAGAGTGGCTTTAGAGAGACCAGAATGGAGAAGATTGGAGGAGGCCTTTGCCACCTGGCAAACGGACATGCAAAAGCTAAACAAAAAAGAAATCTATGAATAGAAGGAAAACTAAGAAGAGAAGAATATATACCCAATTCATTTCTGTATTGTTGATACTTTGTCCGATTAAAGGCTTAATAATAATAATAATAATAATACCAATCCCGGACGTTAGCCTGCACGAGATTGAAGGTGCGACCAAACCGCCGCTTAAAAAACGGTGACGTTACGGAATCTCAGTGACTCACCGTAAACCCTAAACGTCACAACTTTACTATGGAGAGCATGCGGTAAATTCTGACGTTTACGGCACGTCACAGCGATTCCGTAACGTTTCCGTATTTTAAGCAGCGGGATGGCCGAACCTTAACAGTTCAAAAACTACAACAACCTAGGGCTCTTTAAAGTTTTACAATATTCTGTTACTGAATCAACTGCAGCGTCGAGTGAGACAGGGAGATAACATACAACTTATCTCCCAAATTATTCACTGTTGTGTTGGAAAATGTCTTCAAATTGCTAGATTGGTAAGGATTCGGCATCAACATCAACAGCGAGTAGGTACGTCTACGTCACTAACCTGCGGTGTGCCGCAAGATCATGTCGAACTGCTTATTCAGACCCATCCCCTGCAAAGTTGGAGGCGATACCGACATGGCTCGGAGTTGCCAGACTTATAGGTAAGTGGCAGTGAGCAGGGCACGTTGCTCGCAGAAATGACGGATGACGCGGTAGTGGTTTTAGAGTGGCGATCGCGAACCGGAAGACGTCGCGTGGGAAGGTTTCTTAAGAGGGTGGACCGACAGTCACGTTTAGTTCGCAGGAACCAGTTGGATGGGGGCAGGACCGGTCATCGTGGAAGGCTCGAATGCCGCAGTGAACGTTTTCTGGCCGATATGAATGACAACAGTAATCAAGTAGCCCATGTATCGCTCGGTTAAATTATGAACAGGGGCAATGGCAAGCGGCTCAACTACTTATCTCGTGTCGAGACCATAAATACGTCACTCGTGTCGCTTAGCGTGTTCCCGCCCCACGTGTTTATTTATTCTTATTCTCAATAATATAAAATTGTACTTACCAACTAATAAATTGTACAAAAATATAAGATATTCATAGTAATATCACAAATTGGCGAAGTTGATCGGAGCGAAGGTCTCCTTGGGCCAATCGACGGGCTTCGCGGTGTCGGCGGGCGGCTCCGGGGGCGAGGGCGGCGCGGGGGGCGCGGGCGGCGGGTAGTCGGTCTTGCCGCCCGTCTTGCTGACGACCCGCAGGTCCGTGATGCACATGTCCTTGTCGACCGCCTTGCACATGTCGTAGAGCGTGAGCGCGGCGCCCGCGCAGCCCGCCAGCGCCTCCATCTCGGCGCCCGTGCGCGCCGTCACGCGCACCTCGCAGCGCACGCGCACCGCGCCCGCCTCCAGCGCCAGCGCCACGCGCGCGCAGGCCAGCGGCAGCGGGTGGCACAGCGGCACCAGCGCCGCCGCCCCCTTGGCCGCCAGCACGCCCGCCACGCGCGCCGCCGCCAGCGCGTCCCCCTTGGGCGGCCCCGCCCCGCCCAGCAGCGCCAGCACGCGCGCGCCCGCCCGCAGCCGGCACTCGGCCACGGCCGCGCGCGCCGTCACCGGCTTGCCGCCCACGTCCACCATGCGCAGGCGCCCCGCCGCGTCCAGGTGCGAGAACCCCTCCGCCGCCGAGCAGCGCCCGCGCGCGCCCGCCCGCAGCCCGCCCGCCGGCCCCGGCGCCAGCAGCCGCCGCCGGGCTAGCCACCTATGAGGACCATCGGCCGGTTTTCCATCTTCGCCAGGTTCTGCATGCCTAGAAATATCAACAGGATAGCATCCCCGGTGGACGCGGTGAGACGGCGAGATGGCGGGGGTGGTGGGGGTGGCGATGGCGGTGTCGCGGCACTCACCGGCGTGCTGCGGCTTCTTGTTGCGCAGCGCCGCGCGCACCAGCGCCGCCAGCTCGGCGTCGCCCGCGCCGCCGCGCAGCGCGTCCCGCAACGACACCTCCGCGTTGCCGAACAGGCATACCTGCCGACACACACACGGTCAGCATCAGCGGCCGCTCGCCGCGCCCCGCCGGACCCTCCCCGCGCGACCCACCTTGAGGTTCCCGTCGGCCGTGAGCCGCAGCCGGTTGCAAGAGGAGCAGAAGTGCTGCGTCATGGACGCGATGAACCCGACGCGACCCGTGTACCCCGGAACCTGCCACACCTGCCGACGACACAGTGATCACGTGAACGGTTGTAGCTGCGAGATCCAGCGGTGATCTCATGATGAGTCCCCTTGTGGGCGCGCGGTCCGGGGCGTACCCGGGCGGTGTCGTTGGGGCGCGGCGCGCAGGCGCGCAGGTCGGGGTGCCGCGCCGTGATCACGCGCAGCGCCTCGCGGTACGGCAGCAGCCGCGAGTCGTCCCACGCGTTGCCCGAGAACGGCATGAACTCGATGAACCTGCCCACAGAAGCATACGCTCTGTCAAGAGACCCTCGTCACGCGACATCACGGATATGATATGCTGCAGACGTTCCCAGTCACTGACCTCACTTCGACGTCGCGGTCTTTCGTATACTCTACGAAATCGAGGATCTCATCATCGTTGATACCTGAAAAGTTAAAAAAAAATATAAAGAACACTTCGCGAACGCTGGTATAGATAACAGCGATGAGCGAGAATGGGAAGAGCACACTCGTTATTTTTTTCTAAAACGTAACCTCGGTTCCTTAGATTATTTATACATTAGATAGAGCTTCGGCGGCGTGAAAACGTCCCGAAAAATATAAGCCAACTTGGCTTGTATGTCATTTGCCTCCCTTCAGTTTGAATGACGTAACGCGATCGTAATATGAAGCTGTCAAAAGAAATTTGTGGACGTTTTGTATCGCAATGTTTGCTACTGACACTATCTAGTGCATAAATAATCTAAGCTCGGTTCCTTCAGGACTAGTCTATAGCTTAATATAAATAATCTAAGGTCTATAGGTATAGTGGCTGACCATTTTTCTCACAGTACTCTAAGTAAACTAACATTTACCTCGGAAATGGTCGAAAAAGCCTTTAAGACGTTGGACCAGACAAAGGGAGCAGGACCAGATCACATTCCGGCTGTTTTCATCAAAAATTGTGCATACGCCTTGGCTCATCCTCTCTGTATAATCTACATTCAATTTCTCACTGAACTCTGGAGTTTTTCCTTCAGCCTGGAAATTGGCGAATGTAGTGCCTATTCCTAAAGCGGGAAACTCTAATGATGTTAATGATTATAGACCTATATCAATGCTTTCTATTCTGGGCAAATTTTTTGAATCTCTTGTCAACACGGTTCTAACTAATCACCTTAAGCCACTATTGATACCACAACAGCATGGGTTTCGCGGAAATAAATCGACTGTGTCCAATTTGGTACTACATGTTTCTGATCTGTCTGAAGCTTTAGACAGGGGAGACCAAATAGATGCCATATACACCGACCGATATTAGTAAAGCTTTCGATAGAGTTGACCATGACATACTAATTCGAAAGTTGGGTATGTTTGGAGTGCATGGTTTTTTTGTTGGACTGGTTTTCGTGTTACCTTACTTCCAGATCACAGAGGGTGATAGTATGTGGACATGAATCGGTGAGTTATGGCGTCTCATCCGGTGTTCCACAGGGTTCTCTTTTGGGTCCCACGTTGTTTCTAGTTTTTGTTGACGACATGGCTAAGGTAATCCGCCACTCCTTTTTCTCATTTGGGGCCATCCATAAATTACGTTACACCAATTTCGATCAATTTTTACCCCTCCCCACCCCCTTGTCACACTTATTACTATGAAAATCGCGATTATTTTGTTCTAGTGTCACAGATCGCTTGACCCCCCCCCCCCCCCCCCTAAATGTGTGACGTAATTTATGGATGGTCCCTTTTTTGCTGATGATTTAAAAATTTGTAACACAATTAAAACCCAGTCAGATGCTCAACGGCTCCAGGAAGATTTAACCCGCATTTCGATTTGGTCAAAAAATAATAAACTACTTCTTAACATCAGTAAATTCACAAGAAAAAGAACTCCCCTTGAGACGTCATATTCCATTGATGGTGTTGCCCTTGAAGAAGTATCCCTTATAAAAGATCTTGATGTAATTATTGATAGCGGATTATCTTTCACTGTCCATATTGATAACGTCATTAAGAGCGCTTACAGGCTATTGGGTTTCGTTTGGAGAAATTGTAGAGTGTTCAAGTCAACAAAGGCGTTACAGGCTACGTACTCTGCCCTTGTCCGTAGCCTCCTAGAATACTGTTCCAATGTCTGGAATCCACAGTACAGGTGCCACATAGACAGAATAGAACGAGTTCAGAAGCGTTTCATGTTCTTCTTAACTTATAATCAGTAAAAGGTTCCGTCATTACCATCTTATAGGACTAGGCTTGATCATTTTAAGATGGTATCACTGGAGGATCGTCGTTGGGTTTCTGATCAATTGCTACTTCACAAGATTCTGTCGAGCCGAATAGATTGTCCAGAAGTTTTGAGTAGAATTGGCTTCACTGTTCCACGACAAAACTCTCGCCTTGCCAATTTTCGGCCGTTTGCTGTAAAAACATTTAGAACCAACCTTGGCTCGCACAGTACAGTACTCTCCCTAGAATATGCAGCGAGTATAATAAACTATTTAGAGTGGCTGGGGTGGACTTGCTGTCTGTCTCACAGAATCAATATAAAAATGCACTTTATAAATACATAGCTGATGCATCTAACAGTAAGTAGAACAAGTATCTGTTGCTCTTTGTGCTGTCGGCGTCTCGTGTCCATGTTCCCTCAAAATTTGACTTAGATAATTGATATCGTGTCTTTACCCTTTTTCTCCTATTGTGCATTCTTGTTTTTTTTTTTTTATTTTTATTAGTAGTTTTAAAATTTAACCTTTTGCGTCCCTATTTAACCTACTTAAAAGGTTATTGTTAGTTCTTTTATAACATTTTCTTGTATTTTATATTGTTTTATTTTGCTATTTTAAGTGTTAAAATTAGTTAAGCCGGCTAATTATACGAGCGTCTCAACCGCCATCGTTTCCGGTCCTAAATAGTGAAGAAATAAGTCGCACCGAACGGAAGGTTTTTGTAAAACGATACAGTGCGTTCGCTGTAAAATAAAAATTCATTGAAATCCCATGCAAACAATAGCTCATTTCTTTGATATATGGGTCCTGGTAATGATAGCGGTAGAAACGCTCGAATAATTAGCCAGCCACGTTCCTCACTGTCATCGATTGTATTAGTTACGCTTGCTGTGTTTGCCTGTTATTGGGTTATCACTCTTTTATTATTACGTAAATGCATTGTTCTTTTGCTAATTTTATAGTGTTGTACCTGTTGGCGAACCATAATAAATAAATAAATAAATAGTCGACCAAGAAATTCCATTACCACCCCAAGATTCAATGTCAGTTGTACGGCTTAAAACATCAAAGGCTATTTTCACTTACAAATCAATGTGACAATCCACTTTTTTAGGGTTCCGTAGTCAGTGTCTGTCCGTCTGTCTGTCTGTCTGTCTGTCTGTCTATCCGCGGCTAAGCTCAGAGACTGCTAGTACTAGAAAACTGTAATTTGGCATGAATATATACAGTTGTGGCCATATAATTAAGAACGATTATTTATTGAGATGATTTTTTCAAAGTAACAAGTATAACTAATTGCCCGTATTTTTTTTATTTCTCTCGGTATTGCGAAACTTTTCCGTACTACCGGTACATTCATTTATGCAACATAGTTGGTTAAAAAATTAATAGAGAAACTTTATACATTCGATCTGAACCTAGTATTAGTACTTACTGGCTGGTCACGTAATTAAGAACGCTGAATAGTTTATTATTTTTTCAAATTTAAATAGAGAACACTGTGTGGCTCTGTGGTTGTAGATTATTATTCGTATAATTTTGGCGCCATTTCGTGCTGTAGTACAAATTACTACAACATAACCTTAAACTCAATACCGATTTTGACATGTCAATATTTACGTGAATAACATGTTTTGGAATAAGACATATGTACTCACGTGTAGCTAAACTCTTGATCTAACGAGTAACAGGCATATTCCAGGCCTTCAGTAGCTACAAGAGCTGAATTCACAACAGAAACTCCATGTGTTTTCGCAAACTTTCACAACCATTTTCCCACTAAACTATCTTACTTCCAATCACATGCGATACACCAATTTGATCAGAGGAACTTAAGCTACGCATTTATTATCACTGTTTTGCACATCGAAGCGTATTTCAGTAAATTTCAGACGCGGAACTGTCATAGATTTATTCTTCAAAGTAGACGGTACATTTTTATTAGAAAACTTAGACATCTGTCAAAAACCGTTCCATTTAGCGAAATATGCGTTCTCTAACGGCGCACATTGACAGCGGCGCGCCATACAAACTTAGGACCGTATCTCGCCCGTGTAGCGTGACAAGGAACTGGCGCAAGAGTTTCCCACTCTGTAACGAGTGAAACGTCAGTGTTGGCACGGCCCTCTCCGCGAGCTCACGTAACGCATTTTTATCGCGCGTGTTTGACATTCGGAATTCGTATGTAAACAATCGGACGAGACGTCACGCCCCGCGTCTACTGCGTTGGTCCGGACATCTTGGCAGGCCGTTACGATTGCTTTATAATGTACCGTGGAGTGTAGTATCACCACGAATACAGTGTTAAACGCGAGTTGTGCCGCGTAGTGACGTTCGCGGTGTGGGAGCGCCGCCGCACTCATCCTTCGTAGGCCCCGGCTGAGAGGGCGGCCGGGTGCATTCGTGTGACGCCAAGAAGGCATCAATGCCCTTCATCACCCCAGCTACGCGCAGAGCCAGAATGCCGCGCTTTGTTTTTAACGCGTGCCGCGCGTGACCGCGCTCGCTTTTTATCGCCCGAAGGCTCAGGCTTAGAGGCGGCCTGATGCGCTTGCGCGAAGCCAAGGGTGCGTCAACGCCTTGCTTCACCCCCGCCGCGCGCTGCGGCTGACCGCGCGCGCCTCGGTTCCCGTAGGCTCAGGATTCTGGCGGGCAGATCCTGCAGTACTTAGTGCGATGCCAAGGGCTTCATGCCTGCCCGCGCACTGCACCCCGCACTAACCATCACCGTGGTCATCGGGCGCAGCCTCTGGTTTCCCCCCAGGCCTCACCTAGCTACTGGCTAGTTGGGTTCGACGGCCTGAGGGTCCCCGAACATACTCCGCAGGCTACGGCCCCCGTAGTCTAGCGTGACTCACCCGTCATCGTCGAGGTAGTCCCGAAGATCCCGTAAGTGCACTAACTTCTATCTATCCACTGGCCAGTGCGAGCGTGAATTTGCCCACGCTTTAAAATCAGTGCGCGTTACCAAACGTATCTTAATAAGAGGTCATTCCTAACTTGAACGTACCGTTCTTCGTCACACGATTTATATCATAAAATTGTTGCAATTTATAGAAATGTTTTTATCGTTGCACGTTGGTAAAACAATATACTGTTAATTTAAATTGGCCTTTGTATCATTTCGCTGTCTGCCCTAATCACCCCAACACAAGCATAACCGGCTACGGCCCTTGAAATAAAAGTCTTTTAGGAAGCCGCTGGATCTATCTGAGCAACTTCTAGTTTGTAACCAAAAGAAATGTAACCATCTGTCCGTGAAGTGAGGAGTGGGTAAGTACCTAATCCAATTATACCAGCCCGCTACACGACAGATTTGGCGCCCGAACCTTAATTATTACTGTTATTATTCAGATTCATAAATAATAATAATTTAAAAAAAAAAAAAAATGTAACTTTGAAAAAAATTAATTATAAAATTTACCTTCACTAGTCGATATTAGTATACAACATCAAGAACAAAAAACTGTAATTAACATAGAAAAAATAGTTTCACTAAATTTAAATATTGTTGGTGTGATTAGCGGACAGCTGATAGTTAAATTGTATTATTTATTACATGGCCATATTTTTGAAACAAATTAAATATTTTTGATGCAATATGATAGCCTGCCTATACTTATAAGTCTTTTTGTGAATCTGTGTGTACCCGACCAAGTAACAATTAATTAATTTAATTATTTTAGTTGTACTATGAGAATGTAGCATAGTAACAACAAACAATTTGAACAATTATAATTAAATATATTTTTCAATTATTTTACTGCGCATCATAATAGATGCTTTGCAGTTAATACAATTTATATAACACCTTCTCCATTGAGAAGTGTCATTATTATTATTATTATTACACTTGTTCGGGACCACACAGACATTAGCGAGCTGCCAACATGTCGGACCACGAAGACGAATTATATCACGAAATTGAAGTCACCAGACGCGACCCACCGACGACAACCTCAAGTTTTGACTTAGGACCCGGTCCTAGTTTCGTTAACACGCGACCGCGCGGAAATCGAGATCCTTACGAACCGACCCCCGGTCCATCCAATCAACCAGACGCGCCGACCGCCGCGACCAGACAGTATCGCTCCATTAACACATTAGAAGCTCCGAAGCTAGTGTCCAGAATCTTAGACCAACCACCTCACTGGCGCGAAATGTACCACCAGCCGACCGCAGATTCTGAAGAACGCGTTGTACACGTAATACGCGAGGATAGCTTACGAGCGTGGAACTTAAAGTTTACGGGCGAATCGGACGTCGTAGATTTCTTTCTTAGGCTCGATGATTACATGCGCAGTCGCTATACGTCGGAGCGCAAGGTACTCAAATGTTTTCCCGACTTATTAAGTGGCAAAGCTTTAGATTTTTATAGGCAGATACGTGACAGCGTCACCACCCTGTCGGAGTTATAAACCAAACTCAAGAGTTTTTTCACATCCATTGACAGCGATTAGGCTTTGGAGAGGGTTAGAGACCGCCGACAACTACCAGGACAGCCGCTAAATTTATACATACTGGCGATTTACACATGAATTCGAGGTTGGTGTCCCTATTAGAGGATGCCAGCCTTATCGAAATCATTCAGCCTATGTACGCACAACTGCTAGCTGTTGGTGGTACTAACACTCACCAAAATTTAATCTTTTGATTTGAAGCTTATGCGCCGATCCAATTCTGGATCTAAACCGGCTTAGCAATTTTGGTAAGCGAGGACCACAGGAATTGGTCCAAGCATTTACCACATATTTAAATGACTTTAAACAGCACTGTTGACGTTGCAACAGGATATACACCATTTTTTTGGCAAAAAGGCCGTGAGTTCGTCGCGAACGGTGCGCTGTACTGTATACACGGCAACGCACCACATTCGTCAGACGACCTCCAGCTAACAACTCGGTCTAAAAGTGCCATAAGGCGTATACCAAAGCGCGACATTGACTTTGCTTTATTTTTTTGTACACATTACACTTTTTAAAAAAAAAAAAAGTGTCAAACTTAACTTTTTTTAAAAAATTAAAAATTTATGTGTACCTGTACTACCCTAGGATCCAGGGAGTGCAAACCGGATTAAAATCGGTCCAGTACTTTTGGAGAAAAAATAAAAACTAAGTTTTTTCTCACACTTTATTGATAGCTATCGCAATTATTGAACTTTAAATTTTAGTGTGGAGTTCAAAGACACTTCACACGTCTCGGATTTACTGCAGCCACCACCACAAGGTGTGCTACTGTATATAGTGAGAACTTGACAGTGAGCGCTCACTGTCATGTATCTCTTGTACAAAATGTATATTATAGTATAAAGTAAATATACATAAACTTGTACCTTAAGTTAGGATAACCTTTATAACATGGCATGACTTACCATAGCTTGTTGGTAGTAATTTAGGTATCCTAGGCGTATTAGGTAGAAATTTAGGATCATAGTCCAGGAACCGGACCCACATAGGCCGGAGTCCAGGCATTACTTAGTGTTAGACGTTGATAAAGTTCAACACGCATGCTTAGCCTTTAGGATCACTTACTTGATAAGTTTGATTTTCAACTCCCTAATCTTAATGATATAAAGCCGCATGCATACCTAAATAATGAGATAGGATTTTTTTTCCCGGCTATACCGGCTGTTGTGGTTAAGCTCGGCTTAACCTCTTTTCCTAACAAGGGGGGTATTGTAGTACAAATTACTACAACATAACCTTAAACTCAATACCGATTTTGACATGTCAATATTTACGTGAATAACATGTTTTGGAATAAGACATATGTACTCACGTGTAGCTAAACTCTTGATCTAACGAGTAACAGGCATATTCCAGGCCTTCAGTAGCTACAAGAGCTGAATTCACAACAGAAACTCCATGTGTTTTCGCAAACTTTCACAACCATTTTCCCACTAAACTATCTTACTTCCAATCACATGCGATACACCAATTTGATCAGAGGAACTTAAGCTACGCATTTATTATCACTGTTTTGCACATCGAAGCGTATTTCAGTAAATTTCAGACGCGGAACTGTCATAGATTTATTCTTCAAAGTAGACGGTACATTTTTATTAGAAAACTTAGACATCTGTCAAAAACCGTTCCATTTAGCGAAATATGCGTTCTCTAACGGCGCACATTGACAGCGGCGCGCCATACAAACTTAGGACCGTATCTCGCCCGTGTAGCGTGACAAGGAACTGGCGCAAGAGTTTCCCACTCTGTAACGAGTGAAACGTCAGTGTTGGCACGGCCCTCTCCGCGAGCTCACGTAACGCATTTTTATCGCGCGTGTTTGACATTCGGAATTCGTATGTAAACAATCGGACGAGACGTCACGCCCCGCGTCTACTGCGTTGGTCCGGACATCTTGGCAGGCCGTTACGATTGCTTTATAATGTACCGTGGAGTGTAGTATCACCACGAATACAGTGTTAAACGCGAGTTGTGCCGCGTAGTGACGTTCGCGGTGTGGGAGCGCCGCCGCACTCATCCTTCGTAGGCCCCGGCTGAGAGGGCGGCCGGGTGCATTCGTGTGACGCCAAGAAGGCATCAATGCCCTTCATCACCCCAGCTACGCGCAGAGCCAGAATGCCGCGCTTTGTTTTTAACGCGTGCCGCGCGTGACCGCGCTCGCTTTTTATCGCCCGAAGGCTCAGGCTTAGAGGCGGCCTGATGCGCTTGCGCGAAGCCAAGGGTGCGTCAACGCCTTGCTTCACCCCCGCCGCGCGCTGCGGCTGACCGCGCGCGCCTCGGTTCCCGTAGGCTCAGGATTCTGGCGGGCAGATCCTGCAGTACTTAGTGCGATGCCAAGGGCTTCATGCCTGCCCGCGCACTGCACCCCGCACTAACCATCACCGTGGTCATCGGGCGCAGCCTCTGGTTTCCCCCCAGGCCTCACCTAGCTACTGGCTAGTTGGGTTCGACGGCCTGAGGGTCCCCGAACATACTCCGCAGGCTACGGCCCCCGTAGTCTAGCGTGACTCACCCGTCATCGTCGAGGTAGTCCCGAAGATCCCGTAAGTGCACTAACTTCTATCTATCCACTGGCCAGTGCGAGCGTGAATTTGCCCACGCTTTAAAATCAGTGCGCGTTACCAAACGTATCTTAATAAGAGGTCATTCCTAACTTGAACGTACCGTTCTTCGTCACACGATTTATATCATAAAATTGTTGCAATTTATAGAAATGTTTTTATCGTTGCACGTTGGTAAAACAATATACTGTTAATTTAAATTGGCCTTTGTATCATTTCGCTGTCTGCCCTAATCACCCCAACACAAGCATAACCGGCTACGGCCCTTGAAATAAAAGTCTTTTAGGAAGCCGCTGGATCTATCTGAGCAACTTCTAGTTTGTAACCAAAAGAAATGTAACCATCTGTCCGTGAAGTGAGGAGTGGGTAAGTACCTAATCCAATTATACCAGCCCGCTACACGACAGTGCTGTTAAAGTCTTAAAAGTGATTACTTCGTATAAAAACAATGGGGAAAAATAAAAGTTGTGATAAATCTACAAGAGAAGTAATAATAAAACTTCGCGAGAAGAATTGGTCGTATAAAAAGATAGCCGACTATCTGCAATGTTCAAAAACAATGGTTTTCCATGCCGTAAAGCATTTTTCCACGTATCAAACTACTTCAAACGTTCCACGTGGACCTAGACAGAGAAAGTCGTCTCGTCGAGATGATCGAAATATCGTTCGTTTGGCAAAACAAAATCCTTTTAAAGGGTCTAATGAGTTGAGAAAAGAATATTTTGGCGAAAAAAACCCTTCAGCAATCTCTGCACGCACTATTCGAAGGCGTTTGGTAGAAAATAAGTTGAACGGAACGATAGCAAGGAAGGTGCCTATGTTGAAACGATGTCATAGGCAAGCCCGACTTGCATTTGCAAGAAGGTATGAAAACTGGACAGTCAGACAGTGGAAAAAC
Organism: Archips xylosteana; assembly: GCA_947563465.1. Taxonomy (NCBI): domain Eukaryota; kingdom Metazoa; phylum Arthropoda; class Insecta; order Lepidoptera; family Tortricidae; genus Archips; species Archips xylosteana. Next base: position 52,178 of record OX387356.1, on the reverse strand, counting down.
GTTCTTTTTTCTGACGAGACAAAAATAAATAGGGTATGTTCTGATGGAAAACGATATGTACGACGCCCTCCGAATAAAGCATTCGACCCAAAGTACACAAAAGTGACATTAAAGCATGGCGGGGGAAATGTGAAAATTTGGGGGTGCTTTTCTGGACATGGCGTTGGACCTGTTAGGCTGATAGAAGGAAACATGGATCAATTCCAATACAAAAATATACTGCAAGAAACAATGTTACCATATGCCGAAGACGTGCTTCCGGTTATTTGGACATTCCAGCACGACAATGATCCAAAGCATACTGCACGCACCGTTAAGGAATTCCTCACATCACAATCAGTTTCTGTCTTAGATTGGCCAGCCAACAGCCCAGATTTTAACCCAATAGAGCATCTTTGGTGCGAAGTCAAGAAAAAGGTTTCATATCGACAGTGTGGCAATTTGAGAGAGCTGTACGACGTTTTCTTAGAAGAATGGAACTCTATTTCTCTTGCGAAATGTCAAAAATTGATAGATTCAATGCCTCGCCGGTGTAAAGCCGTAATTAAAAGCCGTGGACATGCTACTAACTATTAATTTTAATTCAAATGTATTAAATTGCTTTTTTTTTCTATACCAACTTCACATTAATATGATTTATTTAATCTAAGTTTCATATAAAACAACTCTCGAGCAGTTTAATAAATCGTTCTTAATTATTTGTCCAGCTTCATTACTATTTGAATTTATTAGTATAGAGAACAAATAAAATTTGTAAAAAAAAATGTTAGCAATTATACACTATTATTCTTAATCCCGTTTGCTCTATCCATGTGGCTATTTTATAACATAACTTGTTACTTCTAAGAAGGAACACAACTAGACATATGACATGATTTAGATAAAAAAAAATCGGAAACTTCAAATCGTTCTTAATTGTATGACCACCACTGTATATTAGTCACGCCGACAAAGTGGTTAAAGAAAAAAAAAATAAAAAAAATTTTTTTAGGGTACCTCCCATAGACTTAAAGTGGGGGTGATTTTTTTTTTCTCGACTAACCCTATAGTGTGGGGTATCGTTGGATAGGTCTTTTAAAACCATTGGGGGGTTGCTTACATGATTTTTGTATTCAGTTTGCGAAATATTCAACTTTAAAGTGAAAATTTTCATTAAAATCGAACCGTTTCCCCCCCCCCCTTCTAAAATCTAAACTGTTGGGTGGAAAAATTTAAAAAAATTCAAAATGGTAGTAATTATATTAAATTTACAAGGAAAATTATAGCGGCTAAGATTGCTTGGGAATTATTTGTAGTTTAAGAGTAAATAGTAGCCAAAGGTATTAAACATACCGTCACTACTTTGGAAAACTCGTATCTCAAATCAGCATGTAAACAAAACTGGACCTTGATACGCGCGTAATAAAGTTCACTTTGCCAGATTAACGATTTTGAGATACGAGCTTTTTTCAAAGTACTGACGATCCCTAACTTGGAAGATTCCGTACACATACGAAATCCTTAGAAAAATATTACTTGATTTTTTCGTAATGGCTACGGAACCCTATCTTGGGCGTGTCCGACACGCTCTTGGCCGGTTTTTTTGTTTTTACTTTGATGTAGGAACTGACATAAAAATTGATAAAGCACATACTTCGTCGACTGTACTTAACTTAAAGAAAAAAAAATCCCTCACCATCAGTTTGGGCTTCACAGTATAGGTAACGCCACCAGAGAGAGTTGAGGCCATGCACACAACCACATCTCATGTAATGACAGCGGGATTTTGACGTTGTGTTGTCGTTAAACGTCAACGTCAACACAACGTCAAAATTCCGCTGTCATTACATGAGATGTGGTTGTGTGCGTGGCCTCAACTCTGGTGGCGTTACCTCTAGGTAAACATGCTACTGTTCACCAAATACACAGAATAACAAACAAAAAAGATCATGGAATCAATGGAGGCAAAAACCTACTGCGCCAATGCAATCTTAGAGATATCCCAAGCTATTGACCGCGTGTGGCATGAAGGAATTACTCTTGAAATTTAAAAAAACGCTCTACCAAATCACTTATACTGTACGGAATACTAAAATAATGTCTTCTGCAACGGCACTTCATCGTACAAATACAGAGTGGTGAAGAATTGTCTGAGCTATGTGCCATTAAAGCAGGAGTTCCCCAGGGTAGTGTACTGGGCCCCATACTCTACCTACTTTTCACTGTAGATTTACCGAGTTCTGAATCCATAACTACTGGTACCTTTGCTGATGGATGATACTGATTGCCATACTAGCTGCACACAGAAATCCAAAAATGGCCTCAAAATTGGCACAGAAAGTGGCGGATAATGGAACAAAATAAAATCAGTCAGTGTTATATTCACTTTGAGGAGAGGATTTTGTTTTCCAGTCTCCATAAATAATATACATGTTCCACAGGCAGATCATGTGAGATATTTAGACAAAAGGCTCACCTGGCAAAAATATATCTTCACTAAGATAAACAACTCGGTATTTAAACAAGAAGACTCTACTAGCTTATCGGTCGAAAGTGTCAACTTTCCCTTGAAAACGAAATAATTTTGTGGGCTGTACTGAAGCCGATCTGGAAATAGCGGCGTTCGATTGAACAATCAAACCCGTTGTTGGCTGTCTCACAGTGTAATTCAACTTCCACGTTATTTGCAGATCTAAATGGGGCTTCACATTTTCAATGTCGTATGAATCTTTAAGACTCTATGGGTCCAAACTTGTCGGCGTCACGCTCACAAGTGAAATGACGTAAAGGACTCACCCTTCATGAGCACGGTGTTGATCTTGAGCGGAGCGTAGCCGAGCTGCAGCGCCAGGTCGAGGCCGGCCAGCACGCGCGCCAGCGCCGGGCGCCGCGCCAGCCGCTCGTAGCGCGCCGCGCGCAGCGAGTCCAGCGACACGTTCAGCCCCGCCAGCCCCGCGCGCTGCAGCGCCGGCAGCGCCCGCGTCAGCACCACGCCGTTGGTCGTCATCCACACGCCCGCGATGCCCGCCACGCCCGACAGCTCCTCTGCGGACAGCGAGACAGTCAGCCCGCGCGCCCCCTGCACGGTCACCTATGCGAGCGCCAGGTCGGGCCGCAGCGTGGGCTCCCCGCCGGTCAGCCGCAGCTTGCGCACGCCGAGCGCCGCCAGCACGCGCACCAGCCGCGTCAGCCCGCGCGCCCCCTGCACAGTCACCTATGACGAGCGCCAGGTCGGGCCGCAGCGTGGGCTCCCCGCCAGTCAGCCGCAGTTTGCGCACGCCGAGCGCCGCCAGCACGCGCACCAGCCGCGTCAGCCCGCGCGCCCCCTGCACAGTCACCTATGACGAGCGCCAGGTCGGGCCGCAGCGTGGGCTCCCCGCCAGTCAGCCGCAGTTTGCGCACGCCGAGCGCCGCCAGCACGCGCACCAGCCGCGTCAGCCCGCGCGCCCCCTGCACAGTCACCTATGACGAGCGCCAGGTCGGGCCGCAGCGTGGGCTCCCCGCCAGTCAGCCGCAGTTTGCGCACGCCGAGCGCCGCCAGCACGCGCACCAGCCGCGTCAGCCCGCGCGCCCCCTGCACAGTCACCTATGACGAGCGCCAGGTCGGGCCGCAGCGTGGGCTCCCCGCCAGTCAGCCGCAGTTTGCGCACGCCGAGCGCCGCCAGCACGCGCACCAGCCGCGTCAGCTCGGCGCGCGTCAGCAGCTTGCCGCGCGGCGACAGCGGCGCCCCCTCCGGCGGCATGCAGTACTGACCTGACACACAACCATTATGAAGAGTACCTCCCCTCGTTACTACCGAAATAGTGATAATTTGATGGCTCTTTTCGATGTCATCCCTCAGTTGAGATGCCAGCATCTGTACTTTATTAACCAATAGTCCATCCAATACATATGTATACATACATATTAAGTGCCCGACTTTGAAATTTACGGCCTTGATTACTTTACAATAGTGTCCGACCGAAACTGGTTTTTACGACCGAAACCGAAACCGAATTTCGGCAACGGTCTCAGTTTCGGCCGAAACCGAAACTTCCTTACAAGGATCATGTTTTGAGGGAAAAATAAAGAAAACGCTTAGAAAACGTTATTATAATCAGTCAGTATTTATTTTTTTATCTTTAAATCACATGGCTATGCAGACTTCGATATTTTTACTCATTGATAATCAACATAACAACCCTGAATGCATAATATTATCATCACTAATGCACTATAGTAAGTACCAAGTGCCTAATTAATGTTTGTTTATAGCAATGGAGAGTTAAATTAATAAAAAAAATATTTAGATAGTTTAAACTTGATTCTACTATGTATAAAATAAATAAATAAATAAATAAATATCACGGGACAATTCACACCAATTGACCTAGTCCCAAAGTAAGCTTAGCAAAGCTTGTGTTATGGGTACTAGGCAACGGATAAACATACTTATTCAGCAATGATAAACATACTTTTTCAGCAATGACCAGGAAAACACATCTTTTGGTGTTCCCCAAGGAAGCATTTTAGGACCAACCCTATTTTTAATTTTTATAAATGACCTCTGTAACTTAAAACTGAAGCATGGAACAATCATAACATATGCAGATGATACGGCCCTACTTTTTGCGGCTGACTCTGATGCTGAAGTTTATAAGCATGCGCAACACGGGTTCAATATGGTTAATAAATGGCTTCAGCTCAATTTACTAACTCTTAATGCCGATAAAACTAACTATATTAAGTTTTCAATGCGGAAATGTACGCCTACGCAAATTAATTCTACATTATATGCCCATTATTGTAACTTTCCCACAGATGGCCAATGTGTGTGTTCCGCTATTAAAATTACCGACCGAATAAAATACTTGGGCATTATAATAGATGAAAATCTTTCGTTCAAACATCACATAGAAGCGTTATGTGCTAGAACTCGTAAGTTGATATTTGTATTTAAAAAGTTGCGACATATAGCGGATCCTAAATTAATTAGGCAAGTTTATTTCTCGCTATGTCAGTCAGTCCTAACCTACTGTATAACAACATGGGGTGGGGCGGGTAAAACATTTTTTCTAGGCATTGAGAGAGCGCAAAGAGCTATTCTTAAGGTGTCCACTTTCCGTCCTTTCCTTTTTCCTACTAATCTGCTTTATAAGTCGTGTAATGTGTTAACAGTTCGACAATTATTTATATTCAGTATAGTACTTAAGCAGCACGCAGCACTACCCTATAACACGGTACTAACGGATAAAAGGCGAAAGGACATAGTTTGCTCTCAAAAAATAAGACCCAAATTTGCTTTCACGCACAGGTTTTTTGTTTTCTTAGGACCACTGCTCTATAATAGATTAAATTCATTTTCGCATATTTATTCCCTAAATATTAATAAATGCAAAAAAAGTCTCCTAGAGACACTGCAAAATATGTCGTACGAAGATACAGAAAAATTATTATTAGTTGTAAAGTAGGTAGATTGTGTTTGCTACCTTTATTTTTGTTAGATTTTAATTTTTAGGTTACTATTTTGGTTATTTATATTTGTATTGTATTTTGAGAGAAGTTTTTGATTGTGTTTTTCACTGATTGATTGTTTATTTATTTATAACTTATATTTTAGCTCTTACAGCCCGAAACACAGGATTTCCTAGTTCGGGCCCATGAGTTGCTTACTTAGGTTTAGTATAAGGAAACTTTGTACCTATTAAGTTATTCTGTAAAAATCAAATTTTCAATAAATTTATCTTATCTTATCTTATATAGATAGATACATACTTAAATACATATTAAACACCCAAGACCCGAGAACAAACATTCGTATTTTTCATACAAATATCTGCCCCGACACGGGAATCGAACCCATCGAATCGATGTATATGTATGTATGTATTAGTTTGTTAAGTATTGTACAGTTTAGTAGTTCTGTACACTTGTAGTTGTAGTTGAATGCAGGTGTCAGGAGTGCGGAGAAAGATATCTTGAGTTGAAGTAAGATGATTTATTAAGTTAAAGATACAGATTTAAAAGTAAACTGATTCTTTCTCTTGATGTTAGTTGTACGATAGCTAGTTACGCACTACAGTCTTGTTTTATTATTAAAACTCGTATTACTTATAATATTTGTTGCTGCGCGACCCAAAGTAGGTCGCGAGTAAGCATAATAAAAATGAACGGTGGTGAGACCATACAAGAATATTGAATTATTCTTTGATGTTTACTACCTACTCTTATGCTATATCACGTGATAAAACTTACCGAATTCGAAATAAATCATATGAAAACACAACAAACAAAACAAACTGCAAACACAAGAGCCAGTCACGACATGATTAGGCACGTAGACGCGGCAAAATGTCTTCGTCGCTTGGAATTCAATGCGCCCCGAACATGATCAATCGCAGCGCGAGAACTCCCAAATGCAGTTTCGGTTTCGATCGTAGTTTCGGCAGGTTTGCCGCCGAAACCGAAACTAAACCGAAACCCGTTTTTTTGCCGAAACTCGACCGAAACCTAACTTTCGGTCGGACACTACCATTAACTTCTCGTATGCCATACCTGTACCCATACAGGTTGTATGCCGGAGAGGCTTGCACACTTGTAATAACAAAATTTTTAGGTACGCATTACTAGGTATAAAGGGTATAAGTAAAGGGAAGGTGGGGAGGGAGGGTGTAAGTAAAGGGGATAAGTAAGGGGATATGGCACTACGCAAACAACAAATACAAATGTGCAAGCCTCATCGGCATATGAAAGGTTAATTAAACAACAATTAAAAAAGTGAATACAATTGAAATTAAAACTGTCCTACACATAACAAAAGTTTGTTGAGCAAAATGTCTTTCACAGAAAAAAAAAATAACTAATCATTTTATACTGTTTTATAATCATTCATAAACCCTACATAATATTATTATAGTGTGTGAAAAAATATTTTAAACTGTAAATACTTCTACTCCTCCTTATCACTTTATTGCATAAGCTTCACAAATAAACTCATGATGTAACTTTTAAGCAATTCTTGGCTATCTATGAAGCAATCATTAGTTTATAAGTAAATGCCACATCTGAGGCACATTTAATTATTGTATCCTATTTGCATAACAATTGGCATAATTTGTATAGCTGGCCAATATTATCTGTAATATTGAATAGCAAACAAAACGTGAACAAGTGAAATAGTAATACATCAAAGCCGAGCCAATGGAGGCCACGGCTACAGTTGTATTCTGCAAACAACTGATAACCCCTGAATGGCAACAATCAACGTGTGCACTCACGCGGAACATCCTTATCCTGCCTCCAACAAAGCAATATCCATCCATATTTTATACAGATAAATGCCTGATGTTGAAAAATAATAAAAATTTAACCTAAAAAGTACTAAAGTAAAATTGTTATGAGGTTTCTAATTAGTTATTTCTAAAAATTCTCTTGACAATCAAATGTTTTGTTTATCGTGTTCAGTTTGAATGGCTGCACGAGTGTGTGCGTTTGTGTGTGTGTGCTCACATCGCAGGTTGCAGCGTTCAGTGAGCGAGACGCGCAGGTAGTCGTGACGCCGGCCGTGCAGGTCCACGAGCGGCGCGCGCGCCCACTCCGGCGGCTCCGGCGCCGCCACCGCCACCGCCGGCGCCTGCGCATACGATCGCTTTTACAACGCATGATCAATCGAAGCTACAATGCCAACTGTTTCTAGTAATGGTACTCACCGCGCCGCCCGCCACGTCGCAGAGCCACCGCGCCAGCCCCAACTGCCGCAGGAGCCCCCGCCGCAGCATGCCGCCGCTTTAACGTCAAGGATTCGGAGTCACAAATGCGCGCACACGCGACTCGACTTATCCTTCTCGCCGCGCGCAATGTACAAGTTGTACTAGGCTAGGCCACTTTTGGTGGTGGTGGTTGAAGGTCTCTCCGTCAATCAATTGGCCAGTCCTTTTCCACGTCCTTTCGCTTTCACGAAACTGCTGTAAGTAATGAAGTAAATAAATAAATAAACAGGCAGTGACGTTTTTGAACATAGTTTAACTCTATTTTAATTTCAATGTACATATTGTAATCATACCGATTTATGACATTTTTTTTAAATTAAAGTGAGTTTACTATATGCTTTACACTATAAATTTACCATTAAATACTTGCAAATAATGTAATGAAATGATTATTCTTTTTAGCATTGTTGCTTTATGAAAATAATGCATGAAATAATGCCTTTGTGCTGTCACTGCTGCGTGTCACTGTCACGTCAACGTCAATTTTTATGACGTCTTTTCTCGCCGCATTTTGGCATGTGATTTTTTTATTGGAACAGCATCCTAGTGAGATTGGAATGCATTAGAATTTAATCATCTCAAAAGACGTGAATGCGGCACCGGAAGACCGGAGGAATATCTTTACCTCTGAAATACAGCCCTTTCACATAAAAAGAGACAGTATGGCCTACAAATCATAGCCTTTCCCAAAAGAGACTAATTAAGAAAATTTCTTTCGCGTCACGTCACTGTCACTGTCAGTCAGTCCTGTCAATCGCTGTCGGAAAGATTACACTGTTGTTGGTTTGGTTCTTTAGTTGCTATGTTTAATATTTTATTTCTTTCGGATAAGAGTTCTCAGTTTGCTGCTTACTTGTTACTAATAAAGGAAGTGTAGAAGCTCAGACTATACCGTTTAAACCTTCAGTTAATCAGGTCGCTACGTTTCGCCTTTCGCGTATGTAAACAACGTCGGTATTACAGTTTTCGCCGTCGTAATTAGTGGTCATATCGAAGATGTCGCTGTTTCCGGCTTACGGACTGGAGGGTTCGGCGAGCGCGGGTGAGTATGCGAAGGCGGAAGCGGGCGGCGGCGACGGTGGCGGAGTAACGAAGGATGGTCGGTTGCAGTCGCAGAGCCGGCGGCGGCGGCGGCGGCGGCGCGCTGGGCGGCGGCGCCCGAGAGCGAGCTGCTCGCCAGCAGCGACAGCGACGCGGAGCCGTGCGCGGGCGCGGCGGCGGCGGCCGAGCGGGGGGGTGCGGCGGCGGCGCCGGCGGAAGCGGACTACTACGAAGACCGGCGCTTCGATGGCGGCAACCTGCGCGTCTCCACCATCTATTTCCCCGGACGCCCGCAGTCAGTTCCTATTCACCACACACACATACACTTTCAAGTTTCACATTCAGTCATCATCATCACTCAAGTAGCAATCATATCAAATCCAAAGTACAAGTTGTCTGATTATGTTTTGATGTAATGCTGTCAACTGAAGTAATTGTTTAGTTGGGAATGAAAACCTTTGTCAAGAGTCAGATTGGCCAACTTAATTAGATCCTACCCCCTGTTTCACCATCCATTGATCAAATTTATTTGATGGATAAATGTTATGCCGTCTCTGTTTGTTTTGTTTGAATAGACGGAGAGGGCATCACATTTATCTATCTAATACCTTTAAACGAGCAATTCTTGTATATATATATATAATCAGGATCTCGAAAACGGCTCCAACGATTTCGATGAAATTTGGTATGTGGGGGTTTTCGGGGATGAAAAACTGATCTAGCTATGTTTCATTTTCAGAAAATCGCTTTTACTCGTGTTTTCCGGCTATTTTTGTTTGCATTAGAATATAAAGCTAAATTTCGCCGACTTCGAGCAGATCATAATGGCACATTAGAAATCGGGTGGTCGCGGATTCAGCCGACCTCGGTTCGATACCACGTTTTTTTTCAAGATTTTTAGTTTTTTTTTTAAGTTTTTTTTTTTATGAGAAACGTCAAGTTTCTTCTTTTGTGAGAAAAAGTTACTTTTTTGTGAGAAAAAGTTACTTTTTTGTTAGAAAAAGTATTATAGGGAACGTGCAGTAACTATAGGCGGCAGCACTAATGCGACAGAAGAGACACTATGCGGACAGTAAAACAAACTTATCAAGGTAAAACATTCAAATTGATGGCGCCCTTATGGCACCAGTTGGCAGCATCGTCTATGTGCACGTTCCCTATTGGGAGCACAGAACAGGAAAAGCCGGTTGTCTGTAAAGTCGGTTTACGGACGATAGTTTAACGTGACTCACCCCCCCTCCCCTCCGGTGTTTTTGTCAAATATCTTGAAAACGGTGCATCCTACGGCAAAATCAATGAAATTTTCATCCCCCCTTTAATTCCCCCGCGCTCCCTCCCCCGCATCCCCTCCCCCGCTCTCACCCCCCCCCCCCCCCCCCCCACCCCTCCGGTGTATATAATCAGGATCTCGGAAACGGTTCCAACGATTTCGATGAAATTTGGTATTTGGGGGTTTTCGGGGATGAAAAATTGATCTAGCTTGGTCTTATCTCTGGAAAAATGCTTGGTGCCGAATTTCTGCCCGAGCAGAGCTCGGTCGCCCAGGTACTCCGTTAGTTAAAATTAATCAATGGGTAGTGAAACAGCCCCTAAATCTAATTTCTGTTGACTACTGACTAGACTCTATGTGATCTAATAATTGCATAATCATTATTTTTCTTAAATCTTCTCTATTTCACTGTGATCAACTGAAACAATAGCCAACTGACTAGGGAAGCCTACTATGATTTGAAGTTCATTGTTACTTGGCATTTTTTGACATGACAACATCTAATAAATTGATGAACGCTGGCTGCATGCACGAAAAAGGATGACGCAATGTAACTTACATGTACCTACAGAGCAGCAAAGGCCAGCATGTACAATCTTAGTACTAGTGCTCGGGTTATTTTCAATGCAAAGGGGTGTGGGGTGCAGGAGGGTTGAGGGGAGTGCGGGAGATGGGTGCAGGGGGTGAAAATTTCATTGATTTTGCCGTAGGATGCACCATATTCAAGATATTTGACAAAGCACCGGTGCTCGTCCGATCACCGAGGTTAAGCAACGTTGGGCGCGGTCAAAACTTGATGGGTTGGGTTGTGGGGGGTGGGCCCGGTCAAAACTTGATGGGTTGGGTTGTGGGGGGTGGGCCCGGTTTCATTTTTGTTTTTGAATGTTTTGTTATGATTATGACGTTGTCATGTTAAACTGTTGTCCGTAAACCGACTTTACAGACAACCAGTTTTTTTAATTAGATGGGGGAAAAAAATTACTATGACACTAATTATTAATCATTATTTATTAATTACCAATTATTATTTACTTATCTAAATTCACCACATACAGTGGTGGTCATACAATTAAGAACGATTTGAAGTTTCCGATTTTTTTTTATCTAAATCATGTCATATGTCTAGTTGTGTTTCTTCTTAGAAGTAACAAGTTATGTTATAAAATAGCCACATGGATAGAGCAAACAGGATTAATAATAATAGTGTATAATTGCTAACATTTTTTTTTACAAATTTTATTTGTTCTCTATACTAATAAATTCAAATAGTAATGAAGCTGGACAAATAATTAAGAACGATTTATTAAACTGCCCGAGAGTTGTTTTATATGAAACTTAGATTAAATAAATCATATTAATGTGAAGTTGGTATAGAAAAAAAAGCAATTTAATACATTTGAACTAAAATTAATAGTTAGTAGCATGTCCACGGCTTCTAATTATGGCTTTACACCGGCGAGGCATTGAATCTATCAATTTTTGACATTTCGCAAGAGAAATAGAGTTCCATTCTTCTAAGAAAACGTCGTACAGCTCTCTCAAATTGCCACACTGTCGATTTGAAACCTTTTTCTTGACTTCGCACCAAAGATGATCTATTGGGTTAAGATCTGGGCTGTTGGCTGGCCAATCTAAGACTGAAACTGATTGTGATGTGAGGAATTCCTTAACGGTGCGTGCAGTATGCTTCGGATCATTGTCGTGCTGGAATGTCCAAATAACCGGAAGCACGTCTTCGGCATATGGTAACATTGTTTCTTGCAGTATATTTTTGTATTGGAATTGATCCATGTTTCCTTCTATCAGCCTAACAGGTCCAACGCCATGTCCAGAAATTTTTCACATTTCCCCCGCCATGCTTTAATGTCACTTTTGTGTACTTTGGGTCGAATGCTTTATTCGGAGGGCGTCGTACATATCGTTTTCCATCAGAACATACCCTATTTATTTTTGTCTCGTCAGAAAAAAAAACGTTTTTCCACTGTCTGACTGTCCAGTTTTCATACCTTCTTGCAAATGCAAGTCGGGCTTGCCTATGACATCGTTTCAACATAGGCACCTTCCTTGCTATCCTTCCGTTCAACTTATTTTCTACCAAACGCCTTCGAATAGTGCGTGCAGAGATTGCTGAAGGGTTGTTTTCGCCAAAATATTCTTTTCTCAACTCATTAGACCCTTTAAAAGGATTTTGTTTTGCCAAACGAACGATATTTCGATCATCTCGACGAGATGACTTTCTCTGTCTAGGTCCACGCGGAACGTTTGAAGTAGTTTGATACGTGGAAAAATGCTTTACGGCATGGAAAACCATTGTTTTTGAACATTGCAGATGGTCGGCTATCTTTTTATACGACCAATTCTTCTCCCGAAGTTTTTTTATTACTTCTCTTGTAGATTTATCACAACTTTTATTTTTCCCCATTGTTTTTATACGAAGTAATCACTTTTAAGACTTTAACAGCACGAAATGGCGCCAAAATTATACGAATAATAATCTACAACCACAGAGCCACACAGTGTTCTCTATTTAAATTTGAAAAAATAATAAACTATTCAGCGTTCTTAATTACGTGACCAGCCAGTAAGTACTAATACTAGGTTCAGATCGAATGTATAAAGTTTCTCTATTAATTTTTTAGCCAACAATGTTGCATAAATGAATGTACCGGTAGTACGGAAAAGTTTTGCAATACCGAGAGAAATAAAAAAAATACGGGCAATTAGTTATACTTGTTACTTTGAAAAAATCATCTCAATAAATAATCGTTCTTAATTATATGGCCACAACTGTACATATGCAAGTTTTGAATCATTGAAATTTTGAATGTAAAAAAAAATCCCAAATGTTGCAGATACAATCGTGAGGATACGTGTCGTGCGCTGGGAGCACGAGGCGCGCCGCGGGGCGCCCGCAAGCGCACGCGCCGCTACTGGGAGCTGGGCGCGGGGGGCGGGGGCGAGGCGGGGGCGGGGGGCGGCGCGGGGGGCGAGGGGGAGCGCGCGGAGGCGCTGCGGCGCGCGCTGGCCGAGCGGCCCGACGACGAGGCGCTGTGGCTGCAGTACGTGGATTACCAGGTGCGGGGGGGCGTTGGGGGGCGGGGGGGGGGCGAGGGCGAGCGCGCGACTAATTTTTTTTTAATTTTGTCGGCAGGAGTGGATGAGCGGCAGCGAAGCAGCACTCGCAGCGGCAGAGGAGGGCGCGGCGCGGCTGCCGCGGGCGCCCCGCCTGGCCGCGCGCCGCCTGCGGGCGCTGCAGCGCGCCGCCGCGCCGCGCCGCGCGCTGGCCCGCCTCAGGGAGATGCTGCGGCACGGTAGGGGGGAGGGGGGGCGGGGGGGGCGCCCCGCCTGGCCGCGCGCCGCCTGCGGGCGCTGCAGCGCGCCGCCGCGCCGCGCCGCGCGCTGGCCCGCCTCAGGGAGATGCTGCGGCACGGTAGGGGGGAGGGGGGGCGGGGGGGGCGCCCCGCCTGGCCGCGCGCCGCCGCGCCGGGAGGGGGGGGAAGGAAGGCGAGACCCTAGAGAGATTTCAGTTTTAGGGTCCAAAAAAAAGGGGAGGAGTATCAAAAAGACTTTGTTACTGAGACTGTTCTGTTCATCCGTCTGTCTGTGAGCTTTGAATTGTGAAACTGTTTGCCAGCCATTACGACGGAGCCCGTTATCCGTTCGCAGAGAAGGAGCCGGAGCTGCGCTGCGCGCTGTGGGCGCGGCTGGTGGCGCTGGCGGCCACCGCGGGGGAGGGCGCGGGGGGGGCGGGGCGCTGCGCCGCCGCCGCCGCGCTGGACCTGCGCCGCCAGCCCCGCGCCTACCCGCACCTCGTGCTCGCCTACGGTGAGGGGGGGAGGGGGGGCTACAGCGTACAGCCTTCACTACATATCCAAACAAATAGCATGTGCGGCACAAATGCGTGCGACAGCTCCGCGGTGGTAGCACGAAGTGCACCCGTTTCTTGCAATCGGTTGAGTGCCGCAACGTGCCGCGGGTCACACGCGTCGGACGGTACGGTTGATCGACACGGAGCGTGTAATATTAGAAGTACCTACAATGTAGTCCAGTATTAAGGGATAATGATGCTAGTCAAAAGATGTGGTTAGAGATTTTTTTTTATGTTAGAGAGGCCAGACAAACGAACTAGTGGGTCACCTGATGTTAAATGATCACCACTGTCCATAGACACCCGCAGCGCTTTACGCGATGCCAGTGCGTTGTCAGCCCTAAGGAAAAAGGAGAGGGAATAGGGGAGGGGGAGAGGTATCGGGCCCCCGGTGCTCCCACTGACCGTACGAAACGCAGCAGGTAGTACTGCTGCTTCACGCCGGTGTTCTGTGAGAGGGTGGTACTGCCCCGGACGAGCCGGCCCATTCGTGATGCAGCGGCTAGCTCTACCACTACAAACAGAAACAGATTGGTGCAGAATTGATTGAAAAATTTAAAGACCTCAGTGTGTACGGTTGTTAGCCCGCACTGTCAAAATGACAGTTTGTATGTATGTCAGATGATGCAGGAATAATGTCAAAATGAGTAACACACGTTCGGCGTTAATGAGTAGCTTAGGTCAATGTACGCTAACTCGTACACAGTGTCGTAATTTTTAATGGGATTCTAATCTAAAGAACAATTTGTTAAATGTCCTTGAAGTCATTTTAAAATATTATTAAAATTTCTTCTCGTTTTTGCTCAAAAGCGAAAATTCTCCACTCAGCAACCAAAAGGTCGATTCACAAGAGCAGGCACTGATTGAACGAAAGTGATGTAATTTTGACACTTTTATAGAAAAATGACTGATGCATGTCATTTTCATATTCGTGTGAAGAGATTCAAATAGGTAACACATAGATACTTTAATTCGAACCATTCGTGCCAGCTCTTGTGAATCGAATTGTGCTTGTCAGTCTCAGTCGTCAGGTCGTCTCGTACGGGGAAGTTGGTTGGCGTTTCTGCTAACGTTTATTCGCTACGCTGATAATAAATGATTAAATACTCCATTACAACAATCTACTGTACACATCTGTACACGCTGGGATCCAAACAAATACTAGCTGCGCTGCATTAAGGTCGCTGCATACTTAACGTGATTTTAATACTCGGACGGAACGGGACGGGGAATTTTTCAAGAAACAATCGTAGATAATGTGTCTGAACGTACATACGCAACGGAATCACGGACGGGACGGGAACGTGGCATCAACGTGGCGGGAAAAACACCGTCGGCCCCCGTGCCTCGTCTCGTCCGTGGTTCCATTGCGTATGCAGTCACTTCGTTCGCTCCGGAGAGGTGTGTTGCTATCGAAAACGGACGACGAAAAGCAGGTTAGTTGCCCGTCACTGTCACTTAGCGTATGCATTAAAATTCACGTCAGAGTATATTTAACCACGACCCGTCTCCGTCCCATCCTCGTTCCGTCCGAGAAAAAATCACGTTTCGTATGTAGCGACCTTTAAGACGCACAACTCAGCGGGGCGTGGCCGGTGCGCGCAGGGCTGGTGCTGCGCGCGGGCGGGCTGTGGGAGGCGCTGGTGCTGCTGCTGGAGCTGGTGCTGGGCATGAGCTCGCCGGCCGCGGCCGCGCGCCTGCCGCCGCCCCGAGACGCCGCCCAGGCGCGCGCCGCCGAGGAACGCCTGCAGGACCTGGAAGACAAGGTGAGCCGGTTTGCTTATACGCTCACCGACCTACTACCGTGCCGAGCTAAAGGGGTAGGGTTGCGAGAGAGGGACCAAGAGAGGAGGGGGGGGAGAGACGTGAGATGGGGTCGAGGGGATTAAGATAGTTTACGAAGAATTAGTTAATTTTGGTCCGTGATGGGAATTCATCCTTTTTGGCACTAGTTCCACCAAAGGATTGTGTAATTAGTTTATCGACTATTTTCTCGCTTAAGAAACGGACAGAAGATACAAATCCTGTGTCGATAAAAGAGAGAAATATATTTATTTATAGTTGATCGTTGGCTGTTCGCATTGCCGATGAGGACTCTCTTCTCTAGTTGATCGCAGCGACAAAAGCTGGTGACGGTAAAATTCGCTCAGCGATGTCCGCTTGGCGATCAGAACTCACGCTGAGAGACAAACCAGCGATCATTCTACTGTACGGTCAGCCAAAAATATGGTCTACCACCCTATTCTGAAATGTTAAATTTTGTGTCTATTGCCTAATGTCTTTTCATATAAGTACTTACATTAATATTTTGCATGCCTGATATAGATGAAATGTGTGAAACTATTTTTCTGTACACTGTGACCTACTGTACCACATTTTAAGCATAATAAAGATTGATTATTGATTATTATTGATTATTGACGGTTGAAGTTCATTTGCACATCATAATACAACAAGGTCGATTTTCCCTTGCAATAATATGATGACGGTGACTAATGACTTCACTCAGTTGAAAAAGTCAACCTTAGCGATATTTAGATCTCAAAGAAACTTTTGTCAAAACTGGTAGACCACTTTCTTGGTCGACCGTACAGCGTGGATTTGAGTGTTCGTATTTCGAGTGACACGAGTAACCGCCCGTCGCACTCGAACATTCAAAACTATCTTAACTACACACTCGCTTCTCGCTGCTCGCCAACTCGTTTCTGATTTCTAGCTCTAATGACATCTTTTACACGTTAATTCTGACTTCAGTTCAGTCCATTCATTCTGATTTTTTGTTATCCACAACGGATTGACGAATATTATTTAAAATATAAAATTTTGCATCAGTTCGGACCATCAGTCCCTCAGTTTGAGAAGGTTAAACGATTTACGCGATAATTCTCTCTTCATTCTGACCAGAATGATGGACTGAACTGACGCCAGTATTAGCGTGTAACCGTGTGGAATCACTTCTCTCTCATCGTTAGCGGTGGGAACAGTGACATACAGTGGTGGTCATACAATTAAGAACGATTTGAAGTTTCCGATTTTTTTTTATCTACATCATGTCATATGTCTAGTTGTGTTCCTTCTTAGAAGTAACAAGTTATGTTATAAAATAGCCACATGGATAGAGCAAACGGGATTAATAATAATAGTGTATAATTGCTAACATTTTTTTTTACAAATTTTATTTGTTCTCTATACTAATAAATTCAAATAGTAATGTAGCTGGACAAATAATTAAGAACGATTTATTAAACTGCTCGAGAGTTGTTTTATATGAAACTTAGATTAAATAAATCATATTAATGTGAAGTTGGTATAGAAAAAAAAGCAAATTAATACATTTGAACTAAAATTAATAGTTAGTTGCATGTCCACGGCTTTTAATTACGGCTTTACACCGGCGAGGCATTGAATCTATCAATTTTTGACATTTCGCAAGAGAAATAAGAGTTCCATTCTTCTAAGAAAACGTCGTACAGCTCTCTCAAATTGCCACACTGTCGATTTGAAACCTTTTTCTTGACTTCGCACCAAAGATGCTCTATTGGGTTAAGATCTGGGCTGTTGGCTGGCCAATCTAAGACTGAAACTGATTGTGATGTGAGGAATTCCTTAACGGTGCGTGCAGTATGCTTTGGATCATTGTCGTGCTGGAATGTCCAAATAACCGGAAGCACGTCTTCGGCATATGGTAACATTGTTTCTTGCAGTATATTTTTGTATTGGAATTGATCCATGTTTCCTTCTATCAGCCTAACAGGTCCAACGCCATGTCCAGAAAAGCACCCCCAAATTTTCACATTTCCCCCGCCATGCTTTAATGTCACTTTTGTGTACTTTGGGTCGAATGCTTTATTCGGAGGGCGTCGTACATATCGTTTTCCATCAGAACATACCCTATTTATTTTTGTCTCGTCAGAAAAAAAGAACGTTTTTCCACTGTCTGACTGTCCAGTTTTCATACCTTCTTGCAAATGCAAGTCGGGCTTGCCTATGACATCGTTTCAACATAGGCACCTTCCTTGCTATCCTTCCGTTCAACTTATTTTCTACCAAACGCCTTCGAATAGTGCGTGCAGAGATTGCTGAAGGGTTGTTTTCGCCAAAATATTCTTTTCTCAACTCATTAGACCCTTTAAAAGGATTTTGTTTTGCCAAACGAACGATATTTCGATCATCTCGACGAGATGACTTTCTCTGTCTAGGTCCACGCGGAACGTTTGAAGTAGTTTGATACGTGGAAAAATGCTTTACGGCATGGAAAACCATTGTTTTTGAACATTGCAGATGGTCGGCTATCATTTTATACGACCAATTCTTCTCGCGAAGTTTTATTATTACTTCTCTTGTAGATTTATCACAACTTTTATTTTTCCCCATTGTTTTTATACGAAGTAATCACTTTTAAGACTTTAACAGCACGAAATGGCGCCAAAATTATACGAATAATAATCTACAACCACAGAGCCACACAGTGTTCTCTATTTAAATTTGAAAAAACAATAAACTATTCAGCGTTCTTAATTAAGTGACCAGCCAGTAAGTACTAATACTAGGTTCAGATCGAATGTATAAAGTTTCTCTATTAATTTTTTAGCCAACAATGTTGCATAAATGAATGTACCGGTAGTACGGAAAAGTTTTGCAATACCGAGAGAAATAAAAAAAATACGGGCAATTAGTTATACTTGTTACTTTGAAAAAATCATCTCAATAAATAATCGTTCTTAATTATATGGCCACAACTGTATTTAGCGCATGAGTGGCGAGCGGTGTGGTGTGCCCTGTGCAGGTGATAAACAGCGGGCTGCCGAGCGGCGCGGTGTGGGCGCGGGTGGAGCGCGCGCGCGGCGCGGCGCACTGGCGGCCGGCGGGGGGGCCGGGGGGGGCGGCGGGGGCGGGGGGGGCGGACCCGCAGCGCGCGCCCGAGCCGGCCGACGTGGCCGACCTGCTGCTGCCGGTGTCCGACCCTGATGCCCTGCTGCTGCTGTTCTTCAACGCGCTCCGGTACGTGCCCCGTGCCCCGTGCCCCGGCGAACCCCTAACGCACCATCCGCTTTCATGTTCATCCTACGTCTTCAACTTTCAATTCGTCTTGCGTTAAGTGTCGTCAATATTTATTGGTTTATGATACATGCAGCTTATCATCTGCACCTGTGCGCCTGTCGCATGCGGCATACATAATATACACGCGTCTTGTGTTAGACACGATTTTTTGATGTTCGTTTGAGAAATATGATTTCAAGTTCTTCATTTTGTTTTTAACTTCGTTTTATTTCATTTGTGCAATCTTTGTGCTTCTAGTCCCACAATATTTGATATGTTCGATAATCATCACTAAAATGTAACTAATGTTTTCTTTTTATCTTTCGCCAGTTTATTTGCTAAAGGTACAAAATGTGTCACATCAACAAAATGTTGGTGGATCAGCTTGCGTTACGGGCATGTGCAGGTGTCAAACTGATTTGCAAAAGCATGCGTTACGACCACGACTTCGCGCGATCGGCGGCGCAGCGAGCATTTTCTGTGTTCATTGCGCGGCCGACACACTCGCCGCACAGTGGTTACCTGGCGGTACACGCAATGAATTGACAAAACGCTCGCGGCGACGCCGGCCGCTCGGAGTTACGGTCGGGAAGTAAGAGGAAGACGCAACATGAACATGAAGACGTACCAGTATGGATATGTAGGTGATGTCTCGTGTGCAGGTTGGCCAAAGTGCCGCTGCTGCCGAGCGCGGGCTACGTGTGGGCGGCGGCGGGGGTGGGGCGCGCGGGCTCGGAGGCGGCGGAGTGGGCGGCGGGCGAGGCGCTGCTGGGCCCGCTGCGCGCCGCGCGCCGCCCGCCCGCGCGCCGCGCCCCGCCCCGCGCCGCGCGCCGCCTGTTGCAGGCCTTCGTCGACCCGCCGCACTACTTCAGCGACGACTACGGTGAGCCCCGCCCCGCCGCTCCAGGCAGGCAGGCAGCGGCGGGGAGTGACGCGCGCGTGTTGCAGGGTACCGCGGCTGGGTGGACGCGCTGTGGGACGCGGCGCTGGCGGCGGCGGCGGGCGAGGCGCGCGCCGCGCTGCTGTGCTGGCGCCTGCGCTGGCTGCACGCGCTGCTGCTGCTGGTGCAAGTGAGTGCCACGCCACACGCACACACGCACACACACACACACACTTCCTGCCGTAATCGTTTCGATCATTCACTGTCCAATACTGTCCATCGTTCTTCATGTATTCATTCGAGATGGATGAACTTCGACCCGCTATAACGGCAGCAAAGCGGCAAAATATAACTAATACCACGTGAAACTGTCCCGTTGAGCCGAGTCGGAAACTCCATGCTATTTAACTTTAAAATAATTAATTTAGATTCGATTTAAAATGTGAGTAAAAACTCTTATTTTGTTTCAAATTACACCCCGGTTTGGTATTTGATGGAGTCAATTTCAGACTCCCATAAACCGCCGAATAGAGGATTCCAGGTAGGAAGGAAAGGAACCTATTTAATAGAGAAACGTATCGCAGCCGAATTCGAAAACATACTTTTTCAGACACTGATGTAATGTGCAATTTATTTATTTATTTAGAAACAAACAGTCTCTTATAGTTATACAGTTGTGGCCATATAATTAAGAACGATTATTTATTGAGATGATTTTTTCAAAGTAACAAGTATAACTAATTGCCCGTATTTTTTTTATTTCTCTCGGTATTGCGAAACTTTTCCATACTACCGGTACATTCATTTATGCAACATAGTTGGTTAAAAAATTAATAGAGAAACTTAATACATTCGATCTGAACCTAGTATTAGTACTTACTGGCTGGTCACGTAATTAAGAACGCTGAATAGTTTATTATTTTTTCAAATTTAAATAGAGAACACTGTGTGGCTCTGTGGTTGTAGATTATTATTCGTATAATTTTGGCGCCATTTCGTGCTGTTAAAGTCTTAAAAGTGATTACTTCGTATAAAAACAATGGGGAAAAATAAAAGTTGTGATAAATCTACAAGAGAAGTAATAATAAAACTTCGCGAGAAGAATTGGTCGTATAAAAAGATAGCCGACTATCTGCAATGTTCAAAAACAATGGTTTTCCATGCCGTAAAGCATTTTTCCACGTATCAAACTACTTCAAACGTTCCACGTGGACCTAGACAGAGAAAGTCATCTCGTCGAGATGATCGAAATATCGTTCGTTTGGCAAAACAAAATCCTTTTAAAGGGTCTAATGAGTTGAGAAAAGAATATTTTGGCGAAAAAAACCCTTCAGCAATCTCTGCACGCACTATTCGAAGGCGTTTGGTAGAAAATAAGTTGAACGGAAGGATAGCAAGGAAGGTGCCTATGTTGAAACGATGTCATAGGCAAGCCCGACTTGCATTTGCAAGAAGGTATGAAAACTGGACAGTCAGACAGTGGAAAAACGTCCTTTTTTTTCTGACGAGACAAAAATAAATAGGGTATGTTCTGATGGAAAACGATATTTACGACGCCCTCCGAATAAAGCATTCGACCCAGAGTACACAAAAGTGACATTAAAGCATGGCGGGGGAAATGTGAAAATTTGGGGGTGCTTTTCTGGACATGGCGTTGGACCTGTTAGGCTGATAGAAGGAAACATGGATCAATTCCAATACAAAAATATACTGCAAGAAACAATGTTACCATATGCCGAAGACGTGCTTCCGGTTATTTGGACATTCCAGCACGACAATGATCCAAAGCATACTGCACGCACCGTTAAGGAATTCCTCACATCACAATCAGTTTCTGTCTTAGATTGGCCAGCCAACAGCCCAGATCTTAACCCAATAGAGCATCTTTGGTGCGAAGTCAAGAAAAAGGTTTCATATCGACAGTGTGGCAATTTGAGAGAGCTGTACGACGTTTTCTTAGAAGAATGGAACTCTATTTCTCTTGCGAAATGTCAAAAATTGATAGATTCAATGCCTCGCAGGTGTAAAGCCGTAATTAAAAGCCGTGGACATGCTACTAACTATTAATTTTAATTCAAATGTATTAAATTGCTTTTTTTTTTCTATACCAACTTCACATTAATATGATTTATTTAATCTAAGTTTCATATAAAAC
Organism: Archips xylosteana; assembly: GCA_947563465.1. Classification (NCBI taxonomy): domain Eukaryota; kingdom Metazoa; phylum Arthropoda; class Insecta; order Lepidoptera; family Tortricidae; genus Archips; species Archips xylosteana. The sequence continues at coordinate 30,196 of OX387356.1, read as the reverse complement.
AACTCTCGAGCAGTTTAATAAATCGTTCCTAATTATTTGTCCAGCTTCATTACTATTTGAATTTATTAGTATAGAGAACAAATAAAATTTGTAAAAAAAAATGTTAGCAATTATACACTATTATTCTTAATCCCGTTTGCTCTATCCATGTGGCTATTTTATAACATAACTTGTTACTTCTAAGAAGGAACACAACTAGACATATGACATGATTTAGATAAAAAAAAATCGGAAACTTCAAATCGTTCTTAATTGTATGACCACCACTGTATGTATTACAAATATATATTTACTGATCATAGACTTACAGTTTCCTAAAGAAAAAATATTGAAACCTTACATCATAAAACTAAAACTAAACTAAACGAGTTTACAGAGTTAATCCACCCCTATGCATCAAAAACAAAGGAAATATATATATTACTAACTGACACTACAAACGTTGTTTTGCCTTATATCACCTAGGGGTATAAAAAATAGCCTACGACCTATTCTCAGACCTACCGAATATGGAGAAAAAAAAAAGTTTCATAAAGATCGGTCCAGCCATAACGGAGCAGTTCGGTAACAAACACCGTGACACGAGATTTTATTTTTTACAAATTTATGTCTTAAACAAAACAAAAACAAAAAACGACAAAACACAGCCTACCCAAAATCTGTAATACACTGCAGGAACTGTTTTATAAACCTACTTAACTTATTGCTGAAAATATCCAAATGTACATACTTATCATTATACAACCTGCACGCTCTTTTAATGAAACTATTATTTGCATACGAAGTTCGACTACGGTGAATATGAAAAAGAGGTTTCTTTCTACAAGCTCGCTCACAACGACGAGGTACTCTAAAGGAAAGGGATTGTAACAACAAAGGGGCATCAATATAATTATTAATAATTTTATAAAGGAATAACAAATCAAAACGCTCACGGCGAAAGCTTAAAGATGTCATATTTTGTCTCTTCAGAGCGGCGGCATAATCCAAGTATTTTTTCGTGGTACGATACTCTACAGCCTTAACAAACTTTTTTTGCACTTTTTCTATTCTATCACTATGTATTTTATAAAGTGGACTCCAGACTGCACAAGCAAATTCCAATCGACTACGGACATAACTATTGAATAGTACCTTAAACGTTAAAAGCCTCTTAAAAGGCTTACCTACACGCAAAATAAAGCCCAATTGTTTTAAAGATTTACTTATTATATTATCTATATGAGGTATAAAAGTAAGTTTAGAGTCCATAATTACGCCAAGATCACGAATCTGATCGACGCGACCCAGCTCTTTGTTATGAAGTTTATATTTGAAATTGATATTAGTCTTTTTCCTACTAAAACTGATAACAAAACATTTATCTGGATTCAAGAACAAATTACTTGAGGCACAGAAGGTCTCGAAACTATTTAAATCATTTTGTAGGGTATAACAATCATCTATACTTCGAATAACTCTGAAAATCTTTGCATCATCGGCATATAAGAGCATATTTGAATTTTTTATACATTCAGTGATATCATTAATGTACAAGATAAATAACAATGGCCCCAAATGAGACCCCTGAGGAACGCCAGAAGTGATTGAACTAAACTGAGAAGTATATCCTCCTACTGCTACTGCTTGCGAACGATTTTCAATGTAGGACTTTATCCAACGAAAGAGGTCACCGTGTGTACCGAAATGCCATAGCTTCAAAAGTAAACGCTCATGACAAACCTTATCAAATGCCTTGGCAAAATCGGTATACACAATGTCTCGTTCAAAATTAAACTGTGATTGATTGCGAAAGGACGATCCGGAGTGCGCGGCGGAGGCAAAGCGCATCCGCGACAGTGCCCAGGCGGCGCTGCGGCAGTTCGGCGGCTCGCACCCCGTGCCCTTCGCGCTGTTCGCGCGGCTCGCGGGGGGCGCGGGGGGCGCGGGGGGGCGCCGCGCCGCGCTCGTGGCGCTGCGGGCCGCGCTGCAGGACGCCGCGCGACCGCAACACCAGCTGCTCTATGTCGCCAGGTTAGAGACGTAGATTCGACATCGCTATTGTTTCAGGGAGGGAAGCCTTCGGAAAAAAAAATAGTGCGTGGATTCCCTCCGCGCGGATGAAGTGAAACTTCATAATAAAAAATAAAAAAACTAGGCGGTCACCCATCCAAGTACTGACCGCGCCCGACGTTGCTTAACTTCGGTGATCGGACGAGAACCGGTGTTTTTGTCAAATATCTTGAAAACGGTGCATCCTACGGCAAAATCAATGAAATTTTCATCCCCCCTTTGAAATCCCCGCACCCACCCTTACCAGGGGGTAAGGGTGGGTGCTTGAGGGAGGGCCCTCACCACTCTCCCTTCGACCCTCGCCCCCCCCTCGCAAACGTCTCGTAAACGTCAACTTGCGTTGCGTTAAACGATTAACGCAACCTTGTTGGATGTCGCATTAGAAGTTTCATTTCAAAAATGTGTCAAAACCGTTTATAACGACATTCAAGGGACAGCAATATTTGGTCGTTAAACACGGTTGGTCGTTGTACCTAACCAGTGTTACTTTGGTATATAAGATCATGTTGGGTTTTTTCTTGGTCGTTACATCCAATATGTCGATGTAATTGGTGTCGCTATAAACGGTTTTGACTGTATTTGCAAGGTGCTGTGGTCACCTCGCAGTTTGTTGAATCGCATCGTGATGTGTGCGCAGGATAGTGCAAGAGGTGTGCGGCGGCGGACCCGAGCTGTGCGCGGAGGGCGCGTGGGCGCTGGCGGCGGCAGTGCTGCGCTGCGCAATGCCCGCCGCCGCCGCGCTCGCGCAGCCGCCGGCGCAGCTGCTGCGGGACGCGCTGTGTGAGGTATGGAGCTGTGCCGGAGGGCGCGTGGGCGCTGGCGGCGGCAGTGCTGCGCTGCGCAATGCCCGCCGCCGCCGCGCTCGCGCAGCCGCCGGCGCAGCTGCTGCGGGACGCGCTGTGTGAGGTATGGAGCTGTGCCGGAGGGCGCGTGGGCGCTGGCGGCGGCAGTGCTGCGCTGCGCAATGCCCGCCGCCGCCGCGCTCGCGCAGCCGCCGGCGCAGCTGCTGCGGGACGCGCTGTGTGAGGTATGGAGCTGTGCCGGAGGGCGCGTGGGCGCTGGCGGCGGCAGTGCTGCGCTGCGCAATGCCCGCCGCCGCCGCGCTCGCGCAGCCGCCGGCGCAGCTGCTGCGGGACGCGCTGTGTGAGGTATGGAGCTGTGCCGGAGGGCGCGTGGGCGCTGGCGGCGGCAGTGCTGCGCTGCGCAATGCCCGCCGCCGCCGCGCTCGCGCAGCCGCCGGCGCAGCTGCTGCGGGACGCGCTGTGTGAGGTATGGAGCTGTGCCGGAGGGCGCGTGGGCGCTGGCGGCGGCAGTGCTGCGCTGCGCAATGCCCGCCGCCGCCGCGCTCGCGCAGCCGCCGGCGCAGCTGCTGCGGGACGCGCTGTGTGAGGTATGGAGCTGTGCCGGAGGGCGCGTGGGCGCTGGCGGCGGCAGTGCTGCGCTGCGCAATGCCCGCCGCCGCCGCGCTCGCGCAGCCGCCGGCGCAGCTGCTGCGGGACGCGCTGTGTGAGATATGGAGCTGCCTTGACGCAGGCACCTGGGTAAGCGATAGTCTGTAGTATCATTGAAATTATCCTGAACAACCCCTTAATCGTGCCGCAGCTATTTGTAGTTGCTTTGAGGGCTGCGGCGGACTGCCGTTTGCCCATTCAATCCCCTGGGAACAGCCAGGCTCTCCGGGTCACTCATAGGGCCCAGCGACCCGAATCAGGCTGGTTGGATTGTGGCCCAGGCGGGATTTAACAACGCGTGCATGGAACATTACTGGCCGCGCCGCCGCGTTGGTTGCGCCACCACTAATTAGTATGCCGCTATATGCTATCTCACTCACTCGGCTGCCAGTCGCGACACCGGCGATGCTCCCTCGGCATCAGCAACTATCTCATCGGCGTCCATTTTGAGACTGCGGCGAATCTGGTGTCTCTATTGGTGGTTCGGTTTGGAAGCTACTTTGGTAGCTAGACACCACGGCTGCGCGATTGGTTGCGCCGCCGTGGTGTTTCAGTGAGATATAGCCTATAGACGCGGAGCTCTTTATCTCGCTCATCGCGCCGTCGCCTCGCTCTGCTCCGATGCACTGGCATCCCGCCGGTCGGTCTCACACGCTGCTTCCGTGTTCAGTGCGAGCGGCGCTGCGCCGAGCTGGAGGCGGACATGGCGCGGCGCGGCGGCGACGCAGACTGTGACCCGCCGGGCAGCGGCGCCGCGCTGGCGGCCGCCATGCTGCCGGGCGCGGCCGAGTGGGCCGTGGCGCGCGCGCTGCTGGCGCCGCCCGCCAGGCGGCACGAGCTACTGCAGAGGCTGCTGGTGAGACCATCTGTCTTCAGTCGTTCGCTTTCACATCTGATTCGGAGCCATTTAAAGTTGTTTGTTTGTCTTGCAGGCGGAGGACGGGCAGGACGCGGCTCGGGCGGGCGCGCGCTGGCGCGAGCAGGAGGCGGCCACGCTAATGCTGCGCGCGGGACCGGGCGCGGCGCGGCGCGCGCTGTCCGCGCGGCACCCGCACAGCTGCCTGCTGGCGCTGCGTGAGTGAGGACGGGCAGGACGCGGCTCAGCGGGCGCGCGCTGGCGCGAGCAGGAGGCGGCCACGCTAATGCTGCGCGCGGGACCGGGCGCGGCGCGGCGCGCGCTGTCCGCGCGGCACCCGCACAGCTGCCTGCTGGCGCTGCGTGAGTGAGGACGGGCAGGACGCGGCTCGGGCGGGCGCGCGATGAGCGCCTCTCTCCGTTGTTTTTTTTTAAGCAGTCTATTCAAATTTCGATCGAGAGCCTCGGAAGTGCGAGGACCATCTGACGCTATATTAAAATTGTTCCAGTGTGGGGCGGCGCGGCGCTGTGGGGCGGGGGCGCGGGGGGCGCGGGCGGCGGGGCGGGCGCGGCGGACAGCGGGGCGCGCCGGCTGGGCGCCGCCTGGCCCGCGCTGCTGCGCGCCGTCGACGCCGACTGGGAGCCGGAAGGTGGGCGCCGCACGGCTCAATCGGTTCGGCGACCCGATGGAACCGAGCTGATCGCCGTCTTTTTTGCTCTTATCGCGTTGTCATAAAAGTAGCCGCTTCTACGTCGATAGATTTGAGGAGACCCTTACAGTGTGTTTTGTGCAGCGTCGGGCGTGCTGGCGCGCGTGCTGCGGCGGCAGGAGGGCGGCGGGGGGGGCGGCGGGGGGGGGCGCGCTGGCGTGGGCGCTGCGGCTGCAGGCGGAGGCGTGCGCGCCGGCCCCGCGGCTGCCAAGCGCCGCGCTCGCCGCGCTCGACGACCAGCCCTGCCACAAGGTGAGTGCGGGGGGGGGCGGGGGGGCGGCGGGGGGGGCGCGCTGGCGTGGGCGCTGCGGCTGCAGGCGGAGGCGTGCGCGCCGGCCCCGCGGCTGCCAAGCGCCGCGCTCGCCGCGCTCGACGACCAGCCCTGCCACAAGGTGAGTGCGGGGGGGGGCGGGGGGGCGGCGGGGGGGGCGCGCTGGCGTGGGCGCTGCGGCTGCAGGCGGAGGCGTGCGCGCCGGCCCCGCGGCTGCCAAGCGCCGCGCTCGCCGCGCTCGACGACCAGCCCTGCCACAAGGTGAGTGCGGGGGGGGCGGGGGGGCGGCGGGGGGGGGCGCGCTGGCGTGGGCGCTGCGGCTGCAGGCGGAGGCGTGCGCGCCGGCCCCGCGGCTGCCAAGCGCCGCGCTCGCCGCGCTCGACGACCAGCCCTGCCACAAGGTGAGTGCGGGGGGGGGCGGGGGGGCGGCGGGGGGGGCGCGCTGGCGTGGGCGCTGCGGCTGCAGGCGGAGGCGTGCGCGCCGGCCCCGCGGCTGCCAAGCGCCGCGCTCGCCGCGCTCGACGACCAGCCCTGCCACAAGGTGAGTGCGGGGGGGGGCGGGGGGGCGGCGGGGGGGGCGCGCTGGCGTGGGCGCTGCGGCTGCAGGCGGAGGCGTGCGCGCCGGCCCCGCGGCTGCCAAGCGCCGCGCTCGCCGCGCTCGACGACCAGCCCTGCCACAAGGTGAGTGCGGGGGGGGCGGGGGGGCGGCGGGGGGGGCGCGCTGGCGTGGGCGCTGCGGCTGCAGGCGGAGGCGTGCGCGCCGGCCCCGCGGCTGCCAAGCGCCGCGCTCGCCGCGCTCGACGACCAGCCCTGCCACAAGGTGAGTGCGGGGGGGGCGGGGGGGCGGCGGGGGGGGGCGCGCTGGCGTGGGCGCTGCGGCTGCAGGCGGAGGCGTGCGCGCCGGCCCCGCGGCTGCCAAGCGCCGCGCTCGCCGCGCTCGACGACCAGCCCTGCCACAAGGTGAGTGCGGGGGGAGGGCGCTGGGAGGGGGGGCGCGGCGTGTGAGAACAGATAAGGATCATCAAACATCGATAGAAAATCATCGATGTCTAAAAATATCGATGTTTTCGGTAGCTAATTAAACTATCTATTCTATTTATTAAATGTATTTATTTTTATCGAAATAATTAAACTTCCCAGTATTTTTTTGGGCACACTCTGTAAAAAATTAACTTTGTCAGGTTATTCTCATGAGTTGGAGATGTTACAAGTAGCAATATGTAGAGAGATCTCTCTCCAGGCAGATACATATTATACCTGGGAGTTACATATACGGTGACAAATTACGGCAGCACGGCATAGCGTATATGATTCAGTGTTTTAGAACGCGCTGGGCATGCTTCGTCGCCATCGCGCTCACGTCCCGCGCTGCGGTCTGTGGAGGGCTTAAATGGTCCTAAAGAGTAATTATACTGACATTTCGATATTTTATTCTCATAACATCGATGCGTCGATGTTATCGAAGTCAAAATATCGACGTCAAATCATCGATGTTTATTTAACATCGATGAATATCTGTAGTGTGGGCTGCGACTCACGCACACTCACCCACTATGTACTTAGTATATAATCGTAGGCTTTACTTAATATACTCAGTATTAACTCGACTCTAGTTATTTCTATACACCCATCCTTACGAGCACATTATACAGTTGTGGCCATATAATTAAGAACGATTATTTATTGAGATGATTTTTTCAAAGTAACAAGTATAACTAATTGCCCGTATTTTTTTTATTTCTCTCGGTATTGCAAAACTTTTCCGTACTACCGGTACATTCATTTATGCAACATAGTTGGCTAAAAAATTAATAGAGAAACTTTATACATTCGATCTGAACCTAGTATTAGTACTTACTGGCTGGTCATGTAATTAAGAACGCTGAATAGTTTATTATTTTTTCAAATTTAAATAGAGAACACTGTGTGGCTCTGTGGTTGTAGATTATTATTCGTATAATTTTGGCGCCATTTTGTGCTGTTAAAGTCTTAAAAGTGAATACTTCGTATAAAAACAATGGGGAAAAATAAAAGTTGTGATAAATCTACAAGAGAAGTAATAATAAAACTTCGCGAGAAGAATTGGTCGTATAAAAAGATAGCCGACCATCTGCAATGTTCAAAAACAATGGTTTTCCATGCCGTAAAGCATTTTTCCACGTATCAAACTACTTCAAACGTTCCGCGTGGACCTAGACAGAGAAAGTCATCTCGTCGAGATGATCGAAATATCGTTCGTTTGGCAAAACAAAATCCTTTTAAAGGGTCTAATGAGTTGAGAAAATAATATTTTGGCGAAAACAACCCTTCAGCAATCTCTGCACGCACTATTCGAAGGCGTTTGGTAGAAATTAAGTTGAACGGAAGGATAGCAAGGAAGGTGCCTATGTTGAAACGATGTCATAGGCAAGCCCGACTTGCATTTGCAAGAAGGTATAAAAACTGGACAGTCAGACAGTGGAAAAACGTTCTTTTTTCTGACGAGACAAAAATAAATAGGGTATGTTCTGATGGAAAACGATATGTACGACGCTCTCCGAATAAAGCATTCGACCCAAAGTACACAAAAGTGACATTAAAGCATGGCGGGGAAATGTGAAAATTTGGGGGTGCTTTTCTGGACATGGCGTTGGACCTGTTAGGCTGATAGAAGGAAACATGGATCAATTCCAATACAAAAATATACTGCAAGAAACAATGTTACCATATGCCGAAGACGTGCTTCCAGTTATTTGGACATTCCAGCACGACAATGATCCAAAGCATACTGCACGCACCGTTAAGGAATTCCTCACATCACAATCAGTTTCTGTCTTAGATTGGCCAGCCAACAGCCCAGATCTTAACCCAATAGAGCATCTTTGGTGCGAAGTCAAGAAAAAGGTTTCAAATCGACAGTGTGGCAATTTGAGAGAGCTGTACGACGTTTTCTTAGAAGAATGGAAATCTATTTCTCTTGCGAAATGTCAAAAATTGATAGATTCAATGCCTCGCCGGTGTAAAGCCGTAATTAAAAGCCGTGGACATGCTACTAACTATTAATTTTAGTTCAAATGTATTAAATTGCTTTTTTTTCTACACCAACTTCACACTAATATGATTTATTTAATCTAAGTTTCATATAAAACAACTCTCGAGCAGTTTAATAAATCGTTCTTAATTATTTGTCCAGCTTCATTACTATTTGAATTTATTAGTATAGAGAACAAATAAAATTTGTAAAAAAAAATGATAGCAATTATACACTATTATTCTTAATCCCGTTTGCTCTATCCATGTGGCTATTTTATAACATAACTTGTTACTTCTAAGAAGGAACACAACTAAACATTATGACATGAAATAGATAAAAAAAAATCGGAAACTTCAAATCGTTCTTAATTGTATGACCACCACTGTATATCGATCATCCCTAACTTTGATCAATTATAACTGTAGATCCACAGTCGCGCGCCCGAAAATGTCCGAGCCAAATGAGCGCCACTTTGATAAAAGTGGCCTTCTTTTTCTCAGTACGTTGCGTGAAATTGTCAAGTTTAGCTGTCATGTGTCAACCGAAATTCGACTGTAATGAAGTAAAGGCTAGGTTCAAATTTCTGTGTAGGTGATGTTTTTAATTATTATGCAAACAAATAAAAAAGTTCGGACATTCTTTGAAGGGGATTTTGTTCGGCAATGTGTATCTTCAGTTATAATTGATCAATGATCCCTAAGAACAGATAGTTAGTGACATGCTCGTGTTGCAGTGGCTGTACGTGCGCGCGGCGGCGCTGGGGGGCGGCGCGGGGGGCGCGGGGGGCGGCGCGGAGCTGGCCGACGTGCTGCTGGAGCGCGGGCTGCGCCTGCACGCGCTGCCCGACGAGCTGCGCGCGCTGCCCGCCTCCCCGCCCCGCCCCGACCCCGCCACCGACCCCTCACCGACGCTAGCCTAAGGATTACGTAATCAAATAATAAAACTGTTAACACGCGATAACATGGTTTTCATTTATTCTCTCCCCTCCCTGCCCTCCCTATATCAGTTAGGTACAGGCTCATTCTACCGTTAGTTCGGTCCATCATTCTAGATTTCCGTCGTTCATCCCCGACGGATTGATAAATAATAATAAATATTATTTAAAGTACCTACCTACCTATACTATTTTCATCAGTCCAAGAGAATCACACGATATCATTCTCTCGTCATTCTGACCAGAATTATGAACTGAACTGACGCCAGAATGAACGTATGTAACCGATGTCTATGCCTACGTGATATGGGCCCGTAGACGAAATACTTACGAGCGTTGATCCTGAACGGCCGCATTCTATCCTCCCTCGCCTGCACCTGCGAGCGTCTGAGGTTACGGTTGACGTCAAAAACGAAGCCTTTTTTTTCAATCTCCAAGCAAAAAGTAACAATATTGTAACACGTTACGATACACTATGTCAGAAAACAAATACACACAAAAACTCAAAACTATAGAAGGGGCCATAATTTGAGAGACGACTTTGACAATTCATTTTGCTCAAATTTTGCCACAGACAGCAAAGCAGGTAGTGCTGTTCGTGTCGATAATAAAATAAACATTACGGCTTTGGCTACCTGTGGTATTTATTCATTACTTACGGTGATATGATTAAATTAATTTAACAATTTACATTTCTTTTTTTTTTTTTTTTTTTTTTAATTTATTTAGGAAACAAACAGTCACATTTCAACATAAATCAGATAAAGTAAACAACAAACAGACCTATAGTTCCATAAAAAATAAACGAAAACAAATCAACAAATCGAAACAAGGTAGGTGTTAGGCACCTTCTTAAACATCTTAGGTATCTGTCACGCATACAAGGACTGAAAACATCGGTAGGTATATAATACATGCATGAAATGGTAGGGAATTTCGAATATGGTGTACAAAATCAATTTAAAATATTAACACTACGGTAGTTACATGCAAATAATGTATGTTGATGGTTACTTAAAAGAAACATACAATATATTTATTAAGAAAATATTGAACTTCGCAGAATGCTAGTGTATTTACCAGATGATAGTGAAAAAATATCTAAATTTGAGAATTTAACATTATAATCACGACATGCTCGTCGGAAGAAAGTATGTTTGGCAAAATTTCAATGTAAGATATCATTAAAGGAAGTAAAAAAACCCGTCTTATATCAAATCGTCGACACTGATTATCGATATCGGCCCCATCACTATTTAATTTCGTCTAACTTGTGGTCTAACTCTGCACATGCATCTGCCCTTTACTTGTCAAGCTTGTCTCTCGAATTATGGCCCCTACTTATAATGCGGCCCAGACAGTATGGCATGGCGATTGGCGGGTTTTGTGACAGTGACAGTTGGAAACTGATCACAGTCATCACCAATGAGCTTCGAGCGGCGCGCATGACATTGCAAGGTCCGAAATGAACTCTAGGAACTATGTAGAGCTAAATTAGGTACGTTTTTTTATTATTTTATTTTATTTTATTCGGAAAACCAACAGCTATTTCATTTTAAAAGTAGATACTATAAGTTAATATCAGAAAAGCCAATTACAGGTCTTCACAGATAATACTATTATATAAACAGAAACAGGCACAAGTTAATCAAAACAAAACAGTGACCTGATTGCAAAAAGAGAGAAAAAAAAAAATTACACAAAAGAAAGAGAAAAACCATTTAGAATCTTAATAAGTTAATAACCTAGTACAATCGGATTGGGGAGCAAAGAAAACGGACGCTATTCGCTTCCTAACTGCAGTGGGTTTCAATAAAAACAAATCTAGGTCCTCATTCTGTTGACAAAATTCATTCGTCGACTTTGCAGCTCGATAGCTTTGTTAGCTCCTTTAGCTTTGTTTCCTTTTCAATGCAAATTAAATGTAAAATAAGTGTACCTACTTTCATTTCTATGTTTTTTTTTTTACTTTATTTGCACAACCAAAATAAATATTTAGATAGAAAGAAAAATATTTTATTTACGGTTTTAAAAGTACCACCACCAAACATTAGAAAATAACATTAAGTAATAACTGTTCTACATCTAAAAGACAAGTGTATCATGGCAGTGACACCAATTGCCACCGAAAAAGGGTCTCTACTCAGCATGTGTTGCTATACAGAGAGTGGTTTACTTATCGATTTATCGATTTTATGTGTTATTCATAGAAATAATTGTAATACCTACGTCTTGGCACTAACTTGCGTACATGGTGATATAGCACCGAAGATGGTGTGATAGTTTCTGCACGTTCCCTATGGCTACAATCTTCGATCAGTAGGTATTGTTGATTGTTGATCGAAAGGGACTCCTAGACGGGCCATATTTTCACGAAAATGTATAGCTGCAAATAGTGTGGCTGGCAGCATCAGCCAGCTTTTACGGCCAGACTATAAATCAGGCCCTACGAATTATTATTCGTAGATCAGGCCATAAAATCCAAAAAAAAAAATGGCCAGATTATGCAACACTTGGCAATGTTTTTAGTATGGCCGGGATATACATATTGTCACATATTTTTAGTGTGGCCGATGAATGTTTAGGGTCCCAGCCATATTTCCGGAATAATCGTTTTGCAATCGAAAATAAGTAGTGCAATATTTCTCAGCCACTTTTATTGTTGTCTCGCTATACGGCATAAGTGCATCCCTTTTTCATGCTACGTGAAGCTTGCCGCGATTCGTTCGAGTAGCATAGCTATGTTCGTGTTTGTTTCTGTTTAGTTTCGTTCGTGCATTTGTACTTGTGGAATGTGGAATGCGGAACCTACAAAGACAGAATTGCTTATTTCCAGACTTAAACTATCTAACGTATCACGCTTATTGATTATAAATAAGGTCGAACCACATTTTTCTGGTTTTTTTTTTGGTTTTTACTTTGCTTTTAAAATAATGTAAGCTGCTGTAACGCGTACGAGTTCGTCAGCCATTGTAGCCATACTAGCCATGTATGTAGCCCATGCAAATACAAAATAATGAGCCATATACCTACTGCTGCAGAAATATGTAGGTATGTATGTATGTAAAACTATTGTACGTAAAACATGAAAAATAACAGTTAACAAGAAAAACAGATGTACAAAGGCGAACTTGTCCCATAAAGGGATCTCTTCCAGTTAACCTTTGAACGATTGACAGGACATCAGAGACAAGAGTAGGTAGGCATACAATGCTGAGTAAAAAGAGTCGAAATCAAAAGTAAACCCAAACCAATATACTTAACATAAACAATACACATACATACAAAGAATACACGCAACTACACACTAATATATTATATACTTAATGAATACAGTAGACTAATACATATATCATATCAACATAAATAGACTACCTACATAAAAACTACGTAAATACATTAAATATTGCCGAGATATACATTTTCCAGACATATGCTGCATTAAAATGTTTTTTGTATTGCCGGGATATGTATAGTCGGCAATGTTGTAGCCACATATTTCATCAAAAGTAGGTAGGTATAGCCCGTCTGGGGGGGGGGGGGATCAGCAATCTCCACATATGCCCGGGCGGTGGGGAGCATCCACTCTACGGTTCTCCCCTGTTAACCCTGGTGGTTAAGGGGGAGAAGAGTAGCGGTTGGGCCCATGGCCTGTGGGGGTTGACTGGTCGACTGGGGGGGGAGCGGGTCAGCAATTTCCACATGTGCCCGGCGGTGATAAACGTATGGGCTGCACGACCGTTACGGTTCTCCCCTGTTAACCCTGGTGGTTAAGGGGGAGAAGAGTAGCGGATGGGTCCATGACCTGTGGCAATTGACTGACATACTGGGGGGGTAGGGGTGGTGAGGTGAACCCGCAACAAGTTGCGGGGGATCCGAGCCAAGTGAGGACGGCGTCTTGCCCTTGGGCGGACGCCTTTGACGGAGGCGAACCCGATCTGAGTACCTGCTCTGCCACGGCGGACAGGGAAAGGCGAGGGGGAGCCTGGTGGGCGGAAGCGACCGTACCCTCGGTACCGCTCTGCTTCCAGAGCAGGACATGAGGGCGCGGGAGCTAACGTGAGGGCACGTAACCCCGGCTTGCCGGGAACGTGGGCATCTGCGGAAGCCACGAGGAGTAAACCTCTTTAAACAATCCTTCACCAGCGGGGGAGGCCGGGGAGTGCCGAGCCCGCATTGCACGGTGTCGACAGAGGAGCCCCATCCCGGGGCGGCCAGTGGGCGTTGCGGTGACTCCTTGTGCTCCCGTGGCGTTCACAATGGCAAACGAGGGAATCCGTGTGGTTTTTAGTGGGTAGGCCCCTTGGGGAGAGCCCCACATACCTCCGTTTCCCCGAACGGAGACGATGCATAAGGTGCATTTTCCACACCAAAAAATAAATAAAAGGTATAGCCCGTCTGGGGGCCTCTGAAGGCTACAATAAATCTTTCCTCCTTTATACGAACGTGCAGAAACCAAGCAGAAACTATAGGCGGCAGCACTAATGCGACAGAAGAGACACTATGCGGGTAGTAAAAGAAACAAATCAGGGTAAAACAGTCAAATTGATGGCACCAGTTGGCAGCACCGTCTATGTGCACGTTCCCTATAGATACCCAACACCATCTACACAATGGCGAAATTTTAGCGTTGGGCTTAAAACCACTAAATTTCATAATACCTTATTCACTAATACCCCTAATTTTCAAATTACCATGGGCTCATAATACCTAAAAATTTCAAGATGAGAAAATTTGAAATTTTGAGGTATTTTTAGGTATTATGAGCCCCTGGTACCTAATTTGAAAATTAGGGGTATTAGTGAATAAGGTATTATGAAATTTAGTTGTTTTAAGCCCAAAGCAAATTTTAAACCTGATAGGTACAAAATATGTGCAGTGTACCACTACGCAAAAAATAATTAAAGGGGTTGCCTTATCGTAAAATAAATAAAAGGCTGGTGTTAGCACAAAAAGTATATATTACTAATAAATACATTCATATCAAATTAGCATACTCGTAGCACATACTAGTAAAAGTAGTTTCGAAAGAAATAGTCGGGGCGGCGCTCGGTCGGACTCGGACAGCGGCGTGACGCGCGTGGCGGGGGGCGGCGCCGGCGGCGCGCGGCGCTCGGCCGGCGTCGGCTGCGGCGGCGTGGCGCCGGCCGGCGGCGGCGCGCCGGGCGCCGGCGTGCGCGTCGGCGGCTCCTCGCCCGCGCCCGCGCCGTAGTCCGCCGCGTTGTCGCCGTACTCGCCCGCCTGCGGACACCCCAGCGGTCACGTCGGCTCGTCTCTCGCCCTTGCACACGACGCCGGTAAAAAAGCGGTCTACCTTGGTGAGGCGTACCTTGAAGTCGGCGCGGTTGGGCTCGAAATCGAACGGCGCACGCGGCGCGGGCCCCTCCCCCGGCGGGAGGGGCGCGCGCGCGGGCGAGGCGGGCGGCGCGGGCGGCGGGCTGCGCGTGGGCCGCGACCGCTCCGCGCGCGCCGCGTCCAAGGGGAAGCGCGTGCGCCGCCCCGAGTACACGGGCCGAGTTCTCGATCGCGCTGAATCACACGATAAATATTACACATCAGAAAACTTCCTGGCGTACTCGCCCGAGGATGACAGAGACTGACGCGGCATCAGCGGGAGAGGACAGAAAAACAGACGACGATAGATAGAAGCAATCGAAGAAGGGTGTTTAGTACAGATACAGGCATTACGTTTAGAGATGGTCGTGTCCTCGGGCACGGGGTCGGGCGCGTCGGGCGGCTCCGGCGGCTCCGGCGGCTCCGGCGGGGCCAGCGCCACGGGCGGGGCGGGGCGCGCGGGGCGCGCGGGGGGCGCGGGGGGCGCGGGCGCCGCCGTCTGCTCGGGCTCCGGGTCCTCCAGCAGGCGCCGCTCCGTGCACAGCGCCGCGCAGCTCCCGCTACACATACGACCACGCTCCGGAATAGTACAGTCAAGTGTTATAGTAGATTGTTCAACAAGAGACTAAAACAAGCCATAATGACACAAGATATTTAGCCACCCGAGCAGAGCGAGGGTGGCTATAATTCGCGTGTCATTATGGCAGTTTAGTCTCGCGTTAAACACTCTACTTTTCACTTTGAATGCGAGGAAAAAAAAGATGTTTTAGGTATACTAATCTACAATATTACTTTTATAAAACGTATGCTCAATACGAGCAATGGACGTCTGTTCAGAATTCAAATAGCAATTTAAGTTTGTTCCGCGGTTTTTTTTTTGTTGAGTGACGCCTTAGATTATTTATGCACTAGATAGAGCTTAGGCGGCACGAAAACGTCCCGAAAAAATATAAGCCAACTGTTGGCTTATATGTCAATTGCGTCATTCCGAATGACACAGGGTTGCCAATAGTAATATGCTAATATCCCCAAACGCATTGTCAAAATTCCCCACGTGTGGGGAATGAAAAATTATGTGGGCCGAGTGACTTAGTTTCGAGCTGTTGCGAATAATGAATTGTAGGAAATTAATCAAGTCTAGCAGAAATTTGATGTCAAATGTCGCGTATTTGTGTTAATATTTAAAATCCCCTTATTTTCCCCGAATTGAAGCTCTCCCCACACATTCCCCAATCAACTTCGCTTTCCCCGCAGTTTGGGGAATGTGAAATTGGCTAAGTAAAGTTTTTCGAAGAGGTGCTAATTATATTTTTTTTCGACAGTCGGCGTTCTGGAGACCGAGAAACTGCAGTTGTTTTATTTTTATCTCCTATTGTTTACTGGAAATATTTTTTTAAGTGTTCAAGATGACATTTGTGAGATTTTATGGCTGACAAGCCGTACGTGCTCAGAACTTAGTAGAATCAGAAAAAAAAACGAAGTGAACTGTCACTTCTGTCAATGTCAAATCGTCAGCGTTTCGTTTGCTTTGCGTTTTGGTATGCTCAGTGTGATTTTTGGACTATTTTTATCGTCCTCCGCATAAAATTCGGACTTTCAATTTTACCGCATTTCTCCAAGACCTATGCACGATAATTGGATCACGATTGAATACTTTCGATCAACTGCTTCTTGGACAACGCAAACGAAACGCAAACGGTTAGATTTCATTTGACATTGACAGAAGCGACAGATGATTTCGTTTTTTTTTTTTCTATTTCTTCTTAGTTTTGAGCACGAACCGCTTGTCAGCCATAAAATCTCACAAATGTCATCTCGAACACTTAAAAAAATATTTCCAATAAATAAAAGGAGATAAAAATAAAACAGCTGCAGTTTCTTGGTGTTGAAGTCGACCACTGTCGAAAAAAAATATAATTAGCACCTCTTCAAATACTTGACTTAGCCAATTAACTGGTATCATTAAGCACGCACACAGTGACAACCGGAATGACGTAACGCGATCATAATATGAAGCTGTCAAATGGATTTGTGGACGTTTTGTATCGCAATGTTTGCTACTGACGCTCTATCTAGTGCATAAATAATCTAAGAGTGACGCTTTAAATGCTTGCATATTTAGCCAACAGATTAAAACTTGAAAATTATTTCATAGCTAATTGGACTAAGTATGCATAATAAAATGAATTCATCTTTAATATAATTAAATAGATTAATATTCGTAATTATTCATGGTGAATCACGAAATTATTATTTTTTTAAAATATTTTTACAGTTGTCATTTTGAGGTTAGGTATTTCCACGCATTAAAGGCTTCCACAGACCGAAGCGCAGGGCGCTACGGAGCGCTACGGAGCGGGCGCTACGGAGCGCTTCGGAGCGTCCGCAGCGAGCTGCGGTCTGTGGAAAGCTTTAAAATTGTCTATGGCCAGTCACTGAAAATAGCAATAATCCTCCATCCACAAACACCGTGATTGGCAGTTTAGGGGGTTCCAAAGTAAATTAAAAAAAATTACTTTAATCCCTAGAGATCAAAAAAGAGCTTTAGTCCCGATATGCAGAGACTAAAGTAACATGTAAGAGCATGACAAGTGAAAAAATATGTACTTAATGAAAGTTTCAAAAATAAGTACCACAGACTCTTATTCCGACGCAATAAGGCCGTAGTAACATATTTTTGAGTGGTTCGAATAGATACTTATTTTTGGACTTGACCCTACATTGCGCATTAATGGCCGTAAGTGGAGGATTACTTACGAGAGTCTATTAGAAGCCCGACGCCGAATGCGGAGAACTTTTAATGACTCGAGTTTCTAATCCCCTTACTGCCCGTGATACACACAATGATTTTCATCACATTGCGAGGAAAAAAATCCAAAAATATAAATTATTTTGTCTCTAAACACCTTACTAAAATTATTGCAATAAACTATTTGATACAAGTTTAAAATATAAAAATAACAAAGTTTCATGAAGCGTAGATAAGTTTTGTGTTGTAAAATTGGGTTATAGCTAAGTTTTAAAGATATAACATGGACGTAAACGTTGGCTGACTTAAAACCTCCTTAGTACTAAAGTTAGAACTCCCTTGGGAGGAAAAACTGTACGTAAATCCATAACTCCCACAATTTAGGTCATTGCCATTTAGTATACAGGGT
The DNA here is from genome assembly GCA_947563465.1 of Archips xylosteana. Lineage (NCBI taxonomy): Eukaryota > Metazoa > Arthropoda > Insecta > Lepidoptera > Tortricidae > Archips > Archips xylosteana. Next base: position 12,418 of record OX387356.1, on the reverse strand, counting down.
AAAACATTCGAGATCAGAGAGATTCGAGTCCAGTTCAATAACGCATTTAGAGCGGTGGTGGTGGGGCTGCCTCGGTACTGCAGCACTGCAGCGCGTCGGGCATGTTCGCGGAGGCGCGCGTGGCGTGCTTCCACGCGAGCATGCGCGCGCGCAGCGCTGCGCTCGTGCGTAGGGTCCGGGCCAGCCGCAACGCCGTTCTAGCCATGATCGCCGAGAGGTACGATTGCCCTTATATCCGGCACTGCTGTGATAGGCGCGGCGTAGTAAGTAAGGTAGAACGTAAGTATTAATTTTAATTTTATGATTGTTCATTTTATTCTATTGATTTTGATTTTGTATTATTATTTTATTTTTGAATATGAGTTTGTTAATTACTTGAAATAAATTATTTGAATTTGAATTTATAATTTCATCAAAAATAGTTTCATCAATTTTTGTTCCCCATAACACTATTCGCAGAATTTTATTAACACGCAGGAATAATTCATCGAACTTCCTTACATCGCTCATACAATTGCTCGAATTACTTTTTACACAAGAATCAAATCAACTCATTTTATTTGTATTTGTAGGTATATCGACATATGATAGGTAGCCGTTCATTGAATCACCTTTACCTGCTATAATTTTGGTTCACCGTAAGTTTTAGTTCCTAAAATTCTTATAACTCAGAAAATCGTTTCACCAGTGTTACTATACTTGATAATACGTTTCTATGACAACACATCTCATTGACACTCTGTAATGTGACAGGTTTCCGGCAGGCAGCGGGGGGTACGGGGGGCAGAGCCCCCCGCCATAACAGAACCACTTAAGAAGCTTGGGTCTATCGAGTATAGGTTAGGTTAGGTTAGTATTGCATCAAGGCGCAAAGCGCCTTAACTACGCGGATTAGGAGGTCCGCGAAGCCACTACTTGGCTGTCAAACCTACTCGGCCGGCAACCCCTTACTGCCCGGCTTCTGTTGTAATGTACTATTGGTAACAAATTGGAAGCACCACTCGACGAGCGAAGATCGAGTCGTGGGTGGGTCTCACCGTCCGCAGGCGCGCAGCGTGTGCGCGCAGTGCACGAAGCCGCGCCAGCGCGCCACGCCCTGCGCCGCGTGCACGGTGCCGCAGCCCGCGCTCGCTGCCGCCTCCGCGCCCGCGCCCGCGCCCGCCGAGCGGCTCAGCACGCCGCACAGCTTGCCGGCGCACACGACGCCGGCGCCCCAGTCGCTCTGCAACACGACGTATCGTCAGCGCGCTGCGGCCGTGGTCGCGCGGCGCAGCTGGCCGGCGGCACTCACCGGGCAGAGGTCCGGGCCGGTGAGGCAGAGCACCTTGTCGGCGACGGCGCTCCAGTGCGGCGCGCGCGCGGCGCACGCGGCGGGCGGCGCGGGCGTGGGCAGCGCGACGCGCAGCGCGGCGCCGGCGCGGGGCGCGGCGGGCGGCGGGGTGCGCACCACGTGGCAGGCGGCGGGCGCGGCGCCGGGCGGCGCGCACTCCTCGTCGGCGGCCGCCATGAGGATGGGCTGCGCGCGCGCCGCCGCCCCGAACGGCGCCTCCAGCTCCAGCAGCGCCACGTCCAGCGCCGCGCCCAGCCACGCGCCCTCCTCGCGCCACAGCGCCTCGCTGCCGCTGTCCTGCCGACACACACACCGCACCACCGATCGATACGATGCCGGCCTGCCTGATCACCTCGGTTCTCGACAGACCGCCTATCGAGCTTTTTGAATACGTCGGTGTATTAAGACGCTGTCAACACCAACGTCGGCGCACACTGTCTATTTGTATCGGAGTAAACGAGATGCCGCTATTACTGGGCAGCCGGGTATATTGAAATTTATCGGGCAAATATTGAATTAAAAAAAAACTGTGGATTATTTGTGAAATATGACTCGTTAGCGGTTTAGGTATGAATATGTTCACTTCATGTTTTTAATTGCAGACGCATACGCCAAAAAAATAAAGACATAGAACCGTTTAATGATGATTTTAAGACCTATCTTTGCAATTATTTTCTATCGAGCCGATTTCGTCCAATTATGTATCGAGTCCGTCCACGGTCTTTGAAATATGATGAATTATTAACATATAATTTTTTGATGTGCTAGAACAAACAGTTTTTCTTAAAAAACTGTTTAAATGACATCAATTTCAACAAAATTAGGTGTTGTCAGCCTCTTAAGCGCTATACGCAAACGTATTCAAAAAGTTCTATCGTTCCGAGTCGAAGTCCCGCACGTGATAACGTGTCGTGTGATGACGGCGAGATTTTGACATTTATTCGTACCTGTAGCGAGTTCAACGGACTCGACAGTGAATTGAAAGATTGACTAAAAATTCAGATGGTCTAAAAAGCACATGCCCGACTATGTCCATTGTGTGAAAATATTTGATTATTCATCTAAACCATCTAACTGATTTCAATAAGATTTTACGATTTACTTTTTTGGGTGATTGCGTTTTTGTTAATTGGGGATGTCTATTTTTTGCAATGTATAGTAAATCGAAAACCATTTCGAGATAAATGCTTTTTAACTCGTTTTCTGTAGTTATTTAATTTTAATATTATGTAATGAATTTATTATATAACAAATAAGCAATGACCTTCATTTGACATAGGTGTAAATTGCGTGACCGGTTCAAGTCGTACTTTATTCTATGTGGTTGGATTTCTTCACAATTTACGCGTGGATTATACTACGGAGTTTGATTTGGACCCGCTGTCTGACATCTAGCACTTTGACAGTGCCAGTAAAGTGACGCAGTGTATAGTGTACCACTACGCAAAAAATAATTAAAGGGGTTGCCCTCGGACCAAGAATCATACTGGACAGAGCCTTCCAGTTTTGAGCATGTCCGTTTTTTGTTAGTGTGGAGTTGCAGATTTGTATTAGTGTGTGTGACTAGTGATGTAACTTAACTATCGAGTATATCGATAGAATTATATAGGCGGAGGAGACAGAAACTACAAAATGTAGACGCAAGCAACTCATTATATCATTACATCTATACCCTACTCCGATAGAAATTGTGTTCAAAATGGCACGCAGGTAAAAGCGACCATAATAACCGCGGAGGCAATAATCTTGCATGTTATTTTTAATACAATTTCTATTGAACTGTATATATGAGTCTAGAAATGAGTTGCATGTGCGAGCATTTAGTAGTTCTGTCTGCCCCGAGACCCCGACCCTTATGGCTGAATGAATAAAACGCGTTTGAATTGGTAATTAACTTTTAATACATTTTTTTTCAATCAAATACAGAGTGATACAACTTTATACTGACTGGCCCGAAAGCTCAGTTGGTTGTGATCCTGGGTTCGATTCCCACCAAATACAAATCTTTGTGAATCTGATTTTCAAAGATTTGTGTTAAGTCTGGGTGTTTATGTATAATATGTATGTATTTTCAAAAAAATATGTATTTAATTAGTATATCAGCTGTCTGGCACCTATAGTACAAGCTTTATTTTTTAAGGGCTATTAAGTTAATGGCCCTTAAATAATATTAATTTCGTACATTTATTTCTGACGCTGCTTTCAGTGACAGCATTCTTCATTACAAAATGTATACGGAGCTGTAAATACTTCTCACATATAGATTTTATTAAAAGTAGTTTATGATTTTCCAAAAAGTTAAAATCTAACACATGTTCATTCAAGCATCGGAATATATTTTGATGATTTGACGAATCCATAATCTGCACAATCACGTCTCTGATCATTGTATGTACATTTTTGACGCTGATTTAGCTGTGGTGAGTGGCTATCAAACATTTGCGTAAAACCTTTTCGCATATTTTACAAATGTAATGAACGTCGGCGCTAGGGTATATTAACCCTCCTTTGTCTTTGATAGAAGTCAGCGAATTTCTTATAGGACCTTCTAGGGCAGACAAACAATCCTCGCAGACCAATGTTTTTTTTATTTTCTTTACTACGAATCCCGATAAATACCCGATACCCGATACCCGATAAATTACCTCGGCAACATATTCTGTAAGGCGACTTGGGTCGTTGAGGTAACAGTGGTCATCATTATTTAAAGATTCCTTTTGAGTTATTTCGTCCAAGTCTTCTATCAACCTATGTTTAGCAAGGGATTTATTTATATTATCCACATAGTTAGATTTTTTCGTGAGATTTAAAATTGGTATGTCTTCTAAAGGTATACAATTTCCTTCTGCAGCTTTGAATTCGGAGTTCCCAGTTTTCACGCCTTACAGCTTTTATCCACTCACTTCTTATTTCCGGGCTTTTTGGAAACCTGTAAATTACTTGTTAAATTAAAAACTGGAAAATAAAATATTATCGATAAAACTAAATACCATGGTAAGTTCATCCCTAGCTGACATACTAATATTTTCTCGGTTAAATATTTATTGTTGTAGACGTTATTTTGAGAATAATTACATAGGAATGTATGACCTAGATTGTTAAAATGTTATTACTACAGTTTTTCTGGTAATAAACCTCCAAACAACCATGTAATATGACGGACAATTTTGACAACTACTTACCTATGAAATGATAAATCCGGGTCTTTTACGCCTCCTTTGGAGGTTCTTGATGAACAATTCACAGCGGAACACGACATATTTTCACGTTTGCAAAATGTTTTTGGTTTAATTCCTCGTAAAACACAGTAATCTCTTGATTTAAATGCACTGTCACGCAATGTTTTGGCCTCCTAGTAGGTCGTAAACTGACACAACTTACACCGACAGCGCAGTGTTGCCAAACATACATCAATTATCTCTTTTACTCGTAGCTAGGATTCGAGGGATAGACAAAGATACAAGACCACCAGTGCTTTACACAGATATAAGATCGGCAACGTCTTAATGCTCTGTCCAGTATGATTCTTGGTCCGAGGGGTTGCCTTATCGTACGCATTTAGATAGATTTAGAAATTTGGCATTGTGGGAGCCCTCAATTATAATCTGACGTCATCAACTAAAATAGTTTCAATAATTAATTTTGAAAAAAGTAGAGAACTAAATGACAAAATATTGAAATCAGTTTCTTATAATTGACTTTTCTATACAAAAAAAACATAAAAACCACTGGTAATTTTTTTTAGACATTCCCAATTGTGTAGTTGGACATTATGCTACCTACATGGATTAATTGCTATTTGGATATTTTGCGTTATGGATGTTAGGCTAATAGGACGTCTGACATTTCGCTTCTTGGTCAATTTGCATCACTGGACACTTTGCTACATAGACGATTCGGTACTGAGCGCTTTTTTTTAATTAGCACTTATACATATGTATACGTATGTAGCTGCGTGTGTAATCAAATCATTCAACTCGACTCTCATGGCGATACCTATACCTAGTGTCCGATCGACGTACTCTATGCTGATTTCTCGAGCAAAAATTCTTTCGGATCGAACGAATCCGAAGTTTCTACTCTACACAGAAAGGATACAGAAGAATCTGAAATTTTTTTGGGCAGGCGGGAAGACCCGGCAGAAAAGAACGCGTTACGATTTTCAAATCGAACGTCACAAAATCGGTACGGAACGGAAACAATGAAGTACCTAATAATGCAGCACCAGACGCACCTGCATCTCCATGTCGGTGGCGAAGGCGACGCGTGCGACGCGGCGGGCGGCGTCCGGCCCCGGCGCCGCGCCCGCCGTGCGCGCCCACAGCTCCGCCGCCGGCCGCGCCTCGCGCCCGCGCGCGCACGTCGCCGAGCTCAGCAGCGTGCGCAGCGACACCAGCGCGCCGCCGCAGCGCCAGCCGCCCGAGTGCTCCACCACCACCTGCAACACGCCCACCCCGCTGTCAGCACCCCGCCCCGCCCCGCCGCCTTACCACCCCGCCGCCCCGCCGCCCCGCTCACCGCGAACGGCGCCTCGTCCACCTCGTCCTCCAGCTCGCTGTCCAGCTCGCCGTCGCCGCGGCCCGCGCCCTCGGCCGCGCCGCCCGCCGCCGCGCCCTCATCTGCGGGGAACACGCCGCGTGGTGTGAGTGCTGTCGCCGCGCGCTGCGGAGCTGCGGCCGGCGCGCGGCGAGACTCACCCCGCGCCGCGCCGGCGCCGGCCAGCAGCAGCAGCGCGAGCAGCGCGCGCGCCGCCAGCCTGTCGCCTGCCCGGCCCGCCACTTGCGCCACCACGCTCCCACTCGCTCGGCGCAGCTTCAAACCGCGACCCCGAGATGCTGCTCGATGTGCGAATCGCGACACTTGCTGCACATTCTACCTTTACTGTTACGATTTGTTTCTAGTCACAGTGACATTCGACAGGTGTCAGCTGTCTTCTTTTTCTTCCTCGTGTCTATCATTCAAAGAGATGCGCCCAGAAAGAGTATTAATGAACTCTTTACATACTATTCGAGATAGAATACAATGTTATCAATTTATCATCGTGACTCGGAAAAGCACCCGTGTTTACGAATTACGATTCATTGTTTATGAGTTTTCGGTACCTCTTTACCTATTTTTATAGGTAAACTAGCTGTTGCCCGCGACTCCGTCTGCGAGGAATAGGGATATAAAAAAATAGCCTACGACCTATTCTCAGTCGTACCGAATACAGTGAAAAAAGTTTCATAAAAATCGGTCAAGCCGTATCGGAGGAGTTCAGTAACAAACACCGTGACACGAGATTTTTATATAGATACTAGCTTTTGCCCGCGGCTTCGCTCGCGTGTACCATGAGTATTCCAAAGAACCAAGATATCAAGCAAGCAAGCATACAGGCAAGCAAGCCAGCAGGTCCACAATTGACCAAGAAATCGGTGAACATACCTACATAAAAAAATACATAAGGTGGAATGCATAACCTCCTCCTTTTTTAGAAGTCGGTTAAAGAGCCCTTTGCGGCCTATTTACAGTATAAACTTACAATACTTATACTTACTACTTATTTTAGCTTTTTACAACCAGTAAAACGCAATATCCCGTTTTTTCCCGTTCCCGTAAGAATTTCGGGAAATTTTTTCTTAATGCTCCCCTACACTCCCCAAGGAACTCACCTGCCAAATTTCAGCTTTCTATGACCAGTAAAACGAAAGATCCCGTTTTTCCCGTTCCCGTGGGAATTTTGGAAAGTCCTCTCTCAGTGCTACTTTACACTCCCCAAACAACCTACATGCTGAATTTCAGCTTTCTACGGCCAGTAAAACATAAAGTCCCGTTTTTTCCCGTTCCAGTGGGAATTTTGGAAATCCCTCTCTTAATCCTCCTCAACACTCCCCAAGGAACCCACTTGCCAAATTTCAGCTTTCTATGACCAATAAAACGAAAAATCCCGTTTTTCCCTTTCCCGTGGGAACTTTGAAAAGTCCTCTCTCAATGCTCCTCTACACTCCCCAAAAAACCTACATGCCGAGTTTCAGCTTTCTACGACCAGTAAAACAAAAAGTCCCGTTTTTTCCCGTTCCCGTGGGAATTTTGGAAAGCCCTCTCTCAATCCTCCTCTACACTCCCTAAGCAACCTACATGCCGAATTTTAGCTTTCTACAACCAGTAAAACGAAAAATCCCGTTTTTTCCCGTACCCGTGGGAATTTTGGAAAACCCTCTCTTAATTCTCCTCTACACTCTCCATGCAACCTACATGCCAAATTTCAGCTTTCTATGACCAGTAAAACGAAAAGTCCCGTTTTTTCCCGTTCCCGTGGGAATTTTGGAAAGTCCTCTCTCAATGCTCCTCTACACTCCCGCAACCTACATGCCGAATTTCAACTTTCTACGACCAGTTAAACGAAAAATCCCGTTTTTCCCGTTCCCGTGGGAATTTTGGAAAGTCCTCTCTTAATGCTCCTCTAAACTCCCCGAGCAACCTACATGCCGAATTTCAACTTTCTACGACCAGTAAGACGAAAAATCCCGTTTTTTTCCGTTGCCGTGGGAATTTTGAAAAGTCCTCTCTCAATGCTCCTCTACGCTCCCCAAGCAACCTACATGCCGAATTTCAACTTTCTACGACCAGTAGAACGAAAAATCCCGTTTTTTCCCGTTCCCGTGGGAATTTTGGAAAGTCTTCTCTCAAGGCTCCTCTACACTCCTCAAGCAACCTACATGCCGAATTTCAGCTTTCTACGACCAGAAAACGAAAAATCTCGTTTTTTCCTTTTCCCGTGGGAATTTCCAAAAATCCTTGAAACAGTTTTTCACTATTATAATTACCTACTTCTATGCCAAATTAGAAGAGTCTAGTAATTATGGTTCATAGGATTCCGTTGAACTGAATATATAAATCCGGTTTTTTTCTTATCCCGTGGGAATTTTGAAAAATCCTGATTGTAATATTTTAACTAATGTAATACCTATTTGTATATCAAATTTGAAGAGTCTAGTTATTATAGTTACTGAGATAGGGTCACTCGGAATCGAATATATAAATCCCGTTTTTTCCCGTTCCCGTGGGAATTTTGGAAATTCCTCTCTTAATGCTCCTCTACATTCCCCAAGCAACCTTCATGCCGAATTTCAGCTTTCTACGACCAGTAAAACGAAATATCCCGTTATTTCTTTATCCCGTGGGAATTTTCAAAAATCCTTAAAACTGTTTTTTACTATTACAATTACCTACTTCTATGCCAAATTTGAAGAGTCTAGTAATTATAGTTCATAGGATTCCGTTGAACTGAATATATAAATCCCGTTTATTCCTTATCCCGTGAGAATTTTGAAAAATCCTGAAATCGATGTTTTCATTATTGTAATACCTACTTGTGTATCAAATTTGAAGAGTCTAGTTATTATAGTTACTGAGATACGGTCACTCGGAATCGAATCTATAAATCCCGTTTTTTCCCGTTCCCGTGGGAATTCCCAAAAATCCTTTCTTAGTGGATGCCTACATTGTTTAAGGAATCTATGTGCAAAATTTCAAGTCTCTAGGTCCAGTGCTTTGGGCTGTGCGTTGATATATCAACAGTCAGTCAGTCAGTCAGTCAGTTTAGAATTTTATATATATAGACTAGCTTTTGCCCGCGGCTTCGCTCGCGTGTACCATGAGTATTCCAAAGAACCAAGATATCAAGCAAGCAAGCATACAGGCAAGCAAGCAAGCAGGTCCACAATTGACCAAGAAATCGGTGAACATACCTACATAAAAAAATACATAAGGTGGAATGCATAACCTCCTCCTTTTTTAGAAGTCGGTTAAAGAGCCCTTTGCGGTCTATTTACAGTATAAACTTATGCATTTTGAAATTTTAGCTTTTTACAACCAGTAAAACGCAAAATCCCGTTCCCGTAAGAATTTCGGGAAATGTTTTCTTAATACTCCCCTACACTCCCCAAGGAACTCACCTGCCAAATTTCAGCTTTCTATGACCAGTAAAACGAAAGATCCCGTTTTTCCCGTTCCCGTGGGAATTTTGGAAAGTCCTCTCTCAATGCTACTCTACACTCCCCAAACAACCTACATGCCGAATTTCAGCTTTCTACGGCCAGTAAAACATAAAGTCCCGTTTTTGCCCGTTCCAGTGGGAATTTTGGAAATCCCTCTCTTAATCCTCCTCAACACTCCCCAAGGAACCCGCTTGCCAAATTTCAGCTTTCTATGACCAGTAAAACGAAAAATCCCGTTTTTCCCTTTCCCGTGGGAACTTTGAAAAGTGCTCTCTCAATGCTCCTCTACACTCCCCAAAAAACCTACATGCCGAGTTTCAACTTTCTACGACCAGTAAAACAAAAAGTCCCGTTTTTTCCCGTTCTCGTGGGAATTTTGGAAAGCCCTCTCTCAATCCTCCTCTACACTTCCTAAGCAACCTACATGCCGAATTTTAGCTTTCTACAACCAGTAAAACGCAAAATCCCGTTCCCGTAAGAATTTCGGGAAATGTTTTCTTAATACTCCCCTACACTCCCCAAGGAACTCACCTGCCAAATTTCAGCTTTCTATGACCAGTAAAACGAAAGATCCCGTTTTTCCCGTTCCCGTGGGAATTTTGGAAAGTCCTCTCTCAATGCTACTCTACACTCCCCAAACAACCTACATGCCGAATTTCAGCTTTCTACGGCCAGTAAAACATAAAGTCCCGTTTTTGCCCGTTCCAGTGGGAATTTTGGAAATCCCTCTCTTAATCCTCCTCAACACTCCCCAAGGAACCCGCTTGCCAAATTTCAGCTTTCTATGACCAGTAAAACGAAAAATCCCGTTTTTCCCTTTCCCGTGGGAACTTTGAAAAGTGCTCTCTCAATGCTCCTCTACACTCCCCAAGCAACCTACATGCCGAATTTCAACTTTCTACGACCAGTAAAACGAAAAATCCCGTTTTTTCCCGTCCCCGTGGGAATTTTGGAAAGTCTTCTCTCAAGGCTCCTCTACACTCCCCAAGCAACTTACATGCCGAATTTCAGCTTTCTACGACCAGAAAACGAAAAATCTCGTTTTTTCCTTATCCCGTGAGAATTTCCGAAAATCCTTGAAACAGTTTTTTATTATTATAATTACCTACTTCTATGCCAAATTTGAAGAGTCTAATAATTACAGTTCATAGGATTCCGTTGAACTGAATATATAAATCCCGTTTTTTTCCTTATCCCGAGGGAATTTTAAAAATCCTGAAATTAATGTTTTAACTAATATAATACCTACTTGTGTATCAAATTTGAAGAGTCTAGTTATTATAGTTACAGAGATACGGTCACTCGGAATCGAATATATAAATCCCGTTTTTTCCCGTTCCCGTGGGAATTTTGGAAATTCCTCTCTCAATGCTCCTCTACACTCCCCAAGCAACCTACATGCCGAATTTCAGCTTTCTACGACCAGTAAAACGATAAATCCCGTTTTTTCTTTATCCCGTGGGAATTTCTGAAAATCCTTAAAACTGTTTTTCACTATTATAATTACCTACTTCTATGCCAAATTTGAAGAGTCTAGTAATTATGGTTCATATTATTCCGTTGAACTGAATATATAAATCCGATTTTTTTCTTATCCCGTGGGAATTTTGAAAAATCCTGATTTTAATATTTTAACTAATGTAATACCTATTTGTATATCAAATTTGAAGAGTCTAGTTATTATAGTTACTGAGATAGGGTCACTCGGAATCGAATATATAAATCCCGTTTTTTCCCGTTTCCGTGGGAATTTTGGAAATTCCTCTCTCAATGCTCCTCTACACTCCCAAAGCAACCTTCATGCCGAATTTCAGCTTTCTACGACCAGTAAAACGAAATATCCCGTTTTTTCTTTATCCCGTGGGAATTTCCAAAAATCCTTAAAACTGTTTTTTAGTATTACAATTACCTACTTCTATGCCAAATTTGAAGAGTCTAGTAATTATAGTTCATAGGATTCCGTTGAACTGAATATATAAATCCCGTTTATTCCTTATCCCGTACGAATTTTGAAAAATTCCTGAAATCGATGTTTTCATTATGGTAATACCTACTTGTGTATCAAATTTGAAGAGTCTAGTTATTATAGTTACTGAGATACGGTCACTCGGAATCGAATCTATAAATCCCGTTTTTTCCCGTTCCCGTGGGAATTCCCGAAAATCCTTCCTTAGTGGATGCCTACATTGTATAAGGAATCTATGTGCAAAATTTCAAGTCTCTAGGTCCAGTGGTTTGGGCTGTGCGTTGATATATCAACAGTCAGTCAGTCAGTCAGTCAGTCAGTTTAGAATTTTATATATATAGATTAGAGATTATATTAAAAATTGTAATATAGTCGACCAAGTAAGTGCTTTACCATTTTTTATGACATTTCCTACATCAGAATAAAAACAATAAGGCTGATTGTCACATTGACTTGTAAGTGAAAATAGCCTTTGATGTTTTAAGCCGTACAACTGACATTGAACCTTAGGGTGGTAAAGGAATTTCTTGGTCGACTATACAATTAAAACCCAGTCGGATGCTCGACGGCTCCAGAAAGATTTAACCCGCAATTAGATTAGGTCAAAAAAATAATAAACTACCTCTTGACATCAGTAAATGCGAGCACATTAAATTCACAAGAAAGAGAACTCCCCTTGAGACGTCATATTCCATTGACGGCGTTGCCCTTGAAGAAGGAAGGAGTATCCCTTATAAAAGATCTTGGTGTAATTATTGATAGCCGACTATCTTTCACTTTCCCTATTGATAACATCATTAGGAGGGCTTACAGGCTATTGGGTTTTGTTTGGAGAAATTGTAGTGTTCAAGTCAACAAAGGCGTTACAGGCTACGTACTCTACCCTTGTCCGTAGCCTCCTAGAATACTGTTCCAATGTCTGGAATCCACAGTACAGGTGCCACATAGACAGAATAGAACGAGTTCAGAAGCATTTCATGTTCCGTCATTTCATTACCATCTTATAGGACTAGGCTTGATCATTTTAAGATGGTATCACTAGAGGATCGTCGTCGGGTTTCTGATCAATTGCTACTTCACAAGATTCTGTCTATAAAAAGTAGAACAAGTGAAAGGAGTACTTAACACCAAGCTAATTTGAAA